>OU503042.1:9135947-9157965 GCA_912172775.2 Fraxinus pennsylvanica | reverse complement strand
AAAAAAAAAAAAGACACGAAAATGATTAAACATTGTTCATTTAATGTAACTTTTGGTGTAATGGTTGGAGATGAATTTGGTGTAACACTGGAGATGGCCTAAGTACTTAGAAAACCATAACTGCTACTAAATTATCTCGTGCATCATGCATTGTCTCTTTTCAAATGGTGGCATCACTCATCCCCTATCTTCAAGATAGTCAGCTAAAATGGAAATAGAAAAGAGAAGTGTTAAATAGATATATTTGTTCTCTTAGGTTTAGACTTTAAACGAAGTTGTTTTCTCGTGTTTATAACTTAGACAACATGGTTCAACAGTTTTGGACATATCAGACTAACAAAACCAGATTTGAAGTCGAAATCTCAATTTTTTAACTAGTAATATATATATTTTTTCATCTGCTCTGTTCTACTACATACATAGAAGCCCAAAAAACATACATATTTCAAGAAGAAGAAGAAAAATGCATATCTATATAACTTTAGCACCCTGCATGATCATAAATCTTCTCCTATTTACACCATCTATATTTTCACTTATTTTAGCCAAATGTTTCATTCGTCTTTTGGCCGATTCCGAGACTCCCATCTTTTTAACGGCATTTTGTTCTATCGGTTCATCTTCAATGCCCTCGAAATGTTTGGCCGGCGGGCTTTCGTCAGCTGAAAGCTGAACTATTTGCTTTAATCTTTCCACGACCTGGCTCATCTTTGGCCGGTCCTTTGTGCTTTTTACCAAACAATGATCCGCCAATTTAGCAACTTCTCGAGCTTTGCTGAGCGAATACTGATTTTCGAGTCTCGAGTCCATTATCATGCCAAATTTCCGACTGTCAGGGGGGTATTGTTTCACCCAAGCTAACAGTTTCTGCTCTGATCTTGGTCTCTCTCTTTCAACTGATCGCCTACCAGTCAAGATTTCGTACAATACAATGCCAAAACTCCAAACATCACTCTTAGAAGTAAGATGTCCCGTCTCAACATAATCTGGGGCAGCATATCCATATGTTCCGACGACCTAATCACAGAAAACAGGCCTGCCACAATCAGTTACAAAACATGATATACATAAATGAGATTTTATCATGGGAAAGCTTCATTTTGATGTTTGAAAGATTAAGATACGTTATTTTTGTCCGTTTCCTATACAATACAGAAGAGTTAATCCACCCTATTTTTGTCCATATATGTTGTGTGGTTTCAAACATTAGGAGAATGAAAATAGTTGCTGGAAATTTGAAAACATTTAAAATTTTAATTACAGTACAGAAATGAACCAATTTGGTTCCATAATTAAAGTTGGATCCAACGGTTACGTTTACAAGATACCTAGTAATTCTTGGTTTGGTTCTCTTTGGAACCGGACCATGCCTGCCCTACCGCTCTAAATCAATTAACAAAATTAAACAACTTCATATCTGATAATGCTCAAAACACCATAAGAACAGAACTACCATTTTAACATCTCTTTGTTCAACTTATCTAGATATTTATTAGAAATTTGTTATGAAGTTTTTCACCCATCACACAAGAAGCAAAACTCCATTATGACCAAAGGTGAATTTACCGCTGTAGAAACGTGAGTTTTTCCATCAACTGGACCCTCCCGAGCGAGCCCAAAGTCTGAAAGCTTTGGCCTGAAATCCTTATCCAATAGAATATTTGATGACTTGAAATCCCGATATATAATCTAATCAATTATATAAACAACAGTAAGTTCCAAGGAAGATCGTCAATTTTCTAAGAAAGTGTATCTTGGTGATCAAAGGATCAATTTAGAATAATTGCAGCTTATTATGTAATAAGCAGAAAATAAAAAGTAAAATTGGTATTCTACGGTGAAGATAAAACCTGGACTTCTAATTCCTCGTGAAGATAAGCCAATCCCTGAGCTGCTCCGAGCACTATTTGCAATCTTTGATCCCAAGAAAGAGTTGGAAATGACGTATTGAAAAGATGATCTTCCAAACTTTTGTTCAGCATGTATTCATATACTAGTAGCCGCTGGATACCTCTCTCACCATCCACGGCACAATATCCAATGAGTTTAACGAGATTTGGGTGATCCACAACACCAAGAAATTTCACCTCTGTTACCCATTCTTTATGACCCTAAAAAACCAGGAAAAAATAGTGTTTCAATTATACATCTTACCAGAGTAAGTAAACAGGAAATCTGGCTGAAGCTAGAAGTAACACAATACAGGTGCAAATGTTTCAACTGGTAGTCAATGATTCAATGTTGAGCTCATTCATGGCGTTAAATATTGAATTAACATTACATTTCAACTGCATCAGCATAATAAACATAAAAATGAAGATATCAGCCAAACTCGTCATTTTTCAATCTTATAAAATACAAAATGCCTCCTCCAAAGATTTTAGCCCATCTTTAGTTCCATACAATTTTTTTATGGATTTCATCATTAACAATGTTAATACGATGATCAACGGAGGCTAAGAAAGTAATAGAAAGTAACAGTATCTTCGCTTCTACATGTGCCAAGCATGTGACTTATGCAAGATAAGATTTGGAAATGAGAACCTCAGAGTTAATTCCTTGAGCCAAAAATAAAAAGTTTGATCCTACAAGGAATTACATGATCTGAATCCAATAACATTTTCGCATGATCATCTGCAATTGACCAGAATAATTGCAATCAAAATAGTAAGTAAATATAAGGATAAGTTAGGACAAAAAACAGAAATGCCAATGACAAATTTGACTAAGCTTAAAATTTACTTAAAAGTGGACTAAGCCCTTGTCTGGGCACGATTCTTACTGGATTTTAAGAATAATTTGGACTATTTGAACATCACGTGAGTCTCTATGCAACTGTCATTATCGACTCAACATCAAATGAATTCCCTGAAATGCCAATCTTTCAAATACAATGAAATAAATGTCAAAAGGGTACAAAGGTAATTTTGCTTGGTTTGGTCAATAGATGCACCTGTCTTTTTACTGTTTAACGGGCAGAATTTTGCTAAAATCTGCTGAAAATGGCTTCCAAACAAGGGATAAGTAATATTTTTATCGATCAAGTTCAATATGAGTAAATTACTTGCATCCCTTACTTTCCCATCAAAAATAAGTAACTTTTCTCACTTATAAGTTGAAAAAAGTAACTTATCCTAGAAGATTCTTCCGAGGCACGTACATGATTCTTTAGCACACAGAAGTTCTCTAATCAAATACTAAATCAAAGAAAATACTTCAAGCATATAAAACAACAACTTGTTTTCATCAAAGTATGACAAAATTTATATACCTGATTGCCATCTGTGTTGAGTTTTTTGATGGCAACTACAAAAGGATCGCCCTTTTCATCAACGGGTTTGATAGTTCCCTTATATACACATCCAAAACCACCTGCACCAATCTTAAGTAATCTATGGAAGTTACTAGTGGCCTGTTTAAGCTCAGAGAACTTAAAAACTCTCAAGTTTTGAGCTTTTTCTTCATATAATTCAGATAAACTGCGAGGCGAAGGAGCTGAAGATGAAGATTTGATCACACTCTCAGCTTCTGATGTATAGGATTTGCTTTGGTATTTCAAAGGGGCTGATCTTTGTCCATTGACTCGACTCTTATCCTTGAAGTAATAGAAACACTTCATTTTTCTTCTCCAAAATAAAAAGCAATTTCAAGATTCAATTTTGAATACTAAATCTTCCGTTGAACACCTGTTAAATATATATAAAAAAAAATCAGAATTCAAGAAAAATCCAATTCACATAAATTGAAGAGTCCCAGTAAAAGGAATAAAGAAATCTAACAGTAATCATTAAATATTAAATGAAAAAGAAGTAAAGAACCCAAAAGGCTTAATTTATTGCTGTAAATAGCTGAAGATGAAAAGAACTAGCGCAAAAATAACATAGCAGAAGATTAAAATAATCAAATCTATAAAAAAAATTCAGAAAAAATGTAAAACGGAAAATTCAAGAAGAAGAGGTGTACCCAGATTGAAGAACTGCGAGAAAATAGAAAAGCAAACAAAAAAAATAAACTGAACCCAGATAAATATATTGAAGCAAAAAAAGCGGAATAAAGAGAGAAAAAACAACCTGTAAATTTTTCATTTCTGGCTTCCATTCAACAATCGCTTGGACTGTCTTTCCTTTGTTTATTGGTTTTCTTCTTATAGTATGAAAATTTATCAACTTGTACTTGATTTTGGTTGTATTTAACTATTGTATTATAGACTTGCGTCTCTTTGGATCGCTGTCGAGTGGATATTTGGGGAGTACGGACGATCCACTTCTGCCTTATCATGTATAGACCAAATTTCACGTTATTTTTTCGTTCTCATTCTTCTACTCATTTTCAATCACACAATTTTCAATAAAATAATATTTTTCATCACATCAATAACTTTTCCTTCTTTTTCAACCACATATTTCTCATCACTTCAAACAAAAAAAAATGCATTCTTGAACTCAAAATGTGCAAACAGAGCAAAGACTCAAGCAGGTGAGAGACATTTTGCCGTATTTAAACTTGACTTTTTGAAGTTGAAAATCAACATTTAATAAAATAAAATTATGTTTGAGAATTACTTTATAAACGATTTTGTTTATAAAAAGTAGAAAGAAATGGTAAATGAGTAGTTAGCACTTAAGAATCATATGAAACATATAGTTAAAAAATTAATTGAATATTTATAAATATGAGCCAAACATATGTTAAGTAATTTAAATATAAACTATTTTATTCAGAGATGGCAATGAGGTGAAGCGGAACTGTCTAATCCATTGAGATGGAGATNTTTTTTTTTTTTTTTTTCAATCGATGGATATTCTTGACTAGTAAAGAAACTCCTTATAAGGGAGCTTACTAGCTTAGCCTAACACGAATATATAATATCCTTATAAATGGAAAGTTTTGTTTGTGCCTACTATTATTTTTATCATTTTTCCTCTTACCAATGACAATATTTTAATAAAATTAGATATTTTATGTTAATTCATTTACTCGTATGATTGAGTAGTTTGAAAAATTAAAATAAAACAAGGATACAAGTAAAATTAAATATTACAAAGTATAGTTGCCGTTGTTTGAGTGGACAAGCAAACTACGTAAGCTTACAGGACAATTCGACTCAAACTTTTCTAGTTCGTGGGCGATAGTGATTAGCGGGTGTCCGAGAGATTTCGGGGTGCGATAATAGGCACGAAGACTAAAGGTACCATGATCTATTGACAAAAATAAGGTATAATGATGTTTTTACGTACAATTTGACATTTTAATGGCCGCAAAAAATGGCGTTTCTATGGTTAAAGAGAGAACCTATGTTGGTGGGGACACAGTGCTATAAACTGGAACTGGAAGGTTAGAGATCTAAAAATTTGGTGACCTAACCTTCTTGCTTTAATTTGTAATAGCTCGATATCTCAATTTAAATTTTTCATTAAATTTTATTGCAAAAAATAAAATAAAATAAAAAAGATTAGTTTTAAGCAAGAAGATTTGACATACATGTATTATAATGAGCAAAGACTGAAATATGTGCTCTCAAAGAGATATACTCGATAACAATTTGACAAATTACTTATGGCAAGTTTTTAAACTTTTAAGTTGTTTCTTGAATAATTTCGATAGCAAGTAAGCCAATAAGAATGTATTAACTATTAAAAGCTTAGCCAAACATGCAATAGAAAAAATAATTTATCTAAACACGATTACGATAATTATTTATATAGAAGTAAGGGGTGGGCAAAAGAATGTAACCAATTAAATCAAACTTGAACCAATTGGTTCGGTTCGATTATACTTAAATTTTAAATGTATCAACCTGTCAACTTTCGTTCAATCTCGGTTCTAATACTTAGCACCAAGAAATAAGATCAAGTTCTAATTCAACTATTTTTTTTATAATTATGGTGTATTTGATAGATATTATTGAGGAAAGAATGTATTTTAAACCCCTGTTTGTTTGACATTATTTTAACATAAAAATGATTTTTTGGACCGTTTATTTCAAATTTGTGGGTCCCACCCCCTAGAGAGATTGGTCAAAAATGGCGGTTGAACCCCTCCACAACGATCATATTTCTACTTAAAATACCAAATAAACAGGGGTTAAATAGTAATATGATAGGAAATATGTGGTTAAAAAGTAAGTAAAATATTATTTTATTAAAAAATTTATGATTAAAAATGTGTTTTAAAATAATATATTTTAAAAGAATATGTACCAAACGAGAGCTTAATTATGTTTATTTGGTGAATTTGTTAGACAATATTTTGTTTCAAGATTTGAATTTTCGATTGAATTGAACCAAACCAAATCAGAACCTTAAGGTTCTATTCCATAACTACCAATGTAACTTAATAGTTCAATTTATATAGAAATTATTGATTGTGTATTCAATTTCGATTCTCTTCGAAATCAAACTATATGGGACCACATCCCTCCTCAAAAGTAAGCAAATGTGTTCCAAAAAGTCATTTTCATAGAATTTAGTGAATACTCGTGACCAATCCCTCCAACTTGTACGGTCCCTTTCCGCTCCTGTTTGTGTTTTGAAAACAAAATTTATAAAGAACATGTGTATAAATGTGCATAGCCACTAACTGTTTAAACTTAGGCCTTATTTGTGAGGAATTAAATTTTTTTACAGTAAATCAATTCTCATTTTCAATCACCCATTCTTCAATAAAATAATATTTTCCATCACATCAATAATTTTTTCTTTTTTTTCAACCACACATTTCCCATCACTATTCAAAATCAATTCTTCCTCCAAAAATCTCTCCCAAACAAGATAGAACAAAATTGTGAAAATTGTGATTTTCTAGAAGAAAATCCTCAAAATTATTGGATTTTTTTTTTTTTCTTTTTTGGCAATATATGTAAGAAGTCAATGTCGATGGCTTCGGGAGTGTGGCTGCCAAGTTGGACCATTTTAGGATGGTTACAAATTGAACAAACTCTTTTTTTTTTTTCAAAAACTTGATGGAAGAGACTCGAATATCATCCTCAGTTAAACTCGATTATCATATGTTACATTCCTAAATTATCTCTTAGTCGATTTTTTTTTAATAAAAAAAAAAATTATCTTTTAGAGATCTACAAATCTACGTACACGACATGCAGTTTAAGTAAATTGCCTTTCATGTAGTAGAAGCGCTTGACACGAACTAGTTAAGCATGGTTATGGGCTACTCGAAATTTTAAAAAAATACTATTCAACATCGTTGTGATACAATGTTTTAGAAATATTACGAACGTACTCATCTACGTTTAAAGGTTTACTTGCACATTGGTAAGTTTTACAAAACAAGCTGGCCTTTTTTTAGCTCCATCATTCTTGATACCCCAAGAAAATTTACCTTGTGTTTGAGCCCCATTATTCCGATTTTTTGCCAATTTCATTTTCTGCACTGTGGGTATCACGTTCTTATTTTTCTACTCATTTTCAACTGCATATTTTTCAATAAAATAATATTTTTCATCGTATCAATAATTTTTCCTTCTTTTTCAACCACATATTCACCATCAAAGCACAAAAAAATACATTCTTTCCATTTTAATGTACATCATACACACTCTTAATGAATTGTTGATTTCATTTTCTGCATTGTGGGGGCCACATTTAATGAATTGCTGATAATTTTGAGACAAACACAATCCATGGTTGACTGTTGGGGAGTTGTGTTGTGGCAAGTCAAAAAATGTGATTTCTACTGTTCAAGTAAATGGTGGGAGGTTGTTTAAAAGTTAAGGAATGGCATGATTATTTTTGGAAATTGGTTTTAAAAAATGAGGGTGTTTTCGACCTTTGAATTTCAACATTACCTACAAAAATTAAAATGTCTGACAAAGTTATGTATACTTGTAATTTTTTAACAATTAATTTACTGTTTAATTTGCCAATATTGATGAGTAATATTATTCAACATCACTAATATCAAACACCAGTTTAGTGGGACTCGCGTGGTATTAAATTATAAATTCATTTAAAAGTAATGTAACATAATTCGTTTAATTGAACATATGGTGTTCTACCACCACTGACGCTAAATATCATTATTCTATCTTGATTTGCATATTTTTCTTATAACTACCAGAGTTACCTACATTTTCGAAAAAGAAATGCCAAAAAATGAACAATAAACTCCGATCATCCCACTCCCGCTCCAAAACATTTCGAAAGAGGGGATAACAATGGTATCAAATTAAGCACATGTTTGATGGTCATTATTTGGGTAAAACAATATTATGAATAATGATTTTTAGGAGAATTTGTAGTTAAAAAGTTGGAAAAAATTTTGTGTTTACATACAGAACATTTTATTGTTTAATGTGTGGTTAAAAATGAGTGCGTAGAAAAAAAAATTCAAATAATTGTTGTCAAACGGGACTAAATAATTGAATAATGCTTGTGTGCCGGAAAATGTATGACAGAGAGAGACAGAATATGTGTTGGCATTATATGATTTGATGAAAAAGTTGTCTATGTTTTAAACAGTCCAATAATAAGTTGGCATGTGACATTATGTTAAAAATTATATCAACTAATTACCTTTGTGCTTTGCAATTTATTACAAGATAAAGGGGGTGTTTGACGCATATTTTTTTGGAAAAAAATAAATTTTATAATGTGATGTGGTGAAAAATATGTGATTAAAAAATAAGGAAAAATTTTGAATTTGCGTATAATATTATTTTATTGAAAATTGTGTGGTTGAAAATGAATTTTAAAAGAATGAATTTTGAGAAGAATGTGGATCAAACGGGGTGAAAAATTCTAATAAAAACATAGTATGTCAAATCTTATAATCAATGTCCTTTTAACTCTCCCATTCTGGTTGGTGAAAACTTTTAATGACCTAAAATGATAGGATCTTTGAATTGACTCTATGCTTTAGATTCTTCATTCACTAACTCGATAAAGTTCTATATGTTTTTCACTGTGAAACAAAGAACAAAAGTAAAGTGTTCCTCTTTCTTCTATCCAGGTGTTCTTGCACTCATAGGTCATTAAACTTTAAATGTGTTTCAAATTGTCACCAAATTTTTAATAAATCGTTATCATATCCATCACTCAATAACTCACAATTAGAAAATTCGAATTGACACGTTGTTATTTTTAGTTGACGACAAATCAACGCTTTCATCTATTAAATTTTTTGAAAAAAGGTGAGATTGAATTTCAACCTCTAATTGTTTTAATTTATTTATCCGCATTTTCGTTTAGTGTTATTTTTTTATTAATTTAATCGCATTTTTTATAAGCTTATTTTTAACTGGTTTGTCCTGGCTAATGGCAATAATGCGCCATTTCAAGTTTTCGTTTATCACGTCAACGAAATCTTAGAATTTTTTAACAGTAAGTTACATAGTGATTGATGAGATAATGGTTTGATTAGTTCAATGATCATTTGAAAATGTTTAAAGTTTAATAATCAATGACAATCTGATAAGTTGGTGACCATCCAATTTGTTTTTATCAACTAAAAAATTACTTATATTATTAACTTCATTTCTTTTAAGTAAGCCTATAAGCACAGCCAAACATGTATTAATTACAATAATAGCTCAAAGATATTTGGTAATTAACTTTCGTCCATTTTTTGTGCATCAGTGATGAATCACTGTACAAACATAAATACAGATTATTCACAGTACCTCGACTCCCTTAGAATATCTGCGCAACAACTTAAGCAATCATCCAACTTACAGATACAAGATATTAATCTGATAATCACAGCAAAAGTTAATAAGCAGAGTTTAGGCTCTAAAAAGTACAAAAAAATAATTCACAGGAAGCAAGCAAAAAGTTAACTGTGAAATTCAAACACCTTGCTCAATTCCAGAATTAACTGAATGCAACCTATTTAAAGATTATATAGAAACAAGAAAAAAATGATTGACGTAAAGACTGAGATATACTTGGAAGAGAATAATCGGTTGCTCAGTCGAACCTCGAGAGATTTCAGTCAATAATGTAAAAACATTGAGGTAACCCTCTACATAAATTCCCATCTGCCCAGAATATAATTTTATCTGTCGATTTCAAAAGGTGATCTAAAAAATTGGAGATGACTTTCTTCACCAGATACAATGAGCATCAGTGTCCTCTAAAGGAACTTGTCTATTCTGCATGATTTGTTAGAACCAGGAGGCCTGAACTTTTCGAGCTGTAGATTAGAGCCGGAACAGACATCTCTCAATGTAGAATCACCTTTTTCAGTTTTGATCGTCTCCAAGATAGTACCAATGACTTCTGCTGCAAGCCCTATTTTGACAAGATGACCTTGCTCTTCCCCGCCTTCATATATCAACCGTCCAATTTCAGAAAATGAAACGATGTCCTCTAATATGACTTTGGCAAAGATGCGACCAAGAAACTTTGCTGCCCATGGGGCATCACTGACAGCATCTTCCAACCCAGCAAGAACATATTCAAACCTGTTGAGGGAAATATGAACATCAAAACGAGTGTCGATATGCATATGAATGTACTAAGCACAAACATGAGAAAGCATACCCTTTGATGAATTGATCTAGACTTAAAATGCCATCTTGAGGTTTTGCAAGATTAATTAGAAGCTTTGTCAAGAGATCTCTCTCCATGTCCCTCCTCTCAAATGAATCGGTAATCCAGATGGAGATCATCGATGGATAAAAGCTGGGGGCTTGCAATTCCTTGATGCACAAACCAACCTCATTCTCATCTTTTGCACTGAAAATACAGATACTCAATTTACATATAGACCCCTAATAAATAAATGTTCCGTGATAAAACTAAACTTTGAAAAACAAGAGAGTGAATATGATCTACGTTGCCCGTATGAACGTAATTAAATCAATCAAAATAAACAAGTTCGGATAGAATTTTCAAACTCCTTACCTACACCCAATTCAGTTCTGTAGAACCCAGTACAAAGCCAAAAGTAATAGAGAGAAGAGCAATATATTATTCCCCTTGCATTTTTTCAGTGAAATAAATGCAAAATATCATTAAAAGGGAAAGAAGTATAATCAAACAATCGAAATTAATAATCAACACCTATCTAAACTGCCGAAAATATTGAACCTGTGTGAGGTACGATGAAAAATATCATGGAACTCTCTCAAAGACGTAAAACATGTTAAATATCTTACGGGACCAAAAGTTAAAAAATAAATATAAATTGGAATCTTAGTTCCATATTAATAAGAATACCCTTTTTTATAATTATGTTGCCAATTAGTATCTTGAGCAAAATTATATGATATCCAAAAGGACCAGAACCTTGGGCAAAATCTCAAACAAAGCTAAAATCAAAGGAAAACCTCCCCAAACAGGGGAAAATGATGAAGTTAATAATAGAATTCGATAAAACAACACAAAATATCCCTCAAAAAATTAACAACCATGAACACATATATTTCAACCAGGTCGATCCAGGAATCAAGCCACTTAGAGCCAAAACCAAAGAAAAACCTCCCTCTCCAAACTGGGCAAATTGGTAAAGTTGATAAATTTAGATACAGTAACCCAAAAAAGCCCAAAAAGTTAATTAAGATGAAAACATGAGTACAACCAGGTCAATCGAGCCACAATCGAGAAGAAGTCAAATGAAATCTCCCCACACATGTTCTGAATGGAAAACAGTTACCTTTGAAAGTGTAAGGCAACTAAAACCAGGTGATAAAACTTAGGATCGAAAATAAATAAATTTATATAAAAAAAAAAGATTCTACTTAGTCGGTAGTAGATTTCGGCAACTATATGCACATCCTTTCATTCCACTTTTATAATCTGATTCACACAAGAAACAACCCCAAAAAATTTTGTATTTCACCACTCCTGCACTTCAACAATATTGTTCCACTAAGCATCTCAGCAAGAGGCAAGCAACCTCACAACATGCGACCCGAACTACACAAGGTTAAAAATCAAAAACCTGCTGCGGTCTTGACGTCCACATATATGCAAAACTGCAATAGAAGGCGTCCATTCCAAGGGGACTCAAGAGAAAGATATTACTAAAAAGTGGATATCAGCACAGTTAGAAGACCAAATCTCACATTTCCATGGAAGATAGAGTGAGAGCACCAAAAAATCTATCCTCACCATAAACATAAATGGCCTTACAAAGATTTGTTATCTACTCTTAGTTATCTACTCTTAGCAATAATACAGGCATAATTCCAACTTTTTGAAGGCAATACCCAAGTGGCCTTGCAATGATAAGAATACTGAATGCAGGCATAAGTCCCACTTTAGCAGTTCTAAGGAAATATTTCCTCTGCCAGAAAATTGAATGTTCCTATTTGAATTGGCACAGAGCTTTGAACTTGATATAACTTAGTTTTTTCTTCTTTTTTCTTTTTTGACATAAAAATGGGGCCAGAAATCTTTGCGAGTCAAAATATGTATTTCAAGGAAGGATACTCCTGAAATTGTCGATTTAAAGAAAGAGAATAAAAATTCAGGACAACCAAAAAGGAAATGATTTAGTCAATCCCGGATGGTAAGAGTACAGGGAGTCTGTCAACAATTAAAAGACTTGGTTTGACTTTATCAAGAACACTTTTTAGAACCATATTTCCTCACCATGTAAATTTTGGGCTAATAGTTTCTGCAATAGCTCCATGCAGTAGGAATTTTCTGACTATGGTGTAGAAAAATAAGTCCCAGAAAAAACTACGAAGTTTAATCAAGTCATCCAACTGTGATCAGTGGGAGGTTAATTTCTTCTAGTCCGCTCTTCCTCAAATGCATGATAGGTTACAAGTTTTAACACAGTTCTTGAAATGTATGAAATTAAATGACATAGACCCCAAGTGACCCTGAAAGCATTTTGTAACAAAATCTTTCCAAAATAGATTTAGCCCATGTTTGACACACATTAATATTTTCATTCTCATTCTTCTACTCATTTTCAACCACACATTCTTCAATAAAATAATATTTTACATCACAGCAATAACTTTTCCTTCTTTTTCAAAGAGCCACATTAAAATTTTTATTTTCATTCTACTCATTTTCAACCACAAATTTTTCAATAAAATAATATATTTCATCACATCAATTATTTTTCCTTCTTTTTCAACCACACATTCTCCATCAATCTACTATTCCAAAATAGATTCTTCCAACATAATGTGGCTCAAACACACCCTTAAGAACATCTATGCTCAACTGCATATCTTCTTGTTTCTCACCAGTATGGTCTCATACATCATCGCCGAATTGTTTCATCTTTTACTAAAACAGAAAAGAGGGAGAGAAGATAAACTATGAACTCTTACCATAAGATGTTTTAACCCTTTCAGGATTCCTAAAGGATTCACCAGACTGATTTTGGTTAGCTTCTTACAGAGAGTCAGAAACAAATTGTCAGGTCTGAGTTTTTATCATCTAAGTGAAGGGTTACAACAGCAATACAAAAACTTCAATCACAAATTGTCGCAGGCTACCTGAATATCTACAGATGATTACGTACAGAGAAGGAGAACTGCATCTAATTCTTTAGGAGGCAGATTATATCGCATTGTTTCAGCAACCTACAAATCCTCTTCGTTTGCCTTTCCTAGTCATCCTCAATTTACATTGCTAGAAAAGTTGATGATATATCTCTGTACTTTCTCTTCCATAGGCCAATCCAAATTGCACTTGGATGGTAAAAACTTCATAATAAGGAATAACAATAATACAACCAATTCAACACAAGGCAAATATCAAAATACCAAGGCTTTTTCAAATTTCATGTTGTGTCGTAAAAATTGCAGAAAATCATAGAACAACAAAGCCAATTACTCGAGAATTTTGATTGTACAACCCTACTCCCCAAAATTTTAGCAGTTTAGATTGTGAACAATATTATCAGTATACTTGCAATTAAACATACATAGCATAATGTCAGATCACTATTTAGACATGAAGATATATTTGTCCACAGAACTGAATTAAGCATAAGTCCAAAGGAATCTTTTGATCAACTTAAATGACAACAGGTCCACAACCAACCTGTAGATTATTTCTATGACACAAACATGAAAATGCTGGACTAACCACAGTTACATGAACGAAAGTAGTTAGTTAGTCCACAAAAGAGGTTATTATTGACTTAATCCAACGAAACGGCATGATAGATAGAAACAAGAAATCGAACAATTTAGCATCTTCAGTTCACTATGACTAAAGGGCCTGAAGGAAGGTGTGTTTATCATGTAATCATGTGTTTTCCTTTTTGATTAGTAGTCCTCTCTTATTAATGTGTATGTTTGTAGTCTAAACATTATAAGACAATTACAAAATGTCCGACATGAGACAAAATTATACCTGTAGAATTCTTTAATTGCCAACATGGACTTGTCATGCAAGCGCTCTTCTGGCAACACCTTTTCCGAAGAAATATTTAGCATCGAATTTATTGGCCCACCCCGTGTAGGTGGAGATGCAAGAAATCTATCAAAGTTGTTATCTATATTTCTATTATCTCTGTTCTCGTAGGTTATATTCCGCTCTTGTTGATGTGATTGGTCGTAAATGGTCGGATTAGCAAACCCGGCAGGCATGTGTTTTGGGATGAGATCTTCTCTATGACCATAAGTTGTCCGTTCCGGCATAGAACTGAATCCATTTAGACCAGATCCCATCCTCCGTGCATCTCCTGGATTTGGCATCTCAGCCAAATGAACGCTAGGTGCTGTTGGCTGCCCTCTAAAAGCCATTCCCCTAGCAAGGCCACCTTGTGGCCCAAGGGTTATGGAATCATCTCCAAGAGGTCTTTGAGGCAAAGGAACAGATGTGGTCCTGTTCTCAAAGGAATGTCTCTCCTCCAACCGCGCATCTTGTGAACCATAACCTCGTATCTGTGGGGCAACAGCACGGAAACCACCCATCTGGGAACTCGAAGAAAACATATTAGAACCTCTGGGAGAAAAATCCATAGATGGTCCCCTTCTAACAGAAGTCCCAATACTCGGAGCACGAGCTAGCCTGCTAGCTTGCGTCTGCCGTTCCTGTGCGGCATCCCTATGCACCTCCTCAATCTTTTTTGGGCCTTCAACTTTTCTCCTCTGCTGCCACTTATTCTTTCTCAGATCAATTGCATCTTTCAGCATGAATCTTACCCTGGAAGACAGTTTCATGTTATTTGAGAACTGCCTCATAATGTCAAAATAAGCATCCATGTGCTCCTTCGCTTTGGGATGATCTATTATCTCACCAATCGTACTCATCAATTTGCATAAGGCTTCAATATCTTCTTCGTTGGGATTCTGATTCTGACCCAACAACTTCTTTATGCACTCGTGCATTATTCTCTCCGTCAGCATTCTCTTCTTGTATAGTTCTCCAATTAATCTTATATTACCCAACATGCGTCTTCGTACCTTGAGTCTCTTATCCTCCCTTTCTGCTTCTGACTGTTTAGCTTCACCTTCCTCATCAGCTTTATTTGCCTCTTCTTCTTCTCTTTCTCCTCTCTCAAATTCCAGCTGACACTTGTTCAGGAGTAATATCTTGAAAGTGATTCTTTCATTTTCAATGCTCAAATCTGGTAACTCATCAGCAAGGTGAAAGCAGAAGTTAGCATACATCTCACAGAAGGTGGGTTCTGTCAGAGCTTTATCAAATATCTGTGAGATCACCCCAGAGAGCGTAGTAACATTGTCAATGTTGACCTGCTTAACTTGTTCAAATAGTTTTTCAAAATTTTGGGGAGTCAGCTTGTTTAGGATAGCTTTCAACTGCCTCTGCTTGGCTTCTTCCTCATCCGACACTTTACCTACTTCATATTTCTTCTCGGCTTTGTGCATCAACTGTAATGGTGTCTGAGGAGAAGGCATTAAACCCCTCTGAAAAGCAGTTCCACGCTGCCACCTATCAGAATCAGAGTTATTTCTTTGCAAGCCTCCCACCATACCTGGGAACTGTGTAGGCCCAGAAAAGATGCCCCCAGAGTACTGGCCAGGTGTCTGTGGGCGTGGTGTCCTAAGAACACCATGATTACCACCTTGACCAGGTCGAAAACCTATTACATTACCTAAATAACCATTATCCATCTGTATATCCCCTCGCACTGACATAAGAGGCTCTGGTTTATTCCTTTTGTCATCACCTCCCATGCCATTTCCACGACGGTCTAATCTAGATCCCACAATTGACCTGTCAATATTTCTTCCAGGACTAGGGTATGACTCACGTAAAACACCGACGCCAGAAACCAGCAACGCATCATCTATGTGCGGGGTGACTTCAAAACCCTCAGGAAGATCGGTGCATTGTGCTGCAAACTTGCGGAGGAAATCACGGGAATATTTTTTAGTAGTCAATCCATTGTCATCTGAACCATTAGTCTCATTTTCATTCTTTGGAGTTTCTAACTTCGGAGTGGAGATGTCGACAGCATCTTCCCAATCATCTGGCTCCGCTTTACTCTGAGAAGGTTTCACATTTGACATCACATTACTCTGGGCCACATCCGTAAATATCTGCTTTGAGCTCTTCCCTGCAGTATTTTCTGTGCATTCTGCAGAGGTTACATTTTCTTTCTTTTCCTCAGGACCCTTGTATGCCATATAAAGATCAGAACTTGTACCAGCAGCTTCAGCTTTTCGATAAAAATCTTTTCTTTTCTTTTTTGAGCTCGTCAAACTTTTAGCCACAGGCTCTGACAAGGCTTTCTCCTGAAAACCTGATGGTGAAGGAAGCGAGCCACTACTATTATTCTCAGTATCTTCATTTTCAAGTTTTAGAACAGCCACAGAAGGAGATGGAATTGAAATGGGGGCAAAGTCTTCGCATGATGTAGCAGAGTTCGTAACAGTGGTTTCTTTAGGATCTTTGACATCTGGCACACTAAAAGAAGCATCTAAAGTACAGGTTCTATCATAATGAGGAGATACACCAACCACTGAAATGGAACTTTCAGCATTTGCACCATCCGGTACCAAAGCAGGTGTAACTAAATCGTCTGCCACTCTAGCATCATGAAAGCAACAACCTGAAGATTCTTCCATCTTTTTCTCTGCAGTTTCTACTGAACAACCTCCAAAACTGGTGGATGTTATCTCCAGAGAAGAGCTCTCTTTATTATTCCCAATGATTAAGGTAGGTTTTATGTAAAGAGACTTTAAAGATGTCTCCAAACTACGCTTATCATGTTTAGAACTATCAGAAATTTTTACTTCCCCGTGTTCCTTTATCCCCACTTTCTCAGGACTTGACTGCCTGCTCTTTGTAGATTCTATACCCAATACTTCAGATGATTCACTTGTATTGCCTTCTACAAACTCTGATGCAGCTGCAGTAGGTATCGATGTTGACTCTTTTGCAGCTTGCAATGGCAGGCTATCTCCCAATGAAGTGACTTTAGCTTCCACAGGTCCAGATTTTGGCAGTTGAGAAGGCAAACTTGAAACAGAGGAAGATTGCTTACCAACCTGCAAATAATAATGCAAAACTAGGCTTATAAATAAGTTAAACTCTCTGATGGAAGGATCTATACTAATTGGATCAATAAACAAGCAATAAAATACTTGATCCAGCTGAGCTCTGTTGCCTGTTTTTTTCTGTTTATCCTTAATGGATTCAAGCCCAGCAACTGCTTCTTTTTCAGCTTCTTCAGCAGAGTTGGTTGATGATGATGATGCTGAAATATCAATGGTGCCCGAAACAGAAGACGAAGTACTGAGCAATGCACTCTCCACAGTGAAGGAACCTGACACAGCAGAAGGTTCTTCACTTGCCATGGGAACTGCTGTAGATGATGTTCCTAAACTAGGCTTTGATTGCTGCAAAGAGATTGAAGATGAAGGCTCAACTCCCTTCTGTGGACCGACTGAATGTTCTTCATGTGGCCTTGAAGGTTTCAAATATTCTCCCTTGCCAACAGAAAGCAAGCTTGCAGATGGCGATGGGTCTTTCTCACCATGAGACCCGCCAGGTGGTTTCACTGTCACCTGCAGGAAATAAACAGGCAAAGAGGTTAGGTTATTACATAATCAACATTCTAACACCCCTAACCTAATAATTGTACAATGCCATGTCAAAGGCATGAGTTGCATCTAATAACATCAGATAAGCACAAGAAGCACTCACTGACCTTAACCTGGTTATAGAACCTTGGTGGCTGAGAAGGAGCTTGGGCACTGTTCATAGGAACGGAGTTCGGAGCATGAAAAAAGACGGAACTGGAATTATAAGAATTAGGGTAATAGTTCATTGGATGATTATGAGAAAATGATGAAATAGGTTGTGATTGAGGCGGCACATTAGGATTTGACCTTGGAACAGGTGATCCATCAAGTCTCAATTCTTCATGAGTCTCTGGATGAGTAATCTTTACAATTCTACGAGGACCAACATATTTTCCTACCTGCTGCGGAGGAAATTGTTGGGCCATATTAATTCCCATGTTACCTAACTGAGAAGGAAGCTGAGACCCCATTGCTGATGAAAAGTTCAAACTCTGTCCCTGATGCATCATTCCTTGAGACTGCAAAGGGTGTGGTGGTAGACCTGAAACAAACATTGGCTGCTGCACCGGTGAATGTCCCAAAGATAAAGCCATAGGTACTGACATTGGCATTGATGTGCCTGTCATGGCCTGAGTCTGAATTTGGGGATTGGGGCCACCAAATTGAACTGGAACATGTGGCTGATGAAACTGCATTTGTATGGACATCCCAGGTGCAGAATGTACAGAAGGCCTCTGAGCTTGGTTCAAAGGTGGTGCAGATGAAACTTGAGCATCCCTCTTCGATTTCGACACTGAATGAGCTTCACCAGCATTAGGTAGGTCAGAAACCCCTGCATCCTTTTTTGTCAATTTCTGTTTGGGTATCGATGGAGTCGGCATTGCAGGAGTAGATCTTAAAGAATCATGAAGAGCCTGTGAGAAAAGAATCACGAAATCCACCACAAAAATTTAGTTGGTGATAACAATTATAATAATTTCTATTGTTACCAGTGTATACTTTGAAAAAAAAATATAATTAATTGCAGCACTAGGTCCACTAACAACAACTAAGCACTGATTGCCAAAAGATGCTTGTACGGTGGTCTTCAACTTAAAAATGATGTTCGTGTTCACCCAAATTCTGTGGGCAAAAGGATAATTTTGGAGATGCTACAGGATACTAATCTACCTTAAATTGAGCCCTGAATAAAAGCATACACACAAAGACGTAAAAGACTTCATGTTGACAGAAATAACAGAAGGAAAGAGAGGAGTTCTAGCTTCTCTATTTAGAGAAAGAGACAGGAAACAGAAGAACTTATTTTAATTTTCTTCCGTTTTCTCTTCCTTTTTTCTAGTAGCAGTCTTCCTTTTACTTCCTTCATCCAAATGAGAAGAATACTAATTTTAATCCTCACAATATCATTCCTTTTCCCTTCATAACTTACTCTTCCCTTCCAGTAAAATATTATTTTATTTTAATAATTTTTAGCACTGAATGATGTAAAGGTGTGACTCTAATTTCATAGTAGATAAAAGCAACTTGCTATGCCAGCTAAACAACCAGACAAGAACCAACAATAAAAAAAAAACCAACAAACCTGGTTTCTTTTCTGCTCATCCAAATTTGGTGGAGCAGAGCTTGTTCGAGCAGGTATCTAAAAGAACAAGAGTAAAAAATTTTCCATCCTTGGGAAAGAGAATTCAAGAAATGACTAGAGAAAAGAAAGGAAAAAACAGAGCACATTGCCCTTCATGCATTGACACTAACCTGAATTCCATTCATAAAACCAGGAGTTATGGACCCAAACTGTAGGGAAAATGACCCAGATGTATCTCCTGCAACCCAAAAACAACATAAAAAATGATCATTTACGTAGACAATGAAAATTGCACATTTTAATGTAATGTATAAGAAACGAAGTGTTTCAGTATCCGCAGAGAAACAAAATTACTTCACAGCTAGAAGTGAATGTGAGCCATACCATTTGCAGGTGTTGCAGGGGCCTTGAACTCAGAACTGGCAGTCGAAACATGAGACGGAACAGTAGAAACATTCGAAGGCGGACCTCTCGGAACAACTTGGGTGATTTTTTGAGGTGGGGCATTGGCGGGCTTGACATTTGCACTTGTACTTGAAACTGGTGCATTGGATATTCCTACAACAAACCCCAATAGAAGGAAGAAATTGCATTTGTATCAGAAAAAAAGAATCGATGGCGAAATGGAGGAATAAAAATCACTTCAGTCAACATTATTCCAATAAAAAGTAAAATAAAGTTTAACTGGAAAATGAATCCCATCACATACCATTGCTCGGCTGCAGTTGATTACTACCATTCTGTATAACATGAGCTTCGGATGAAGTACTGGAATCTGAACTCACCGGTCCTGCCCTAGACTGCCCTCCTTTTGCATTTTTATTATACTTATTAAAACTACATTCCAAAAAAAAAAAAACATATATCATTTTCAATCATAGAAATCTAAAACGAACACAACCCTAGTTTGAGCGTAAAAATTAAACATTACAAAACTTAGACCCAAATTCACTATATTCATACAAATCCCGTAGAGGTAAATTGTACATAAAAGAAACCCTAGCTTTCATTAATTTTCAAAAATATTATCGAGTACCTGCCACTGGAAGCAAGGGCGGCGGCTACTCCGCCCTTATTGGATCCGTTTCCTGAGAACTGGCGCTGCTGATTAGAGCTACCGGATCGACCGAATTTCCTGTTCTGCGTAGACTGGTTCCCTTCAGCCCTTGATTGATTATGGGACATAAATTCTAAACTTTGAATGCAAGCCTCTTCTCCAAAAGGTATAGTAACACGTTAACCCTACACAGATCCGTCGATCATGAAATAAAAAGGTCAGAAAAGTAACAAAAATCAAAACTTTTATCCTCATTTAATTACATAAAATTCAAAGTGCTCTGTGATTAACTGGCGAATTTACCTGAAGAGGAGAGTGGTGTTAGGGTTTTATTGGGAAAGGGGAGTGGCGGGAACCATTGCAACGCTGCGTGTAGAGAGAGATGAATTGAAGGTGAAGAAGAAAGGGAAAAGAAGAGTTTTTTTGTGAAATTTTACTGCTGTACATCTGTATGAGTTTTTTATTTTTTATTATTTGTTGGTGTAACAAACTTCCCTACAGTACAGGTGGAAATCCTATGCATCGCGCGTCTACCGACTCTTTGTCTCGCGTAAAGGCGCGTCAGTACTATGCCGTCGGTAACCTTTTTTTTTTTGTTTTTTTGAAAAAGCATTATTTTAAATAATAATTTTTTTTCAAAAATATGTACTTAAAAAATAGGAAAAAATTTAAATTTACTGTAAAATATTTTATTTAGTGAATGAATGATTAAAAATGACTATATAAAAAAAAATTTAAAAGAATAAGAGACATACATGGACTGTAAATTGTCGTTATTCTCTATCCTTTGCAATTGTACTTAATATATTTCTTTCGCATCATGGAGTTGTACTTTTTCCATGTTTATTGTATTTGTGTTGAGGTTTCGATTCATCTGAACAAGTACATATAAGAATCTTGTTTATTTTTCATCTTGATTTCGTTCGACTAGAAATGAAATATTTTTTAAAACAATTTGTCGGCATCTCGTATTTTTATAATTAGGAGAGTTTGAGAAAATCAGATAAATAAATTCATTACATAAGTATTTAACTTAATAATTTCATTTTCATTTTAACTCTCCCAATAAATAAAATGAGTGATTAAGTATTTGCCGTATATAGTGCATACATCACACATTGAAGCTTAGATATCTATTTTTCACAACTATTTTTTTATTATATATGCAGGCCAAAAGAACCAAGAAGGTTGGTACGTGCTACTGTCTTCATTAATTCCCATACTACTCGTGGGCAAAATATCTCCAACATATCTATCCTTGTACCCGTAATATCGTTGACAAGTAATAGTTAGATTCTAGCTTAAATTTGATCGATTCATACTTAACAATAAATAAACATAAAATTCATCATTACATGTTATTAACTATGATTCTAATTGATTTTTGCAAACAAAACTTTAGAGAAGAAATATCAATTTAGAAAAAGAGTGCTAGGAATCCGACTCCACC
>OU503042.1:9109496-9123979 GCA_912172775.2 Fraxinus pennsylvanica | reverse complement strand
ACCTTCGAACTCTTCTCAAATTCGAAACTGTTTATTTTAAGTTATCTTTGTTATCTTTATTTATTTTTGTTTATAGATCGGTACTCTTATTTTGAAAACTCAAAATGAATTTTGTGTGTTTCTATTGCTAGAACTAGTTCAACTCTTGTACAATAAAATAGTAATTCCTCGAAAGATCGATATCTCGGACTCTAAAAGCCAACTTTATTACTTGTACGAGACCCGTGCAGTTGCGGTATAATTTTAAGCGAACAGTAAGCACGCTAGTGAGCCTAGCTCGTGGGCTCGTCCACGAGTTGCTCAAACGATGGGCTCCTTTAAGATTCCTCGAGCCAGTTTGAGCGACTCGTTTAAGATGCCCACGAGCCAAGCTCGTCGGTAGGCTCGGCGAACCACGAGCCAAGGTGAAATTCATCTTTTCACACAATTCATGCAACTTGATTTTGTACATTTTGATAGTCTTTTCTTTTTTTTTCCTTCAAAAAATAGGACTTCAAAATATGTGAGAAGTTAGCAAAGAGTTACTTGTTTCTTCAAAGTATGGGACTATGAAAGTTAAGGGAGCAAAGAGTTACTTTTTCCTTCGAAGTAGATGAGTAGAAGAATCGAGGACGTGCATGAGAATGGTATGTCTTTAAGGAAAGAGTACATAATTCTTTTTCTGTTTTTAAAATTTTCAAATAAAGCAGACGTGTAGCTTTTAATGAATTTTAAAAGATAGTTGCATGCCTTCATTATGAGTTTTAAAGGATAACTGCAGAGTTTTAAATGATAGTTGTCTTGTCTTTTTTATGAATGCACGGCATAGCATCAATTGTGTAATTATTTTCTTGATGCATTTAAATCACGTAAAGGTAAAGCTATGTGTTTCTTCTATTAAAGTATTAATTTTTTAGTTCAAGTGGTAAAACAGGCAAAAGTTGAAAACTAATTAACGAAGAAAAGTAGACACAAAAGCAAGGAAAAAACGCCCCGCTGACCATTTTGGACAAGAAGCAGTCTCCCACCACTAGTTGACTTCAAACAATTTATAAAATAGAAGTTTATAAAACTATCAACAAAAATATAGAAATCTCTTTTTATTGTTTTTAATAAATAGAATTTGCTTGTAATCTCTTCAATAAATTCAATAATTTTGTTTTCTTTGATTCATTGTTGACATTTTCTTCAACAATCAATCTTGAAAAAGCGTGCTAAACATCTAAAGTCACCTTGGTAGTCTTGTAATTGGCCAAGAAGAAAGCAAAATTAGGATAATAGAGAAGCAATTTACCAAGGATATAAAGCACACAACAACTATTAATAGTTTACTTATACAACTTGTAGCGAGTGGGGACGACGTCGTCCTTATTCACTTCAGATGAATGGAATTGCCACTCCCCAAATACAAATAAAAGCTCTTTCTACCTCTTTATAGAAGGAGTGTCCGAAACCAATGACCCCCTCCCAATCCTAGATTTAACACTAGTATAGTACCTCAGTTTTAGGAAAAGCAGGAAAAGTAAGGCATATAAGGAGTTAAACTGATCTATGGTCTACTCTGGATGACCAAGCCTATTACAAAGAATCAACATGGCTATTAGAGTCCTCCACCCATTAGGACAAAACTGAGTGGTGATGATTCACTAAGATGATAAGAACTTTGCGAATGGGTCTAGGAGAGGGTAGCCTCAACCCAACATCCTGAATGGCGAGATTAAGTGCCACGAACCCTCTTGGAGGATCATCAGCTCCACTTAAGGAGCTGGGAATAACCATCTCTACCGACTAGGGATACCATATTTCGCCTACCACGTTGTCAACCTATCCTCAGATACCATCGACCTAAACGATGAAGCCTCTCATTCCCCCACTCGAAGTGTTACCTATTTCCTCACTATGGGAATTCACCTCTGCTTCGCCTCCCCGTCTCCGAACCTCAACCATATTATGTGCCATCACTAAAGGGTGACCTATGTCCATAGGGTAAACTATAGAAATTGGGATTGGAGTGAATATTTCCTGAACTGCAAGCTAGACGGGGAGGTAAAAGAAGGAATGGGCTCCTTTTGTTGGTTGGCCCAAGAATGGACTCTAGAATCATCCGTTATCTTACAAAGATGAGGTAAATTTTATGCAAAAAGTGAGGTTAAATCTCTACAAAGGATGTACGTGGGTGGTGGCGGACTCACTTGGACAAATGATGAGGGCACGATAATTTTTTCTTCTTCCTTTATGAAAGAAAACTTGAGAGCAAAAGTGTGGAAATGAAATAGAGAGAAAATATATATAAAGGGAGAGAAAGCCAACAGGTACGATAAGCGACGTTAGATGCAAAAAAAAGAGAGGGAAAATGGAGGGCACAGATTGAATGAACCAAACCAAGTAGTTTCGAAAGAAGCTTGTTAAAGAAGTATTGCCAGCTATCTTCCATTACAGTCCTAAATGTCGAAATATTTTTCAAAGATCCCCACATCACCCCATGTGAGCACAGACCTTAGGAGGTAACTGCTGGAGTCTGAACTCCAACCCTATTAAAATAAATATATACTAGATTATTCTGCTAATCCTAAAATAATAAGGCCGGGAGCATCACCTTTGAGGCCAACACAGTTTAAAGGCCGTCGTAATTTTCAAAGACATAACGATGCCTGAAACCCTGCCATCACCGCCTCACCTCTCCACCTACCGATCGTGTCATGACCCTTGGCATCTCTGAAATCAGCACCTCTTATCTAACGAGTCAACTACAAGCAATGATCATGTGACATCATGCCATCAGTACTTGATGGCACCACTACAGCCTAGACATAATAATAACCTGGCGAGACTGACCTCAGCAACCAATCAACTCAGCCAAAACTTGAATAAATGGCACACATCTCTAGAACGGTACTATAACTGACAAGACTGAGGTCGGCCAATAATGTGATCGCCCACTATTTAGTGATTCATGGGAAGAATGTGTGTTTAAAAAATAAGAAGAATTTTTGGGTTTATGTGTAATATTATTTTATTGATAGAATGTGTGGTTGAAATGAAGAAAGAGAAAAAAAATGAGAAAGAGAATGGATGTCAAACGGGGGCTAAGTGCCACGAACCCTCTTGGAGGATCATCAGCTCCACTAAAGGAGCTGGGAATAACCATCTCTACCGACTAGGGATACCATATTTCGCCTCCCACGTTGTCAACCTATCCTCAGATACCACCGACCTAAACAATGAAGCCTCTCATTCCCCCACTCGAAGTGTTACCTCTTTCCTCACTATGGGAATTCACCTCTGCTTCGCCTCCCCGTCCCCAAACCTCAACCATATTATGTGCCATCACTAAAGGGTGACCTATGTCCCTAGGGTGAACTATAGAAATTGGGATTGGAGTGAATATTTCCTGAACTCCAAGCTAGATGGGGAGGTAAAAGAAGGAATGGGCTCTTTTTGTTGGTTGGCCCAAGAATGGACTCTAGAATCATCCGTTATCATAGAAAGATGAGGTAAATTTTATGCAAAAAGTAAGGTTAAATCTCTATAAAGGATGTACCTGGGTGGTGGCGGACTCACTTAGGCAAATGATGAGGGCACGATAATTTTTTCTTCTTCCTTTATCAAAGAAAACTTGAGAGCAAAAGTGTGGAAATGAAATAGAGAGAAAATATATATAAAGGGAGAGAAGGCCAACAGGTACGATAAACGACGTTAGATGCAAAAAAAGAGGGAAATGGAGGGCACAGATTGAATGAACCAAAACTAAGTAGTTTTGAAAGAAGCTTGTTAAAGAAGTGTTGTCAGCTATCTTCCATTACAGTCCCAGATGTCGAAATATTTTTCAAAGATCCCCACATCACCCCATGTGAGTACAGACCTTGGGAGGTAACTGCTGGAGTCTGAACTCCAACCCTATTAAAATAAATATTTACTAGATTATTCTGCTAATCCTAAAATAATAAGGTCGGGAGCATCACCTTTGAGGCCAACACAGTTTAAAGGCCGTCGTAATTTTCAAAGACATAACGATGCCTGAAACCCTGCCATCACCGCCACACCTCTCCACCTACCGATCGTGTCATGACCCTTGGCATCTCTGAAATCAGCACCTCTTATCTAACGAGTCAACTACAAGCAATGATCATGTGACATCATGCCATCAATACTTGATGGCACCACTACAGACTAGACATAATAATAACCTGGCGAGACTGACATCAGCAACCAATCAACTCAGCCAAAACTTGAATAAATGGCACACATCTCTAGAACGGTACTATAACTGACAAAACTAAGGTTGGCCAATAATGTGATCGCCCACTATATAGATAGAGATAATATGGTCCCCCACGAGAGAGAGCTCGATTTTTTCATGCAAAATCAGATTACCCCATCTTCACATACTTTATAGCGACATGATGATCATGTATTTTTCTTTTAGATTACCAACAACGAACATTTCTTTTTGCCTCTAAGTTGACCAATAAATTACTTTACATTTATTGATGTCCACATCACAACTCATAGAAAACTATTCATAACATTTGTGGGACCTTACGTTGATTGCCAAGCACGAATCATACTTACTTTGAACCTTACAAAAACAAAATATGATTCAAACATGTTTAGAAGTTGATCATTCATTCAAATGAAAATTTAAATTTTGACATCAAGCAATCAACATAAATTGAAAATTAAAAGAAAAAAGTTCTGAATCAAAATATGAGCTAAGTTTACATCATCCTCCTAAACATAAAGTGTTCAGCCTATCAGGCTAACAATACAAACATAGATAGTTAATTGTATTCATCACCCAAAAAGGTAAATAACAAAAATCTAGAAAAAAAAATATTGAAGTGAAATATTTTTGTCGTGTAATAGATTTATATTCATTGAATTAAGATAATGATTTTATAATTATTTTGCTTGATAAGTGTGTCTCAATTTTAATTAAAAAGGAGATTTCTTTCAAGGCTGGTATAACATACACTCATTTAAGTACACTAATTTGGTAATTTAATTTTCTAGAGTTCTGTACCACGGAATAAAATTGCTATGCTATCGACGAGAGACTAGAGGAGAGAACTTTTTATTATTTCATTTTTGTCCCTATAATTTTATTTGTTTTATCTTTTACACACTTCATGGTATTAGCCTACTAGGTCATCAATTATATATATATATATATATATATAAGCTGCAAAATTTATGATATTTTAGGCTTTTAGCTCAATGTAGTTTCGCCATATCAACTAAGTACTAAAAATTCTCTGTTTTTACCTATTAGCGCTAAACCAATATGGAAAAATTTAAAGAAAAAACGAGGCAGAAGTGACTGGGTACGAGACTTGTACAAATAAAAATGAAATGAATTTTTTTAGCTATCAGAATATGCTTTGTTACCAACTACATTTTCCACTATAGGTCAAAGACGTTGTTTATACGAAATGTAATAAGTTTCGATAATATTAGCCTTCCTCTGTGCCAAGGGCTCAATACAATTTCGAGACAGAACCCAATTTTGCGACGTTTGAGAACTATTGGACACATTTGAGATCCCTGCAGGGATCAGATAGTAAAGTTTGGGAAATAGGATTCTGTTGAGAGGCATTCGGACTCCAGAGTTATGGGGACGTGACTACGAATGTCTAATACCACTGCAGTTGTGTTACATCATAATCAAATTTTGTTAGTATNGCACAAGGAGAAGAACGCATGCACGTGCATCGCACGTGCCTCCACTAGTATAAATTAAAACCAATGGTTGGAAAAGGACAATTTAGGATCTATTTGGCAAGACTTTTGAAAAGTCAACTACTTCGAAGACTAAAAATACTTTTTGAACATGTTGAATAATTTTCTAAAAGTGCTTTACTTGGTTAGAATAGCTTTTAGGCAAAGCGGATTTTAAAAAGTTCTCACAAAAGCTCTTTTACAAGAAATAGAAGCAAAAGCCTGCCAAATGGGCCCTTCATATACTTTAGCTGATAGAATTCTAATACTCATAATAATATATTACGAATAATTATGCACACGCAAACTAGAAGAATAACATTTCAAATGGTATTCGACCTGGAAAACAAAACTTACATATGCTCTGTTGAATTCAGAGACATTTTTACGACGAATTTGCCTGAAAGATGGACCAGAATTGCTTTTTCATCAATTTCCAAAAATGAATAGCTGTTCTTTTACCTGGCTTGCTACAACCCACTTGAACATCGTGGAAGCCGAAGGAGAAACAGATACAGAAAAATTGAGATGATATGGTGCAATTCGAAACTTCTCCATCAAGGCTTGTGAAGCTTGAAGCCAAATACTCTTGGGACATAGCTCTGTGTCGCCATTTGAGGCTTGAGGTGCCCATAAGTCATTAAGAAGAGATGAGGGAATGTGGTTCCAAAATAAGCTCCATCAATATCTACGACAGTCAAGGAAATATTTCCCGCAAAAGTAGAGTTGACCTTTACAAGATACAATGTTAAGAATGAGAAAAAATGCAAATACTATGGGAAAAAGAATAGTGTAGTGGGTGTCAGTTTCCAGATATTTTCTTCAACAAAGTAGGCAGTTAGTTGAAATAATGATAGTGGTGAATTGTCTTGTTCCAGTTCATGCAGGACTTTAACAGGCTGCCATTAATGACACTCGTAGTTCTTTAAGTGATATAAGATCGAGAAATGGTGGATGGTCTCTACTTTTATAACAAGTTTGGAAAGATAAATAAGAAATCTATCTTGTCAACATCATCAGAGAGAACGTTTGAAACTTCCAATCTTCAGAAGCAAGGGAAATATTGAGAGCCAGTGCCTTTAAGTGTGAAAAAGTGGAGGTAAGTACAAGTCGAATCATGATGCAAACTTAACAAGAATCAAGGGTGATGTTTTTTCTCTGTCAAGCATCGCCATCCCCACCCCCAAAAATGAAGTATCTAAAACTTGTTTCCCTCACTTCTAGCTCACAAGTCACAAGTCCTTAGATGGGTGCACACATTTTGTAAGCATGTTTGTGTGTATCCAAGTGTATACATGCACCCTATTCGGACAACAAGGCAAAAGAAGCAAATGATAAAACCAGGCTTGGGCGCGATTTGGCTTGGATCGGTTTCGACTCCAACCTGAAACCAAAACCAAATTAGTCTGTTTGGGAGAATTTCAACCCAAACCAACCTACTCTAGCTCTTAAACATAAACGACTCAAACCAAATTGGTTTGGTTTGATCAGTGAGTTTGGATTGGACTTTTAGTCCAAATTGAATTTTTTTTAAAAAATTGTCTGGATTTTGAGCTCACTTGGATTACAAAAAATAAAATTATTAAATAACTTTATATTACAAGAATTATTGACTAACGAATAAAATCAAGTTAATAGAGACAGATCAATAGAAAACTTAAGAATTTTTTTTTTTTTTTGCTTTTATATGCATTATGTAGCCC
The DNA here is from genome assembly GCA_912172775.2 of Fraxinus pennsylvanica. NCBI lineage: Eukaryota > Viridiplantae > Streptophyta > Magnoliopsida > Lamiales > Oleaceae > Fraxinus > Fraxinus pennsylvanica. The sequence goes on along the minus strand of OU503042.1, from coordinate 9,116,579 downwards.
GACCGCCTAAGTAGAGAAAAAATGCTAAGTATAATATAGTGAGCTTGTAAAAAGAAATTTCAAGTGCTATTGCTTACTAGCAACATCATAAATTGGAGGGAATCAAGATATAGTTATAAGATTAGGGTTTATGTTTCGATTTTTATTTTTCTTAAAAAAAAAGGGTAAACATGTAAGTGGGTTGGGTCGACTCGGTTAACCAACGATTTGAGGCTTCAAACCATAGCTGAACTAACCCACCATGGTTTTGTTTAAAAAAAAAAACCCAAATCGAACCAATTATCTGTGTCAAACCGACCCGAACTGGCTTTGATTGGTTTGGTCAGTTTTTCGGTTTTTTAGCCCAGGCTTAGATAAAAGATTAAAAAAGCTATTATAATATGAGGATACTGCCTTGGTACTTAGATCGAGGGTAGTAAATATCTTCGCACTTGGGACAGTATAACTTCACAGTACTTGAACGAGGAATGTCTGATTGTCCAACTGTAAGGCAAGGCTGTCCAGAACAGTAAACCCTTGGGCATCTTCCAAAGTCAAAGTTTTTATACTTCTCTAACTGTAGCAGTTCCATCTCAGGAAGTTAAATAAGATAACTGAAAATCATGAGGGAGAAAGCCAATGACAAAAAAAAGCTGGCTACTAATGTTACCATTGCAGCCATTCCCTTGCTTGTCAAAATATATCGGACATGAATAAGGCCATACAGCATCTCTGCGGCTGATTCAATCAACTCATTCTGTTCCTCAGTAAAAGTGTCACCTATGTGTGCCCATAATAGAGAAAATGTTATATCCAGAATCATATAACTCAGGGAAAGAGAGAGATGAGAACAGGTCAATGACAACATACTGGAGTAATGAGTACAAGCAGAGTGGGAAAATCAACAAAATTAATAAAGAACCTCAGCAGCAAATTCATCATGGGAATGCTTGAAAATCAATTAGCACAAGCAAGCATGCAACTACTTATGGAAATAGCAACAGAGGGCGAACGAAAAGGTGCCACTAATTAACTGTAGCAACATGAATATAGGCAAGGAAAACTAACAACTCGCATATTGGCTAACAATGAAACTAGTTAACTAGCAGCTCAATGATAATAGAGACTTTTTAAAAGCTAACAGCCGCTGATAGATCTGTCATTCACAAAAACTTAGGTGGTCCAAATAAGTTTGGCCCCCATCATTCCCCATTAAATTATAATTCATTTTTCCCTCTCTTCTTATAAATCACACATTTTCCATAAAATAATATTACACGTAAATCCAAAAAAATTTCTTTTTTTTTTAAGTTTTAACCACACATTCTCCAAAAAATTACTATTCCTCCTGTTATAACTTGGAATAATGAGGCCAAACGGGCACTAAATCAAATTAGATAAAAAATAATAATAATAAAAAGAAAAAAGAATTCGGTAATGGACACAATGCCAAATTTATAACAAAAACCAAAGTTAATAAAGGCTGACAATGCCATAAAGAACCTAGAATTAATGAAAGTAAATAAAGCCTGGGAATTGCAATTTCACCTCCCTTAGTACTATCATCTCAACCAGCTCTAGACATTCAACCTTGACTTCTCTTTGCTCATGCTAGTTCGAATACACTTCTCTAAGCTTGGTAATCCTATTCTAGACAAAACTAGAAGTCCTAATAGTCTCGCAATCTTTCGGACATCTGAGGCTCATAAACTTTGGAAGAGTTTCTTTAAATTCTCGATCCAACCGATATTTGTATGCGAATCAACAGTTAGTGATCCCATGTTATTGATCTATCTCGCTCATGTCTGCATCACTCATCCAAACCAACTTCAGATAGAAGATGTCTAAAGACCCTTTAACATCTTCCTATCTTAGGTTTTAAAAAAAAAAATTCCCTTTTATATTGTAGGTTGTAAAATTATATATTGTCTTGGCCAAAAAAGTCTTCATCTTCTTTCCCAGGGAACAATGGTCAAATGTAGATTGTTCTAAATTCTAATTCTGATTTTCATAGGCAGACAAAACAACATCTTTATGTCATGATTCCTGGTTGAACCAAATTGGGTGTGTTTTTTTTTTTGGTCTAGATGCGATTCCAAAAGCATTGCATTCTGATTCAGATTTCAATTCAGATGGTTAACCAAAAGCCACCTAGTTGTTGGTATCAATGTTTTGAAAACAGACCCAGACATAAACCCGTAAAAGCTAAAGGGTCAAAGGTTGAAAGGTTCAACTGGGATCGAACCATTGATAATAAATAAAATAATTAATATATATATTTAGCAAAAATAATTTGACAATAACAATATCAAAATAAGAACTTAAGAGCACAACAATATAATCATAATCAACCTCTTTTACATCCCCTTCTTTCTGCATGCTATATAATCATATCAGGGATATTCCCTAAATCATGTAACTTAAATCAAAATAATCAATAGCAATATCGAAATAAGAACTTAAGAGCACAACAATACCAAAAAATTCCACAGATTTTTCTTGAAATTCAATTCACAAGACTTGATTAGATTTTTACTCAGATTAAACACTAAAAAAATCTGCAAAAACACTAAAAAAATCTGCAAATTAATAAGAAAAATAAATAAAATTGAATCCTGAACTAACCAGGTTAAATCATTCACGGTGAATATAGGTAATGAATTAAAGCAATGCAAAGACTTTCGGTTCCTCCACTGTGCTGATACCCTGGCTAATAAGTGGAGAAGATAATAAACCAAACCTCTCACAATCCCACGCAGGTTTCCTAGAATTAAAGTACTAGAGAAGAAAGTTATAAAATGGGCTGGGCACTTCCACATAGGTATAATATTTGGGCTTTAAAACTTGGGCCTAACAAAGAAGCGTGTTTTCAAAAATTACTAGGAAAACACAAAAGCCAAAAACAGTAAAACCAGTTATGGGTCGACCGGTTTTGTGGTTAGACCTTCACATTGGCTAATTTTTATTCGATTTTTAGACATTAATCAACCCGGTAAATTAAAGTTCAGAGAAAGATCAAATTTATTGTAAAGATGAGTTTTTGCCCCTACCATTGAAAAAGAAAGCTTATCATCAACAATATGAAGGAGAGGTTTGTGTAAACCCATTCGATAAACCTATGCACCATTCCGATATCTTTCGTTAGTTCTGCATTTGTTCTTTCTGCTATGTTTCCCAATTATTTTTCCCACACTAAAATGGACAGTTCCTAGTAATAGTACTAGTGGTTAATATAGCCAGGAAACTACATACTTGAGTTACCTAATTATCACAATTCTTCCACGTGTACAGCCTAATAGCGAGGCAGGAGGGAAACTTGAGTTGAGAGCCACGACAAAATTCTCATACATGCTAGAGCATCTTAGAAGGTCTGAATAGGCAAGATCTAAGAAGGAAAAGGTCCTATATTAAATTAGAGAAGTCCAAATTTTATGGTAATCTAGGCCAAGGCTTAAAAAGGCGAAACTAAGTACTGAGGCTTTTTTCTTTATGAGACGAGGCAGATTGAGGCGTAAACCTCACAAAAAACAAAAAAATCTAAGTAAAAGAAAATAATACAAAAATACAAAAAAACCAAAGTTTGAGCATATAGTAAATAGGATATATAGTTATTAGCATATTGAGATATAGTCCACTGTCCACCTAAAGAAAGAAGATGTTTAGCAAAAAATAAAAAGCATTACAGAAATTAGAAATCACTGCATATGCAATGGAAAAAAAGAAACAGCTTAAACAAAAAAAAAAGTCTAATAGTCTACACTATCATCACTGTTACTAGCATCGTTAATGGAATCATCATCATATCTAATTTCTCCATCATCTTCCTCTTCGCTACTCTCAATTTCTACAAAAGACAGTAGTAAGGCGCGCCTGGTACTAAAAAAAAAAAAGCCTAACAGTCTGCACTATCAATATTACTAGCATCGTTAATGAAATCATCATCATATCTAATTTCCCCATCATCTTCCTTATTGCTACTCTCAATTTCTACAAAAGACAGTAGTAAGGCGCGCCTAGAGGCATGCGCCTCAGATGTTTAGCCTCAAAATTACCGCCTCAAGGCATACTACATGCGCCTCACAGTAAGGCGAGCCTCAATGAACGCCTCACTACCGATTCTAGGCTCTCAATTATAATGTTTTCTTTGTGCAACAAAATAAAAATTGCTTGGCAGCATTCAATACTGGTGTTATTTTAGTCTTAGTAGCCATAATATATTCAACCGAGGTTGTCACATCCAACAAGAATTCATTTTACTGCATTGAAAAAAGAGAGAAGAAAAGTGAATAGTTATCTTTCTTTCTTAACAAACAATTGAATTCATAAAATACAGCCAATAATCTGCTCATTCCATGTTAAACATGAAATTGAATCCTTATAATTTTACCTTGTCAACTATTGGGGCTTGTTTGAGCCACATTTTTTTTCAAAAAATGCATATTGTAATAATATTATGATGGAGAATGTATTGTTAAAAAATATAGAAAAGTTTTGGATTTGCGTGTAATATTATTTTATTGAAGAATATGTGGTTGAAATGAGGTCAAACTACTATTCAAGAATACATTCTGATGGAAAAAATGGGGATCAAACAAGGGCTTAATAAGAAATAGGAAAGAAAATTTCTTTGAAGACTAAGCTGAATTCTACTTTCACTAGAGACATCTGGACGTTGCAGGTAATGTTACAACACATTCGATATTAATAAGATTGCACCAAAGCCTCGTGCAGAAGCTGAAAAATGCATGATCATGAAAGAGCATGTAAATCTTCTTCGAAATTTGAAAGCAATCTGCTATATATCAGTTTGAACTAAGCCTGGGTTTAGCTATTTTTCCCCATCTTCTAGATTCAATATGGCACAGATGAAAATAAACCCAACAGAGGAAAACACAATGAAAGATATAATTCTATTGCTTAAAGGGATATACCTAAATTTTTGCACTTTATTATTCACAGTAGAAACTAACCAGCTAACCTCGTGACTTAGTAACTAACAGCTTTGTAATTTATTCTCCTCATCCCACGCCACCCCACCCCACCCCACAAAAAAAAAAGGAATAAAAAAATGATAAAAACAGCCGAAATAATTTCTACAGCATTATGATACGACAATTAAATTAGTCCTCAACTCGTTCCCTCTAATTACACAATCACTCCCTAACCAAACTTGGAAAGCGTATTTCCTTCAACTTTCGCCCATTCCCCTTTATATGTGTGTGCTTGTGTACAGTTGCTCCAAGCTAGAATTCTCAGGTTTTGACTAATTATGGCCATTTGTGAAAAGAGTGAATAGAAAAAAGTTGAAACTTAAAAGAGTTGCAGAAAAGTTAACCAGTGTCCAAACAGAACTACAGCTTCAAAAGCACAATCAACCCAAAAGTTTTCCTTTAAGCAGCCAGAAAAAGGTCTAAACGAGCTAAAATCTTACCATGGGAGGATTCAACATCCAAAATAAGGTCAAGAGCATAATCATAATACGGAACTTGACTGCTCAACCCACAGAGGTTGAAATCATCTTGAATATATTCATTGTCAACTTCACAAAATAACTCGTTTCCCCGCAAGTTACAAAACCATGAAATCCAGGATGTATCGTCCCCATCCGAACCACTAACATCAGATTCTTCGCTATCTGTGTCAGATTCATCTGAAAAAGAGGTTAAAGTCAGCATTACGATCTGATAAATCTCTGTTATATACCACCCCAACATACATACATACAGTCAGAAATATCAACAGACATAACTATTTATGTATATTCTAATTTTATCCAGAGACCAAAAATATGAGCAATCTTCCACATTTTGAGATATAACTACAGACAGCAACTGAAAGTCGATAAAAAGTCTGCAGCTCTTCAATTTATGCTGATATTAAAAGCTGAGAGCCATCACTAATGCAGAATCCATAAACTTCCACAAATTATAAAACATCACCATTCATTTCATTTAAGTGATGCACAGACGATGAACATATGAAACCCCATCTAGGACATTGCTGATATGACTGGTCATTTAGGCAAATCTTCAATTCATATGTGACCAAACAAAAGTTTAATTCACACCATCATATTCGTAAACTATTTCAATAAGAGACTTCCATAATCTCAACTCTTTTCCAGAAAATCTTCACAATAGACTCCACCTGAATCAGAAAGCAAAAAAAATGAAATTGTAAATAGATTAAAATACTGCCTTAATATTCCAAATCCACTTCAACACTACACTCCCACAAATGTCGAAATCAAATTTCTTTTAGCTCAAGATTTGAGATGCAACAGAACACTTTTCACAAAAATAAAGTAAAATTTGAGGCATCCGTAAAATGAAATTGGTTTTCAAAAACGGTTCCTTATTTTTAACAAATAAATATTCTTAAAAATTAAATGAAAAAATTCTAAATATTGCAACGAAAAACATGAAACCATTATCAATCTTAAATCAGAACAAATAACCCACCTATTTTTCCTCTAAAAGGTCAATAGAAAATCCAAAAATTACCACAATCCAAAAAAAAAAAAAAAGGACAACAAAATTGAATTATAACAAACTCCAATAAACAGAAAAATCACATACTGTCAGAAAACTTTTTCTTGCTGGTGGCAAGGGTGGACGAGGAGCGAGTGTCACGATGATCGAGATGCCTCACAGCGGCGGAGGGTACAGCAACGGCGGAGCGGTTGTTCCTGGAGGTGGAAGGAGAAGACTTCTCCAAGTGCTTATCCAACGCATCGTTGATTCGCTTCCGATCCAGCATCTCCCCTCCCTTTGACGACCCCCCTCCCAATCGATCTCTATACATATTTATCTAAATCAATGTATATATCACTACTTCGTTGTATCCATATGTGCATGAATAAAGCAGTGTATAGGGATTTCCGGATTTTATACTAAGGATCGAACAACCAAAAAATCCTGGATTTGAAGAGAGACTGAGAACTAGGGTTTCTCTGATTACAGGGATGGAGGGAAGGGTGCTCAGTGGGATGCTTTTCTTTTTTTTTATCTTAATTTTTTTTTTTTTTACTTTTTTTCATAAGCCGTCGACTCGATCCGGCTTTTTTTTTTTTTTTTGCGATTTCAAATCGAGCCGATAGACTTT
>OU503042.1:9084894-9105025 GCA_912172775.2 Fraxinus pennsylvanica | reverse complement strand
ATTTTAATCTAAATAAAAGTCAAACAATCAATATTAACCACATTTTCATGGGTCTCACATCTTTTCAACCACACTTTTCAAAAACTTATATCACAATCTACTAAAAATCTAATTTTAATCCCCAGAAAACATCTTCAAAGTTGTGTGTGCCATTCTTGTGCGTTCCACTTCTTTATGTTCTTGTTTGTTTTCCTAAGATAATTGTTTATGTGCTTGTTTTATTCTTTAAGATAATCCACATAAAATTCCAGATATTTTTTATAAGTGTTGTTTCTACACTTATTTGAGATCCTAAATAATGATATTTTTACTGTTCTTCAAATAAAATACTACCTACCTTGTGTTATATTACATTTTGTAGGTAAAAATCCGATGTTTAACGAAAATTTTGATAAAAGAATGCAAAAATAGTGAAAAATGGTGAAATTCAAAAGTCAAGAACTAAATTGAAAACAATCCATAGATGAGTTGGGCGACAAAAATGAAGATCGAATATGCCAAATAGTCAATTAAATACAATTAAAAGATAAATGAACAACGTTATAAGAGAAAATGGCTGAAATGAAGCAAATCCAAACTATAGGGACTAAAGAACAATGTTCCAATAGTTGTGTCGGATTGCAAGACGGCGATTCAAGAATGCCAATGGTCAATTAAAGGTGAAGAGAAGCCAATGAGATGAAAAAATTTGTCGAAAATTATCAAAATACACGCTTGGAAATGATCTGGAACCAATATGCAATTTGATCCAAAAATGGTAATACCGTGTATAAGCATAGACCCGCAAGCCATGTGTACACCTAAACCTTATTAAGCCCCATTTGTTTATGATTAAAATCAGATTTTAATCTAAATCAAAGTCAAACAATCAATATGAACCACATTTTTCATAGATCCCACAACTTTTTAACCACACATTTCAAAATTTTTTTATTACAATTTACTAAAAATCTAGGGCGTGTTCAGTAGAGATTAAAATCGAATTAAAATTGAAAAATAGCTGTTATTGTTGACTTTTATTAGACGAGTGAGACTCAATAACGGCTATATTTTCAATTTTAATTGGATTTTAAATTTAGTCAAACATGCTCCTAATTTTAATTATCACTAAACACCCACTTAGATTGGGGCTAAATTGAATGACCAATGTGTACACTCAAAGTGAACCGTGTGTATGCATTGTTCATTCCTGAATAAATTTTTTTCATATTTTGTTCCATCTTGGCACTCTATATAATACTCAATACGTCTAGAATGTCCACAACCTCCCTTAGATCTAAAAATCACATATTGTACGTATTTTGTACACGAAGAACGCGGTTAAACATCAAGGTCGAGGTTAATTACACAAAATTATTGAAAAATATTCATTCCTGATGAGTGTTCTACACTCATGATATTTATGTCACTTAATTCATTATTTTGTCATTCTTGAGAGAGTTTTAGAGTGTTTTTATGTGTGTTTTGATGTTGTGATGTAGGTTGATGAGATTGAAGAAAATAAACAAAAGTTGAACGGAAAGGGCTAAATTGTAACAGATCTAAAGTTCGGGGACTAAAGTACAAATATTGAAAAGTTATACCGAGCCTCACGATGAAGATTTGAGAGTGATCAGAGCCAATTGGATGAAGAAAGATGTCAAAGGGATCAAATTTAGTCAAAATATGATCACAAATCAATTTACAACCGAAAAGTTTTGCTCCAGATTTTTAGTCTCATATTGAGACTCATTTTTGACATAGTGAACGATTGAATTGGAGAATGATGTCTGAAGCAAAGTTGTAGGCCTTTGAGTTAGCTTTCCAACGCAACTTGAATCATCTCAATCGGATATCAGGAGAAAGAGTTATGTTAAAAATACTGAAGGAAGCGTAAACTGAATTTCAGCGAACCGGGCGCCTTGGCGCTCAAGATGGGCGCCTTGGCGCCCACAATGCTGAAAATCAGCAGACTACGCGGCGCCCAGGCGCCCAATCTGGGCGCCCGGGCGCCCGATACCGAGAAAGAGAAAAAATGGAAATTTTAAAAGATTTTCGGCCCGGTCCAACCCTATTTCGTCTTGCAACTTGTGGACACTATAAATACCATCATAAAGACCTAATTTTAGAGGTTGGAGAAGGAGGAAAAAGATACAAAACGGCTAAATCTTCAAGGACAATAAGAAGAAGGATTTGAAGAAATCAAGTGAAGAAAGGGTGGAAACATCAAAGGGGACTTCGATCAACACTCCAAAAAGAGTTTTTCTTACCTCCTCCTTTATGTTTTTCATTGTAGATTGTTTAGATTTTATGAATTTCTTCATGAACTAAATAATTTAGCTAGGGTTTGATGTAGCCACTTGAGATTATGATTTGATGAATTTATAATTACTTCTTTTGGATTTCCCACGTGTATTTAATTGTGTCATGAATTTAATGCTTTCAATTACCTGATCAATAATTGAATGAATAGATGCTAGTCAATTCCGGCACTCGAGAGAGGGGAATTTAGGCGTGATCATAGGATTGACGCAACGTAGGTTTTATGGGTTTCGAGAGAAAGTGTAAAATCTATGAAGCTTACTTCACAAAAGAATCGGGACTTTCATAAATTCTAGACTTTAATTCGGAATAGAGATATTGGGATTGAATTGTAGGATTAATTTCTAGCCGGCACTCGAGAGAGGGGAGAGAAATACAATTGGATTCTTGCTTTTAAATATTGGAAAATTAATTGGATAATTTGATATCATTGAATCATAATTGAAAGTTGGTGAAATCATTCCCTAGGCTTCTTCATTTTGATAATTTATATTCCTCAATTTTGTCTCAACCAATTTCATTACTTTAGTTTAAAACAATCAACCAATCATTTATCAATTGTCTAGATAAAATAGAAGTTGCATAATTATAGTACTTAGTGGAATTAAATTACAATCCATGTGGGTTCGACATCCTAATTTTCATACTATATTACAAAACTTGACACCGTACACTTGCGGCATAAATTCACGTTGTAGGAAACGCGTGACAATTCCCTTTTCAAGATTCAAGTCAAGAAAGTGGATTTTTCAACTTCCTTCATCATTTCTTATTTCCATGTGATTTTTCCAATATTTCTTGTATGGTTTAATAATTAAGATGGTTTGCTAGATTTTCCAATTGTAGTAGAAAAATGTTTGAACTGTGTTTTCATTTATTTCAATTCAAGACTTTAATTTATAAATTTCATGTTATTATTTGATTATTTTACATATTCATTGCGCTACTTATTATCTGATCACCAATTAAGTAGTTAGTTGCTCGTTTTAGTGTAAAAATAGACACATTGAGTATAGAATGAGGTAAAATTAACGCATGTAGTTGGAATTAGGAATAATCACTCTCACATATGCAATCTTATTTATAATCTAAATTGAATGCATGACTTTTATATGAATTCAGATTATGAATATGATTGTCTTGTGTTAGTTATAGGTTGATATATCTTTTAAAAAAGTATTTAACGTATTAGTATTATCAGTTGTTAAATATGCATGATTTGAATAGAATTGTCATTGAGAATTGAAATAAATACAAATAGGGGATACATAAATCCAATATAATCATTAAATTATATTTAATCACTTTTTATCGCTTTTCAGAGTAGTATTAGAATAAATAACAACAAATCACAACTTTTTGATATCACCACAATTTGAATTTAATAGTAGCTATTGAATTATAAATTAGACTTTATTTCTCGTAGGAACGATACTCTTAACTCACAAATCTTATTACTTATACAACGATACTTTATGCTTGCGGGTTTCATGCGAATAAATTTTTTCCGATAAATGATTTAGGAATAGAATGAATCTATCTTCTGGGTATATGTCACGCTCTAGGAAAAATGCATGTTTGGCTACATTTAAAGAGTGTACTTACAAATAATTGACTTCTATCACGCGTATAAAATATGGTAAGAGAGATTTTTTGAAAGTAAATTGTTCAAATATACTTTGCAAAATATGCTCATTTGAACAAATAAAAATGTCGTCGGTTGTTAATACAATTCAGTTTACGTATTACGCTCTTGCCCCATGTTTCTGCATTGCACGTGATACGTAAATATATAAATATAATTTTTCGCTGTCATTTGGTTCGATCTTTTAACTTCACAAAGATAAGTGGTTCAAAAGAAAAATTTATAGATCTTGCTACCTACCATCATCTATACCCGTATTGGCTCTCTTCTTCTCCCAGCAAGAACATATGAAGCCTAAAGCTTGCAAATAAGTGGTTGGGCTCTTTTCTCCACGGCACTCCTGTACGAGAATTGACAGGACAAGAAGATTGAGATTACTCGATATGTAAAATGAATATAAAATGTTAACGTAGCCATGTAGGGGTGTGCCACATGGTGAGGGAGGAGAGAGGGTTGTTGAGGTGTGAATTTGGCAATAGAGTTTTTTTTTTTTTTTTCCTTATATATATTTTATTATTACAATGAAAGTTACCTTTTAAAAGTATAGTACGTGAATTGCACATGCTTGTTTAAGGGGGGTAAAGATAAGGGATTTGCTTGGTATAATTTTGGTGTACTGATTACGAGTATTTTTTAAAATACCGATTTTGAGCGTTTATGAACGGATCGATTTTGAGTGTTTATGAACATATCGATTTTGAGTGATTTTAATAGCGAGTCTTAAAACAGTCCAGCCTATGTTTTAGAAGTTTATTTTCAACCTATTTTGAATTTTTTTTAAAAGAATAAAATAATATATATGTTCCCTAGCAATATTTTCAGTTTATAATTTCTTATACGAAATTTATTTCTCATAAGTGATATTTTATTTATAGGTAATTTTTTTTAACATATAAGTTGATATTTAACTTAAAAAATGAAATAAAGTTAAATATTTTCTTAAAATTTTAAGTTAAATTTTTTTATTTATAAGTAGATTTTATAATTATAAGTAAATTTTATACTTTTATATAATTTTAGTGAGTTTTTTACTTATATTATAAGTAACTATTTATATTTTATAAGTGATTTTTTGTCTTTTTAGCAGTATTTTTATTTTATAAACAATTTTTTTTACATAAAAGTGATTTTCAATTATAAGGTAATTTTTCTTATCTTTTAAGTAATACTTATAATTATTTTTTAATTAATATATTTTTATTAACAAGTTAGTTTTGAAGAAACAATGTGAATGGTAAATAATTACCTTATAAAAAAAAAATATGAGAAACAGTCAAAATCCTTCAATTTGGTGGGTTAAGAGAATCAATCAAAATTATACTACACTATTTTTTGTCGATTTAAAACCATCCAAAATTGGTGGAAAAAAAAAAACTAGTAAGTGTAATGACTCGAGTCTCACTTAACGGGATGTCCCGGTCGTTAGATCGAAGACGTACTGTCTCCACTGTACCAATATGGGTCTTTTCAGCATACTTTATCCTCCCAGGGGGTCACCTATCATATAGTTGCCCCAAGTCAAGCGTGCTTAATTGTAGAGTTTCTAACGATAGACTTCCGAAAAAGAAGGTGCATCTTATTGGTATCAGTAATACCTATTAAATCATTTAAGCTTTTCCGATTTGTGTATTACAGTAAGTATCGATTTTTCTAACTTCTCATAAACGGTGTCACTCAAAATTGGTGAAAAAACTCCTAAATAGGCCTTTAGAAATTAGTTTTCTAACAAAAATTAAGCAGGTATTTGGTAGACATTGAAATTAGATTTTTAGTAAATTGTGATGGAATTTTTTGAAATGTGTGGTTGAAAAGTTGTGGGGCTCATGAAAAATATTGTTAATATTAATTGTTTGACCTTAACTTAGATTGAGTCACTGTTTGGTACACATTAAAATTTCCATTCTTATTTTTCTACTCATTTTCAACCAAACATTTTTCAATAAAACAATACTTTCCATCACATCAATAACTTCTTCTTTTTTTTCAACCATACATTCTCCATCAATTTACTATTCCAAAATATATTATTTCAAAATATTGTGGCTCAAAAATCTAATTTTAATCCGAAACAAACAGGGGTAACTTCATTAGATTTTTTTTTGCAATAAGTAAAATAAAAATAAAAGTAAAAATCGTGCCGAACAAGCCAAATATCATCCTTTCAGAAGGACCAACTATCCACAAAAATTGATAGGTTGGCGTCTTGGCGATCACAACATCAAGAAAAATAGGACCCTGCTTGATTTGGATTAACATTCAATTATAATTTCTAATTAAAGTTAACAATTAATTTTAATCACACATCTTATGAGATCCACAACTTTTCAATCACACATTTAATCAACTCTTAACAAAATTTACTAAAAATCTGATTTTAATCTGTATCAAACAAGGCCTAGGTATGAGACGAATGCTACAGTTATCCCAAAAATCATATTTAGCATTTGTTTGCTGTCCATTTTTTAGCCGTAGAAAATGAATTTTGTTATTGTTAGAGCACCAACTTCAAAAATAATGTGAGATGGAAGTCAACAATTCCCACAAAATGGGGCTATGTAACAGTAGTATTTTTTCTGGAGAGAAAATGAGAAACAAAATTGAGCTTATATAACAAAATTCGTGATAAAATTTATTTCTTATTATTATACCGCCAGTAGAGTTCCCCACGCGCGGAAAATTATTCTACACGTAACACCTTTATATGGATCCGGGGATTCCCTAATTGACAAATATATTGGTCAGATTTAGGGTTTCTTACTTTTACATATTTGCGCAGACACGAGTTGCAATAGTTGAATTTAGGGTCTCAAAATCTTAGATTGTTTGTTGGATAGAGGTTAATTTTGATCGGAAGATGCCCCCGAGAACCGCCAGGAAGATGCCGCCAGGACCAGGCACGAAGCGGGCTGCGCGAGTTCGTGCAATGCAGAAGACCCAGGTCCAGCCCGAGGAATCGAACGTGAAGGCCGAGGAGGCGGTGGAGGAACAGAAGACCGTGGTTGTGATAGAGGAGGAGAAGGTAGCGGAGCCGGAAAAAGAGATTAAGATAGCGGAGCCCGAGAAAGAGGCAAAGACGAAGGATAATGGAGAGGCTTCCGTTCAGAGTAAGTAAAAGATGTCGATGATTGGTAGTATGTGCAAGTTGATTACTGATAATTAATTTTAGATCCCTATAAGTACAAGATGTTGTTTAACTAGGGCAGTATATGCAAATTTCAAATATTTTTGTCAGGGTAGCCTAAATATTAATTTCTTTGTTATTGTAAATTTAGAATATCTTGAAGCAAGTCAAGAAGCCTCTTTTATGGGTGTTGGTCTTTATGGTTTCTCGTTCCCTCTAGTTTTATGCTCATAGAGGTCCGTCAACAGGCTATAAATTGGTTAAAATTGGGAAATCAGGACGGCTTTTTAGATTTGTACAGTGTAAAGGTGATGTTTTATCGGTTGAGTTTCTTGAACGATACTAAAAAGAGTGTCTTTTGGTGACGTACTGATATCCTTCTTTTTTGGAAGTTTTTGATCCTTCTTAAACTTGCAGAAGTTCTATATGTGAGGATTGTCTAAAGATGGTGGGTGAATTTCTCATTATATATTTTTCACATGCAAATGATGTTGTTTTGACAGAGTGATTATTCTAAGCACCATAAACTTGCCAGATATTTTCTCCTGTTTCTGAGGTAGGGTGCAGTTTCAGTTTATAAAATTATGGGTTTGGTGCTCTCTCTCTCTTCCTCTTTCTTGCTTCTGGGAAAGAAGAGAGAGATTATAGCTGCAGTCATTTAATTGTACAACGACCTTCACTCTAAAAGTATTTTTCACTGGCAGAACTTTGTATTCTTTTCTTGTTTGTTTTAGGAAGACATCTACTTTCTAGAAGTATATTTTTTAGATAATTACTACAGTGCTAACGCGTGTCTTTCTGGATTTATGAAAACCTACAATAGAAAGTTGGTTGCAAATGGTCCTGAACATTTCTTTGGTTTCAGTCTGTTGACTGTCCACTGAATATCTGTATCTCCTTTTTTGCCTGGCAGAGGATGACGAGGTGAAAGAATCTGTTGATGAATATGAAACGGGTGAACGATTAGATTTGGAGGATAATGAGCCTGACTATGAACCTGAAGAGTATGGTGGTGTAGATTATGATGAGAAGGAAAGTGAGCAAGATGCTCAGGAAGAGGGAGACAAAGTAGGTGAAGAACTCGAGGAGGGGGATATTGGTGAAGAAGAAGAGGGTGATATAGTTGAAGAGGATATGGAAGGTGTGCAGGAAGAACTTGAGCCTGAAGAAGATGAGCATGCTGGAGATGAGCATGCTGAGATGGTTGATGCTGCTGAAGAAGAAGAGCATCATGAAGTTTTTAAAGAAAGGCGCAAGCGTAAGGAATTTGAAATTTTTGTTGGGGGATTGGACAAGGATGCTACTGAGGATGATCTTAGGAAAGTCTTCAGTGAAGTTGGGGAGGTTACTGAAGTCAGACTTATGATGAATCCTCAGACTAAGAAGAATAAAGGATTTGCATTCTTGCGTTTTGCAACAGCAGAACAAGCAAGACGAGCTTGTACTGAGCTGAAGAACCCGGTGGTACTTCCTTAATCACGTTGTTCTCCCAGCTACTGTTTTTTAGTACTATATTGAATTGTAAATTCTTGACAACCATATTCCAGGTTCATGGAAAGCAATGTGGTGTTACTCCGAGTCAAGACAGTGATACTTTGTTTTTGGGTAACATATGCAAGACATGGACAAAGGAAGCAGTAAGTCGATTAGGAATCCGTAAGCATATTTATGTGCTTTAGATTTCAAGGAGTTGCTTAGTCTCTTCTTACTTATGTTTGATGTGCTTCCAGTTGAAAGAGAAGTTGAAGCACTATGATGTGGAGAACATTGACGATTTAACATTGATCGAAGACGCTAACAACCAAGGGATGAATCGAGGTTTTGCCTTCTTGGAATTCTCCTCGCGATCCGATGCTATGGATGCTTTTAAGCGTCTACAGAAGAGGGATGTCACGTTTGGAGTGGATAGACCTGCTAAGGTTTCCTTTGCAGATTCCTTCATTGACCCCGGTGATGAAATCATGGCTCAGGTACATACTTGGATGAGCTTTTCTGCTTGGTTGAAAGGATCACGATGCCTGGTTGGTTTAGATCATATTGTAGATCATTGTGCACTTGAATTGTGGTCTATCATGGTGCTGGTAACATTTTGAACAGCTTGAACAACTAGAATTGTGTTCTTTTTGATATATTGTTGTTCTATTTGTACGTTTTATGGCAGTTGATTTATATTTTACTTGGTCATGGTATGAATAGAAAAAGAGTAGAGGCTTATTATTATTTTTTCTTTTGGGAGGTAATAAGTAGGTTTTTAATTCATCTCTCCTTTTGATGCAACATACCTTTTTATGCTGACGTTACTTATAATCTTGGTTCAGGTTAAAACTGTGTTTGTGGATGGTCTTCTTGCTTCTTGGGATGAGGATCACATTCGGAAACTTCTTAGAAAATATGGGGCAATTGAAAAAGTCGAGCTAGCCCGCAACATGCCATCTGCTAGGAGAAAGGATTTTGGATTTGTCACGTTTGATACCCATGATGCAGCGGTGAATTGTGCTAAAAGCATCAATAATGAGGATTTGGGTGAAGGAGACACTAAGGTTTTGTTCCCTAAAGATATGTTGATTTTCTATGTTGTTATGCCTCTTGCAGCAAGTGCTTTAATGGTTACTTATTTCAGGCTAAAGTTAGGGCCAGGCTTTCCAGACCACTCCAAAGAGGCAAAGGTAAACATCCTTCTCGCGGAGATTTTCGGCCTGGCCGTGGGCCGATTCGAGGTGTTAGGAGTCCATGGAGCCGTCCAGTTCCACGTAGTATCCCCTTCAACCGAACAAGGGGCTCTGGACCTCGTTTGCCACCTTTAGTCGATCGTGGTTTCAAAAGGCCTGCTAGTATTCGAGATAGACGACCAGTTATGACAATGCCACCAAGAAGCAGACCACCAGCTCCCTTACCGAGGTCTTATGACAGGAGACCACCTGGTATTTATCATTGTAAGTTCCATTCTGCTGTAAACAACTCTTAGTGTTGACAAATCTTTTTCTGTTCAGTTCCAGTTTATCCCAAGAGTGGTTTGAAGAGGGACTACAGTCACCGTGAGGAGATTCCCGCTAGGAGCAGGGCTGCCACGGACTATAATTCTCGAGGTCCACCAGATAGACGCTCGTCATATAGGGATGACTATTCTCCTCGTGGATCCGGTTACCCTGATTTGCCAAGAGGTGGTACATCTCGCACTGCAGCTAGAAGAGCTTATGTTGATGATACTTACAGCCAAAGGTATGAAAGGCCACCTCCAACTTACCGCGAGGGACGAGGGCGTGAATATGATTCTGTATCTGGGTCAAAACGTCCGTATGCTGCATTGGTAACTCTCTTTTGGAACATATTTCTGTATAATGCGACTTTCAATTTCATACTTTTGAAACTTTTATCAAAATTAAATTTGACATTGACTATGCATGCAAGGATGATGTTCCTCCACGCTATGCTGAGGCAGGAGTGCGCCATTCACGTGCTCGTTTGGATTATGATCTTGGTGGAAGTGCTTCTCAATATGGGGATGCTTATGGCGATAGGTCTGTTATCGTGTATATGCTTGAAAAATGTAACTCTTTTTCCTTCTCGGATCCCGTGCCCCTTTTTTGACTACAACTTTCTCATATGATTTGCAGGCTTAGTAGGTCAAATCTAGGATATGGTGGTAGCCGAAGCTCCCTCTCCAGTCAAGATTCTCATGGGATTTACAGTAGTCGTCAGGGAATGAGCTATGGTGGAGGTACATTCTATGTTGCAAATTGACAAGTTTATTGGTTTGGATGAACTGATTTTGATCTCATATATTTATCCTAAAAAAGAATGATTAATCCCTTGGGATATTTGTTATGCAAGTCATTCACATGTAATGTTGTGCATGCTGCCTTCACTGCAGGCTCTTATGGTGGTAGTGATGTTAGTGGGATGTACTCATCAAGCTATGGTAGTGATTACATGTCCCGTGGAAGTGATGTACGTTTATTATAATCTTACTTTTCTTCAGAGTTTGTACTGTTTTCATGTACTTTCTAATGCATGCTTGTTTCTGGAACTTTAGGTCGGTGGTAGCTCTTACTCATCACTCTACACTGGACGGAGCATGGGTGGTAGTAGTTATATGGGAAGTGGTGGTTCAGGGTCATACTATTGAGGTATGCCATTTTGTTGTTTCGTATTATCTTGCTGAAATAGTTTAATGAGGCAAATGGAAGCTTTGTTATTTTACCTGTGAATTGTTTTCGTCTAAATCACGATTGCCGGAGTCATAGCTTACATTTCTTAGTGACTAGAACCGTGCTTGACGGAAAAGGAGCATTGTTGTTACTTTTGATTTGTCTATGACAGAGATTGGAATTGAGGGAGGCTTCTACAGGATGTAAGATTATTTGAAGGTTGTGAATTTTCATACTCAAGTTTCGGATGAAGCATTGTATAAGTATAAAGCCTCTCTGTTGTTCAACGAGAAGAAACTCAAAGACAAATTTCAGTAGTACTGGTGTATTGCAGCAGACCATCTAAAGATCTGCATTTAGGATATTTTATGTTGGTACTTCTCTGCTGTAATGGAACTCTGAGTTTTTCAGAGGTTAATAGACTTGTTCAATATGCGTTACCTTATAAATGCATGTTTACTAGTGCTATCTCCTTGGTTTGCTTGTAAAAGAGGTGGTATGTAACATTTGCTTCAGAGGGTGAGCATAATGGAAAACACTGCAAGCTATGTTGCATTTACTTAAAGGACCATTGTCTCCATTACCAGATGGATTTTATTGGATGAGCAAGAACTTTCAGTTAGAAATCGTTTTTCTTTTCATTTTTTCTTCAAGGTTCTACCTGCCTTGATAATTTAGAGATCCTGGGAATAAGTTGGCAAAGGGCATCTATGAGGCTTCCGGCAGGTTTTCTATAATATTCTCTCATGAGTAAGCAATTGTGGATTGACCTTTTACAAATTTTAGACACGAGACAAGTTGGCTCTGTGTTTTATATTCAATAAGAAGTTAGCAGATGGATGTCCTAAATTTGGATCCTTGGGATGACAATTTTTTAAGACGGGACTTGCTTCTTGCTCAATTGAATTAATACGATAAAAAGCTTTGTTCTTCTGGACTTTCTATTATGGCCACAAGTGTTAGGAAAAGCAAAATTACCAAGCTAATGGTAGCAATCAGCCTTTTCAATATTTCATATGCTGTGCCTGCACGTGATTTGGCAGGGTACCACCTCCTGTTCTTGGTGGCACTGGTTTGTTAGGTGATTTTGCTGTACCGTGCAGTTGTTCATGTCATTCTCTAATACTCATCACGGATCTGTACTGCATGGTGCTTTTTCTCGGAATCATTTACTTGAGTGCTAAAGAAAGCATACCAGGTTTTACTTGAAATGAAGTTTAAATCCCTCAAATTTGTTTGCATCAGTGACACGTGTCTGAGTTTTTGATGGACCTATAGTTTCAGTTCACCCGGTGATAGGCGTGGATGTAGAACATGGTTTGGTTTACTGACTGTTGGTGCGGGGCAATTGTGATTGGTATTATCGTCTTGTTTAAAAGCACTGAATACCTGAAATCTTGTCCCTAAAATATTGTTCTATTGCGTGCTGTATACGACTAATAGAGATTTTCCAAAGGTTACCTGAATTGCAGAGGAACATTTTCACATAAGTCAAACTTGATCACAACCCTTTTGATTTGTGTTGATACATTGTTGCCTAATGAATCTTGGAAGAAATAGGACAAAACTCTTTTAAGTAGTTATAATACAAATATAATTTATTGGCCAAGGGATACGACAATTCACTGTCGTACAGAACTGGCTTTTCATAGCTTGTTAGGCTAAGATTTTTAAGTGCTTATAACTAATGTGCCGAAGGAATGTGGTTAAAAATTAGGTTAATGTTGTGGGTCGTGTGGAATTTATGGATAAGAATTAGAGTTTGATGAGCTTATAAGCAATTGTAAGCTTTCCAAATATGCACTTAATATGGATCTCCAGATAGGGAATTTGTGGGTGTGTTCATGAGGCTAATCTCCGTAAATTTTGCCTCGTACTGAAGGTTAGTTTTAGTATATTCAGTTCCTTTCATCAGAAGGGGTAGCACATTCTTCTTTTTTAATTATGTTCTGCATTTTCAGGAACTGTATGATATATGCTCTGGGTTAGTTGAATAAATTTTCTCTTATCATGGAGCTATTATCTTTGTTAAGCTTTTGTGTGGATGAAGCATCACTTTATGACGTGCTTTACTTGCATTAGGTCATATACCACTTTTGCAAATCCCTTTGAAAGGAAAACTTGTTTTGTTGCGTAGGTATGAACCAAAGACATGTTTTCATTTGATCAGATCATAATTTGGCTTGTTATGTGGTGAATTCTGCTTTGACCGTAGACATAGTTGGGATGCTATTAGACTCGGATCTCCCATTTTCCATATTTGTTTTACTTTTGTATCCTGCAAAATCATTATTAGCCTGTTGTACACTTGATCCTTTAATGTCTAAGTTGAAGGGTTTAGGAACTCAAAATTTCTCCGGGAAGCGTGGAGGCTTTACAGCATCACTTTTGCAAGAATGGTGTAATTCTTTTATCGCATTAACTCGTGCTCGGGGTTGTAATTCTCTTTGCAACAGAAAATAATAAAATGAAATGAAATTTGTCTTCACTTTTTTCCCCCATAATTCAGTGTGTCTAGGTGAGGAGCTGTGATTTCTTGTCATGATTTGCTCATTGAAGAATGTGCATCTTGATTTGTTTCTTGGAATGTCTTAATTGTTATACACTTGGATTACTTGTTTGGTAACCAATTTAATAAATGAGGATTTATTATTTAGGCAACTTAACACCAGTATTTGTAAAAACCATATGATTAAACAAGTGAATAAAGAAAATGATAAAAGCAAAAAGACGAGAAAAAGGAAGAAGATTAAGAAACAAAAATGAGGGGAACAAAATCCTACGCCACCTCACCACAACCTTCCCTCATAAACACAAACCTTTCATTTATCCTCAAAGATCAAGTGAAGAACATAAATCTTGAATCTATACGTGCAAGTATTATTCAGTATTTTACAAGTGCGCGTTGATCATAGCTCGTGTTTTCTCCACTTCTAATGTTGTTTTGATTTATTATTCTGTTCTATCATTTTTTGTCAAGGACTTCTTTTGGTCTAAGATGGATTTTGTGGATTTGGTTCTCGCGCGTAGGGGATGCTCTTAACATTTGATTTTGAGGGGGAAGGGGGTGTTGGGTTTAGAGCTCTGATGGTCAGTAAGAAACAAATTACAGTGTGATATTTCGTCTTTCACCAATAATTTCAAGGAGAAAGCACTGATGTTGGTGGTCGCTGGTTCTACAGACACGGCTGGCACGTGGCAGTGATATCAGGGAATAACACCAATCTATGTTCCGAAAGGAGGCAAGACTCCACCACTGCCACCAAATCCAATGCTATGGCTGATTTTGTGCTAATCCACCTCAGTCTCTACATATCGGCAATACTACCATCATGGAAAAATGTTCTATGGACGTGTGTGAGTGTATTGCCGGAGATTGTAGCCACCTCACCTAGCCAAGTGCAATCCATTCAGTGGTGGATCACAGGGAAGTGGAGGATTCTTCAATGCTCAGCTTGAACAAGGTTGTCCAAATTAGCAATGGCCCGTTGGCAGCGACCACCACGGAGTTCAATGGTGGGTTTGGTGTTGTGTATCAAACATTTGATTGATCTAGTTCACGTGTTATAGTTTGATATCAATCGAAGGCCTCGACATTGCAATAATACTGCAAAACAAAGGGAGCTTTGAGATGAGGTGCGAAAGGGAGAACTTGGCTACAATGACAAATGACGATGATGACCATAGATGATGCAAGTGAGGCAGTGAGTGCAAATCTTGTGCTCCGATCCACTATTGATTGTGAGCGGTAAAGACGATGGCTGGTTTATTGTTACGGTGGTCGGAGTTGGTGGGTTGCGTGGGCGGGGTGTGGTGCATTTGATTTTTGAAAGAAAATCTTTGTACCTAATTATTGAAATGAAAAGTTAAAAAACAAACGTGTAATTTCCTCTTATGGAGAAATACATCCAAAGGCCAATTCTAATTTATTGTTTGTAATTATATTTATAATAAGTAAATTAGAACTAGGCTTTTCAACATTTCACGTAGTATAGACTTCAATTTTAAAGTGAGTTTTTTGGTTCTCAACATATTTGAATTTGTATCTTTGGGTTCCCACGCGTATAGAATCGTCAATTTTGAAGTTAAAATTGTACACGGCTAGGGGTGTCAAGGGTCGTGTAACTCGTCAGCTCGGTCTATGGATAGCCTAGGCTCGTTTTGAGATGAGTCGAGCTGGGGGTTGAGCTCGTAAAAATGTGAAAGAAAAAAGTTAAAAAAAAAAAAACTTGTGGGCTTGGCTTGGCTCGGGCTCGAACGAGCTTGAGCTCTGCTAGTCAAAGTGACGATTCGAGCTCATGGGTAGATGGGCCGAGTTGAGTGCCATCGCTATTCGAATTTTAAGTTGAACTGGAGATGAATGTAATTTGATAGTTTTTGCCCTATATCTGAGTCATGTGAAAATTATATACGAGTTTAACTTCGAAATTGATGATTTCAGCCACTTGATACTCATATTGACCAATTAAAATAATTTGGGGAACCAAAAACTCACTTTTGAAGAAATATAACCACATTGGATGAATGGTTTGAGAACCTAGTACTAATTTACCATGTATAATTCTTCATGGTGGATAATCTTTGATAAATATAATTATATACTTGTTCGGTTAATTTTTTTATATTTTAACATAGTTTTGTATTAGTATGTCTACATTGTAACATAATTCAATTAATATTTGTATGCATGATATCAAAGATTTTAATTTCTTTTCTTATTAATAATAATTACAATACTTCCCAATCATTCATACCAAATATGCCGTTAATGGTATGTTCAAGTATGCAAAAGTATTTTGATAATTAGGAAAAGAGGAAATTGCCCATTAGTCTAAACTTTATTCAAGTAGCAAATTCATCCATGACTTTTGAAAATGAGAAAGTTAATCCCTCATGATGAAACGATCAATTCCAATGATGAAACGATCCAAATATTTGTTAAACAATCGTGCTTGGTATACATCATGGTATACACTATTTTTTACACTTTGTCACGTGATAATACATCATAAGACAATTTTTTCACTCAATCAGTTGTTGACAACATTTGCAATTTCAACAATAATGTACAAAGAAGAGTGTACAAATGACATTGTACGTTGTTAAATTATCACCTGGTCGTCTTGGAAAATATGTTGCACTCAATGTTTTGAGTACCAGTCAAACTATAAAAACTTAACTCCATAAAATTAAACACTTACGAATCACATGATTGTCTGATTATGTGCTACAATGAAAGGTCGAGAATCAACTACGTAATTCTTCAATCTTACCCTCCCCGGATGTTGTGCCAATCTCTGCACATTGATTGCTATATATACATGTAACTATGTAGATACATTGTTAATATATATGTATATATTATGTATCTATATGTAAATCTAGATCAAGAAGAAGGATTATTATGTTCTCTCTTGTACCTGTCCCTTTTGGGGTGAAGCTGTCACATGCCCAACTACAGTGGCATATATGCTTGCACATGCAGTGTGTTCCCCTCCAGAATCAAATTACAACTGTCCCACTTGTCTTCACTTGCAAAAATCAAACCATTCACTTTTCTACTAACAAACCTTTTATTAGATCCCACCCTCACCATTCATGTCCCTTTCCATCAACTTGTGAATTTTCAGTCACTCTATTGATAAAAGGAGTATTAGAATCTTGCTAGGATAAGAAAAAAGTTTCTTGTTTTCAAGAAAGAGTAGATCTAGCATAAGGATCCACTTCCTTAAGTATTGGCTTTCGTGCTTTATGCCGATCCATTGAAAGGTGAGTTAAACACCATAGACAAGACTAGCTGAGGGCCGGCCGAGCATTATCGAACTAACTACAATTTTGACGAATCACTAGATCTAGGAGTATAGCATATAAAATCAAACAATTTACAAAACAAACAACAATATCTGTATATGCCTATGAATTACTTACAAATATACCCCAAAACATGGCTACCTCAAAATCTTGAAAATATAACAGAGAGAATAAGGATATGGTACAATTACGGGCTTAAATTGCCAACCCAAAGTAAGAGGAAATGTAAAGAAAAACGCTACCTCTAAGGCACTAACCTATATGCATCACGAATTCAATGACATGTATGGTACATAATACTAGATAGTGCAGTAGACAAGATTTTAGCAATTCTTTTTTCGTCTTGTACTTTATAGTCGACATTACCAAACACGCTAAAAATGCATTAAGCTTAAACAGCAAGTTGCTGCTGTTGTTGTTGATGGGATGATTCGTCTTCATTGAAACACAAATGGAGGTTTGATGATCTTGCTGTACACAAGGAGGATTCTGCCATGTCAACTTGAGGCTGCACCATTATCATCTCTCTTTGAAGATATGAACAATATGCATAAAAAGTGTTGGGTTTCACATTCAAGTTGAATCCCAATCCAAATAAAAAATCCACTTCAAGAAAGTTCATCTCAGTTGTGCTGATTCCTCCAACTTTAGCGTAGTAAGCATTGTTGTAATATCTGCACATGTTATGGCCCACAAAAGACAAATATGAGTTGTGTTGATTCAATACAAATATCATATTTTGAAATTCTAGTTATTTTTCTTGATTTTACACAATATATCCCATGTCTTATTGTTTCTAAATATTGTCTAGTACTGAATACTCGACTTTTTTAAACAAACCCAAAAAGAAAATTACTGGTCCAAATTTTGCATGCATTATACTATTGCATATACTGTTAAGTGGAGTACATATATAATGAATTACTCTAGATTCTAAGTCATTGTTGGAATGTAAGTTTCATAAATGAATGTAAGATTGAGACCCTGGATGCCACAATGAGTGGCTGTCTAATTTGAAGAACTAAAATTATATAATAAAAACAGAAATTAATGGAAAGCTGTATTGATCTCTTGATTGCTGGATCTAACTATTTATCTTCTTGAGATAATCAAGAATTTGACTCAAAAGAACTTAATCACTAATCCTCTAAATGGAAAATATAAACACCCAAAAACTGCTTTAATTCCAACATACTAACTAAAACACCCAATAAATTTCGTAGTCCTCTGGATCAAACTGAATTCCAAAAGCATTTTCAAGAAAAATATCTTATAAGAGAAAACTTACATGTCATCCATGAATTTTGCAGCAACCATTACACTAGTGATGAGCAGGCGATGAACACTGAAAGAATTGATTGGCAAGGTGGGCAGGCGCTGCGTGAACCGATCAAGATACACATAAGCAACGACATAACAACAAGGGCTACAATTTGCATACTTAAAAATTCTATCCAAATAAGTCTGAATTGAGATGGTTGGTCGAGTTAGGCCGTGAAAGACAGAGATTTTCTGGGTTTGGAAACTTGGGTTTAGATCGTTCGATTCGGCCACCCTGTGGAGGAGAGAAGAGAGGTAACTAATGAGTTTAGGCATCAGATTTGGGCTCTCTAATTCCGCCATTGTTGATTTGAAGGTGAATCTTGAAAGAGGGATGAATTTGTTATGATGTTGAATATATAAGTGTTCGTTTTTACTGTGTGTATATCTAACAACCTGTACGGTGGTCGTTGGTTGGCAAGTTAGTTGAGTTTACGAAAATGTCCTTGGAAATTTTAAATATGGCTAGAACGTCCTTCTCCATAGTGAAAATTGTGTTAATGGTACTCTCTTGGCTATGCTTTTTGGTGGGAAAGTGAAAATGAATATTTCCCTTTACATATTGAGCAGAGATGGCAAAATATGGTCTCGGTCTCAACTCCTACTCTTATTTTTTATATTTTCAAGTTTAAGTAATATTTAAATATTAATAAATAAGTAAACAGACGATAAATAAGGACATTATAGTCATTACCTGTAGCCATCCCTAAACTTGACGGATAATAAAGTAAAATATAGTTGGAAGATAAGTATAAACTAATCATATGTTTATATATGGGTCATGGTGAATATGAGGTGAGGATCCATACGAGTGAGATACTACACGCGCTCTTAATCGAATAACTCACAAAGTTTCGACGTTTTATTCTCTATTAATTTTGCTTTTCTCTTAACTGATCTAATTAAATTATTTTTCCCGATTTTTTTCCTGAGAAGTGTGTCGAATGTCACTCTTCCCCCTTTAAATAGAATGATCATATCAAAAGAAAGATAAAATCAAAACCCGAGTAGTTCAAATGTTTATGCCTTTCAATTGATTTTTTTTTTTAAATATAAGGGAACATCATCCAAACTTGTTGGGAACCCTATTGAAAAAAGAGCACTACTTTTGGGTCACTAGCTAGACTCATAACCAATCAGATTGAATTTATGACGTCTGCTCTCCTCCAAAAGATATTTATAGTAAGCAAGACTATTTTCGGTTCGATAGGATCCCATTCAGGGCTTCAATCAATATTTACCACTAGATCGGGGATGAATTTCTCATTCTTAACCATAGATCCAACCAATTAAGAAAATCTTTCTATCCAAATCTCAAGATAGTGTCATTTAGTACTACATATCAAGATGATACTATGTACAATTATGAAACACAAGGAGGGCTTGTTTCAATCCATCACAGCATTAGTACATGATTGACTGTAATAATTAATATAATTATTTGGCAGGAAAAATCCAAAAAAATCATAAGTATGAGTTGTATTTAGTATACTCAATACTTAAATTAGTGATTAGATCTATTACCAAATCCTCAAGCTCAAATCCTAGATTTGTGTTTTAGCTTCAATTTGACAATTTCTACTCCACATGGAAAGATGCAACAAGTTTTTTTAAGAGGAAATTGCAAAAAATGTCCTTTTTTACATAATCATTTGCAAACATGTTCAAAATTTCTTCAATGTCAATTTTACTATAATATAGACCAAAATGCCATCATTAACAATTTTAAATTCCACAATGAAGACAAACTTATTTATATGATTAAAAATTGTATTGATCAATAAT
>OU503042.1:9065039-9078739 GCA_912172775.2 Fraxinus pennsylvanica | reverse complement strand
ATTAAAAATTGTATTGATCAATAATAACTCGACACATAACATATACTAATTTTAAAAACTACAACGTTAATCATGCATTAAATGCACATTTCTCTCTTTCAGTGGGTAAATAAAATATTTATGAAATCTTAGAAGTACACTTATAATGTCAAGAACATTATGAAATGTAGAGAACTCTCATGTTCAAAATGAAATTTCGTTCTAAACAAATGAAGTGTCAAGATAAACATGGTCCAAATGTCGATAACGGCTTTTAAAATGTTGAGAATGTCATGAAATGTCAAGAATAACAACTATTAAACACAACTTATCAACAAAAAAAGATTTCAAAGAAAAATTACACCGAGAATTGTGAAAAGCCTAATCAACTGCAAATTTGGATGAGATTAAATTTTTTGAAATGAAGTTATATGATTTTCTTATGAATTGGAAGCATATAATTATTTTTTAGTGTTAATGACTTGTCTACTTCATCTTCATTTTTTCCCAAAATTTTTGGTTAATACCTAATAGATAATAAAAGAAAATGAATCTACTAGGTATTAGCAAGCATTAATGTAGCTTNAAGCATATAATTATTTTTTAGTGTTAATGACTTTTCTACTTCATCTTCTTCATTTTTTTTTCCAAAATTCTTGGTCAATAATAAAAACAAATGAATCCATTATGTATTAGCTATCATTAATGTAGCTTCTCATGAAAGCTACTCATTCTTCTTGAAACTCGTGACAACTTGTTTTAAAAAAATCGCTTTACTCTTCATTGAGGGTATAATAGATAATTTGGTATCAAATTTGGTCATTTTTGCAAGAATTATCAAAATTAGACACTTCTCAATTGACAAGCATGAAATTGTCCATTTTTAATTAATTCTCAATCAATGATGTGGTTTAATCTAAATACAATTCTTAAAAGAGAAATTATTTTGTATCAGAATAATATCTTTATAGTGACGTTTTTAATGCAAGAAAGTTGATTTGGCCTTTTCGTTCGAAGGTGACTCCTTGAATAAATAAGAACTTTGCATCCAAGTCTATCTTTATCACATAGTGCATAATAAAGGATATATTACTAATAAATAATATCGTTAGCCATGTTTGGTTTAGTTAAAAATTGGATTTTTAGTAGATTTGATAAAAAATGGAAAACGTACGTTTAAACAGTTGATAAAAGTTGTGGACCCTATACAACGTATGGCTGAAAATGAATATGAAGAAAAAATAAATGTTTGAAAATTTGAAAATGGAAGCCAAACAGAGCCTTAATGTGCAATGACGTATTTGATAAGGTAAATTGAATATTGCTATATAAAAGTTAAAACTTATTTTGCTCAATAATGTGTACAAGCATGGAACGAGGGCTTGTTTGGTATAATTTTCCAGACTACTAATTTTATGAGTTGTTCAATTTAATTTAACGCACTAGATATGGTGAAAATGTACAAAGTTTGTCGAAAGACAGCTCATTTGAGAAATGGATGCAATTATTGGTGACACTTATATAAACATGAAGGATATATTTTATTCCAAAATTTTTTTTATAGATTATTAAATGTAATATATATTGTCTCTCTTTTTGTTAAGCGTATTACGTCTATTTTACCTCGAATTAACGTATAGGACTATCAAGAGGTTAAACTTGAACCCGGAAAATCATTTTCTTGATGAAGGACCAATTATTGGGATGAATGATAAGTCGACTAGTTACCCTTTCGTAATAGTTACGCTTACGCACTAAAAATCATTAACACTTACAATCATAGTTATTAAATTCGAATCAGACCAACGCCTCGATCAAGAAATTAGTAAGTTAGAGCATGATCGGGTCCAATTAGTACACTTGGATCAATTAACAACTAAACCGTTTGCGACTCATAGAAACGGGCGATTCTATCAAAATTTTCGAATTATAACTCGCAAAATTAGCCAATGAACGGCACGTGTCTCCAATTCATGACCTCATAGTTGATGGAGGAAGCCTACTTCGACTAGGCTTCATATGTTTGTTGGCAAAATAGCGACTGAAACAATATATATATTTAGCTAGTAGTATTCCTTAAATATATTTTATTTGTCTTTGATTTAATTTTAAACAAAAGAGAACATTTGAGTACTTGTAGTTGTTTAAATGCTAAAAGAATGTTTTTGATACAAAAATTGTATTGTTTTAATTTTCGACGTGATAATGACACGTCGATTAAACCAATGATTCGTAGGTTAAACCATTGATCATGCGATCCGATGCTTTGACTGAGTTGATGACCGGATAGGGTCTGATAATCATATAATATATTTAGTGCGTACCTAGCTAT
Organism: Fraxinus pennsylvanica; assembly: GCA_912172775.2. Taxonomy (NCBI): domain Eukaryota; kingdom Viridiplantae; phylum Streptophyta; class Magnoliopsida; order Lamiales; family Oleaceae; genus Fraxinus; species Fraxinus pennsylvanica. The sequence goes on along the minus strand of OU503042.1, from coordinate 9,076,428 downwards.
CATAATTACAACATACTTAGTACGATGAACAACGTATTTTTATTTATCTATTTTTTTTTTGGTGATAATGGATATATAGTTGAATACTTTTTTTTAGTCTCTCTCTTTTTCACACAAAAAATATGAACTTTGGAAATAAAAGGATAATTGAAAGTAACATGGAAAAAAAGTAAAATTCCAAGCTGGCCAAAGCTTGTTTTTGAGTGAAAGAAAAGAAAAGCACGTTCATGTTGTCCAATTCAATTTCTGTACACAAATCTTTTATTCACTGTATTCACCTCTCAAATTCGTCATCCATGTGTTCTCCATGTGCTTCCTCCATCCCCACCTCTTACCATTTGTATAGAGAGGTAAAGAGGGTAGGGTCGGGTCGGGTCGTTTTGATATTTATTTATTTTTAAATATCTTATTTTCATATAGATGTATTTAATTCCAACACACGATCTCTCGTAGAAATAGATACCCTTTCTTTCTTAATTTTAGTCACGGTAACATAATATAACATCATAACTATTAAGAAAGAATAATGATTTGTAGCCTCATTGGGGTTACAACGTCAATTTAAGTGACGTTAGATGATATGTTAAATGAAAAATGAAATTAAATAATTTTTTTAATTTCACTAAAAGTAATTAAGGAAGAAAATAAGTTAAAATTTTATTCTTTATCCTATGCAACGCAAGACTGCTTAATCTAAATCCGTTGATTCAATAGAATATCCAAAAAACATCGCATATTGGAGAAATTCAATATGTTGTATTAACTTATCAAAAATAACCAAGAAACAACTATATCGTAACAGAGTTTTAATGGTGACAAAACCTTAAAAAAGCAATACGACGATATAAGGACAAAAATGCTCTAACAAAATAAATACTAGGAAGGCCAATATAAAAGCAACCACATAAAGGAAATAAAATATCACATTTTATACCACATAAGACAATATAAATTTAAAGCAACGAAATAAAACATCACGATTTTCTCTGCATCAACAAACATGCTTTGTTTGGTACGTAACACCATATAAACTAGACATAATATCAAACAAGATTTTAATTTATTTGTTAATATCGTCCAATATTATAGTGTCGGCCTTCCATAGTATTAGTTAAATACTAGAAAGAAATGCACGATCCATTTGGTCATTCACACAAAAGTCACAACGGTCAATACCCAATACGGCCTTCAAGGGGTCCAAAATTTATGATCATTCACGCCTAAGCCTTGGAATATGACCCTTCACTAACAAAAGTTATATTTGCGTAGGCCCCTAAGAAATAAATGCTTAATGAACCTAAATTTTGACATAACTTGGGGGTCTTTTTCACATACTTTAACATAGTTGTTGTCTAACGATATAATTGCTTTTGTGTATTTTATTTATTTTTCTTAGTGTGACTTGTGTGTAAAATAAATAAAATAATAATAAAAAATAAAAATAAAAATTCGCATGCTTGTGTGGGTTGGATAGTATTGTTGGCAATGATGCAGCTATTTGGAAACATGACTTAGTTGTGAATTATGAATAAATTATGTGCTTGAGTGGAAGTTTTATTTACCTTTGCAGAAAATTGCAACATAAATGCACGTGAATTGAAAATGTTGTTGGACAAGAATAAGTTGATTCATAATGATATAGGTTGAATTAGTAACTTTAGAAGCTGAATTCAGACAACCTCTAAACATTATCATACCCTTTAATCAATTATAGAATGTTTTGGTGGTTTAGTTATTGTAGGAAAATTTAAAGATAAATGTACATGGAGTATGCTAAAGTTTGTGTGGACTGTTTGAGACCAATATGATGAAAATTGGGTGAAAACCTTAATTTAGAAGTAAATTCTCGAGAATGAGTGTTTTATAATGGGCATTGTACTAATCACTGCATAAAAGGGAAAAAAATGTTGTAAAACTACTTAAAAGATTCATATAAGGACAACTTTAACAACGACATTGTGAAACATTTTTTTGTAGCTTTTATGACTCGAGTGAGTAAGCCTGTAAGGATTTAAAACCTGATATCCTAAAGTCACCTGACTTGGGAGTAATTGGCCTAAAACTCGCTGTAGAGGTCATTTAGAAATCTTAATGGAGACACGTCCGCACATAAGATAGATTAAAGAATATATATAAGCCCCAAACACTTGTTTTAGAGGATTAGACCTTTGATAATGGGTTAGTAACTTAATTGATTCTTAGAGGTTGATGCAGTAAAAAATAAGGAGAATCCTCATTTGTTGATATGTGAAGTGCAATCAGTAATATCTACCCAAACAAGAGAGGGTAAATAGTAGTGATTTGAAAACTAATCTTAAATTGTGCCCTTGGGAAAAGAGTTAAAAGGAAATTAAGTTTAGGTGTGTGTGAATCCCACAAGTGGAGAAATGAAATAATGGACCCTTAAGGTCGGGAATTGAATCGACTTATAACTGTACAACGCTATATTTGATTTTTCACACACACCCATTTTGCATTGGAAAGGTAGAAATTTGACTTTTGTACTATAACTTTGAAGTGGTTTATGAATTCGATGTCACATCGTCAATGCTGAGCTATAAAAACAAGTTATCCGCTAAATATGTATTTAAGTCTTTTGGTAGTATGTTTTCTTTGTGTGTTGTGAGTCTTATTTGTGTGTTGTTTTATGTTTGCTCGAGGACAAGCAAATAATTAAATTTGGGAGTGTTTGATGAGTGTAAATCATTCATCAAACTAATTAATTTAAAACATAGTTTTCGACTTGTTCTTGAGTACATTTGAGCATTTTAATGTGTTTGTTCATGTTCTTTTGTAGTTTAAATAATTTGGAGAAAATGGCGTATTGTGGAGCTTGGGATGGAGCCACATGTTGATCATAGAAGTGGGCTTGAAGAGGAGGTGAGAAGAAAAATGAAGTGGAAAAGAGGCGAAAACGGAAGCAAATAAATGAAGGAATTAATGGGCACCCCAACGCTACATGTGGGAACAAGAATCAGTAGCAAGCAAACAGGATAAAAGCAGTAGAATTCGAGGTGCCGCTTCCCAATAAAGAAGAAAACAAATTTTTTGTAAATTTTTCGGCCTGGTCCAACTCCAATCTGTCTTGATACTTTAAGAGACTATAAATACAAACTTGAAGACATAACGACAACAATTTGGATAAGAATTCAAGTGGCAAAACAGTTTTTCTTATTCTTTTCTTCTCTATGTTCTTTATTTTAGATTTTAGTACGGCCTTCTTGAACTAATTTTATTATCTAGGGTTTGATGTAACTAATTTTGAGACATGTTTGGATTTTAATATAGTCATTTCGTTTGATTTTTTCGTTAATTTGTTTGTGTTGATTCTTGCGCAATGCTTTCAATTACCTGATCAATATTGAATGATTTGATGTCTTAAATTTGGGTACTCGAGAGAGGGAGATTTATGCATGATCTAAGAATAACATAACCCATATTTTGTGGATTTCGAGAGAAAATATAAAATATTTGAAGCTTATACCATTTGAGAACCATGCGTAGGATAATTTCTATAATTTTAATTCAGAATAGAGATATTGGAATTAAAATAGAAATATATTTTATTCAGCACTTGAGAGAGGAAATAAAATTAACATATAGAAGTTGAAAAGCATTGTTGATAGTGAGGTGAAATCAATTCCTAGGCCTTCTCACGTTGATAATTCTCCTATAATTTGTCTTATTTTACTTGAATTGTCACACATCCACGTTATTTCAGTATAAAAATATTAACTTTAGATTTAAATTTTCTAGATAAAGTAAATGTTGAAATAATTACAGTACTTAGTAGAAATTAAATACAATCCCTATAGGTTCAACATTTTAACTCCATTACTATATTANTAAATTTTCTAGATAAAGTAAAAGTGGAAATAATTACAGTACTTAGTAGAAATTAAATACAATCCCTATGGGTTCAACATTTTAACTCCATTACTATATTACAAAACTTGACACCGTATGCTTGCACCATAAATCACGTTATAAATCCCTATGGCGCCCGTTAATTCCTTCATTTATTTGCTTCCATTTTTGCCTCTTTTCCACTTCACTTTTCTTCTTCTTTCACCTCATCTTCAAGCCCACTTCTATGATCAACACGTGGCTCCATCCCAAGTTCCATAATACGCAATTTTCTCCAAATTACCTAAAATACAAAACAACATGAACAAACACAAGTATTAGTTTGATGAGTGATTTACACTCATCATATTCTCTCATGGATTATTCTATTTATACAGAAAATTTATACAAGTAGAATTACAATTGCATGCATCTGTGTATTCAAAAATTCAGATGAACAGACAAATGCACGCGTGTCATGCTACCTTTTCTGTACAAATAGCAACATCCATTCTCTCATATAGGGCGTGGAACATGTTTTCTGAATATTATGGCCAAAATTATTTATCCATTTTCTCATTTGAATTCAAAAATCTCACATTAATGTGATCCCAATGGTGAGGAGAAAATAGTTAATTTGGTACCCAAAATAGTTATATGTTCCTTTCCTAAAGAGGACCATACTTGTTGAAATAAATGCATGGAATGTGGTACTTAGCGGCCTCAAGAAAGCCCAACAATTGAGTGGGATAATATATGATCACATCAAGCACTAGTTCATTGGCCCTTAGAGCATGTTTGTCTCTGCTTTATATATAAAAGACGTAGCTTTTTTCGACAATGTCACGCTTCTAGCAAGTTTCACTAAGCTTAGAAGCTCCTTAAATATGCTCTTCATATTGTCAAAAAAAGGTACTTCTAAAGCTAAGCCAAACATGATCATGATATTGTAAAGAAAATCCATTTCTGCTTCTTATGTGTACTTGAAGCTAAGCAAAACATGGTCTTAGTTTGTTATTGAGGAAAATGAAGTAAATAATGTTAATGTATGACAAATTTTATCACTTTATGTTTACTTTTTATTTGAACATGTGTTTTGTGTGTTTCTATTTACAGCCCTTCTAAAAGAACTCATGTTGAATACTATTATTTAGTATCAGTAGCGTTAGAGCACCAAATTAGATGATGAAAATTTGATAAAATGGATTATGTGACCTTACACTTAAATGAATCTATCATTTCGTATTATTTAGATACCACGCACACTAATGCTTAGCACCAATATGAATAACATTACTAATTCAAAATTTTTTACAACTCAAAGTCTACAAATATAATTAGGGATGGCAACAAGTGGGGTATGGGGCGAGTCAGCCATCCCGATCCCCCATCCTGTCGAGTATTTTTGTTATCATGCCTCGTCCCCATACCCGGTTAAAGCTGGATGGGATGAGGGCGGGGCCGCTCCCTCATTTTTCGTCTTGTTTATTTATTATTTATTTTATTTTTTGACTTTATTTTTTATATTTTTAGTTTGTGAACGTTATTACTTTTTTTTCCTAATTTGTTAAGAACAACTCATGTCTCATAAAACATGATGATAAACTTTTTATTTTTTGTTTGATAAAAAATTTAAATTTGAAATTAAATTTAAACGAGATGTGGACCAGTTTCCCGTACCCACTTCTGGGCAACGACCGCTGCCCCACTCCCATTTCGAAATGGGGCCTTGCAGGTATGATGTTGAATGAATTTTTTTGTCATCCCCGAATATACTCTCAAAGAGGAAGTACCTTACATAAAACTCGGTAAACCAATTTAACTATCATGAAAATATAACTGAATACTCACATGCAGGGACTTAGATAGGGGTAGTCCAGTTAATTTTTTCATATGGAAAGATAAAAATTTTATGGAACTTCTCTTTTTCTATGTATTAGTTCAGTTAAAAACAAGTTGTCATTCCCTAACTTCCCATATACTCACAAGCTTTCCTAGGGATGGCCGTGAAGTATGTTTGCCACTAAATTGTTATAATGAAGCCACCATTTGGAAATAATTAATGAGTACTTTAAGTTGTAAATAGATAAAAATAAATTATAGATAAGTAGATAGTATTTGTGAGTCCATTGAAATGTATAGTTGTAAATTTATCTAACGGAGGATAAACCTAATTCTTACTTTTGTGAGCAATAATAATTAGAAAAGTAATGAGAAAACAACTATGCACAAACAAATTATAGCAGTACACCCCAAATGTGAGCATTACACTCGCTCGATTTCACTGCTTACTACCTCTTTCTTCTTTTGTGCATTTTCCTCGCACCTCTCTTGTACGTAGAAATGGCTCTCTCAAAAAATCCTTTATCTAGCAGGAATTTTAGAGCAACCTAATACATGTTAAGAATAATCAATATACATCTAAAGAAAAGGTCGTGGTTGAAGGGATTAGTTCGCAGTATCATCAGGCTTCATACGCTCCCACATTATCATCATTGAGCTTGACGTACAGGCTCCGTCCCTGAGACAGACCACTTGCCTCAAGACCTTACTAGCCACATCGGATTCTTGCTCAGAAATCTTGAGAATGGAAGAGACATTCACAGGTTTTGCTTCCAGCTCTTTGAGCCTTAAAAGATGAAGTTAGCTGGAGGAGAGTTGGAATTAGCTAGAGCAGTTGTGTTAGTTTTGTTAGTTAATCCACGTATCTATATTGTATTGGTTTGTACAATTTCAGTTAGTTAGTCAGTTAGAAACTTTTCCTCTATTTATAGCACAATGGATTGTATTGTAAAATGATTTTTGATCAATAGAAAATTTAGAACATTTTCCCTCCATTTTTCTCACTCTCTCGTTTCTTTCAATATGGTATCAGAGCAATTTTTGCTTCATCTGTGATTTCGATTAAGTTAATTTCTTTTCTTAGTTCATCATGGCTTCCACAGTAGATTTGCAGCCTTCATCAATAAGTCATTCCACAATTGATGATGGATCTAGCCCATACTTTCTTCACCACTCTGATAGTCCAGGGTTGGTACTGGTTTCTCAGCCTCTAATAGGTGATAATTACACCTCATGGAGTAGATCAATGGTGATTTCTCTCTCAGCGAAAAACAAAATCGGATTTATTAATGGATCCATATCTAAACCTCAAGACAACGAGGATTTACTTCATCATTGGAATCGCAACAATAACATAGTGATTTCATTGATACTAAACTCAGTATCCAAAGAGATTTCTGCTAGTATCATATATTTTGAAACAACACAGGATATATAGATTGATCTGAAGGTGAGATATCTGCAACGTAATGGACCTCGCATATTTCAACTGAGACGCGAACCGATGAATCATTCTCAAGGTCAATCTTCTGTAAGGGCATACTTTACAATATTGAAAACTATATTGGAAGAACTTAGCAATTACATGCCAGTATACACATGTGGAAAATGTGATTGTGAAGGATCTAAGAAGTTCGTTGATCACTATCAAATGGAATATGTAATGTCATTTTTGATGGGTTTAAATGACTCTTTTGCTCAAGTTAGATGAGAAATACTGCTCATGGACCCCATACCTCCTATTAATAGAGTGTTCTCCCTTGTCTGTCAAAGGGAACATCAAAGAAGTGTAAGCTTAAACGTTAATGTTGTTGGTAACAATGTTGACTCCATGGCATTTTATGCCAGAAATTAAAACAAGAGAGCCAATTCTGGATAGATGCATAACAAGATTCAGAGGAAAGAAAAGCCTATGTGTACATATTGTGGAATGAATGGACATTCCGTGGACAGATGTTACAAACTTCATGGCTATCCTCTTGGCTATAAGGCTAAGCAAAAGGCAACTTCTAGTAGTCCATCGGCTATTCACCAAACTATGCTGCAACTAACCAAGTGTCTGGAGCCATTCCAGAGCAGGCACAACATGGTGTAGGAGACTTTGTGCAAACTCTAAATCAGACTCAGTATCAACACCTGATGAGCATGATGAGTAGTTACCTAGCCTCTGCTAAAGTTGAAATTGGAGTTGATGCACATTCAAATCAGATATCAGGTACCTGCCTTTCCATTTCTAATAATCCTATGATGAATTATCCCTAGTATTGGGTGGTTGATTCAAAAGCTACTAGCCACATATGTTTCATTAAGTCTGCATTTATTAACATGAAATTAGTAAAGAATAATTTTGTCATCACGCCAAATCATTTGATAATTGCTGTTGAGTTCATTGGAACAGTGAAGATTGGGACTAATCTGATACTGAAAGATGTACTGTATATGCCACAGTTCAAATTCAATCTTATGTCAGTAATTACCTTAACCAGAAGTTAAATATTGAGGCCAGATTTCTCACTAATTCCTGCTTGATTCAGGAACTATACAGCTAGAGGATGATTGGCAAGGCTAGAAGAATGGAAGGCTTATATCTTAAGTGATGACTCAATTGATGTTAATAATGTCTCTCGGAATAATTCTCAGAATTTCATTTCCGTTTCTTCGTTTGTAAATAATGTGAATGCTCATGTTTGGCATCATAGACTTGGGCACTTGTCTTTTCAAAATTGAATCTAATGAAGGATCAATTGCATATGTTTTGTGATAAACATAAAGATCCAAGATCAGTATTCTGTGATGTTTGTCCATTAGCCAAATAGAGAAGATTATCATTCTTCTCTAACAACCACGTCACCTAATGCTTTTGATCTTATACATTGTGATACCTGGGGGCCTTATCATATTCCCACACATTCTGGTTACAAATACTTTCTCACTCTCGTGGATGATTGTACACGTTTCACTTGAGTTTATCTAATGAAAAACAAATCAGATGCTATATGTATCATTCCCAAGTTTTTCAAAATGATTGAAACTCAGTTCCAAGTATTCATTAAATGTTTTAGATCTGATAATGCTCCTAAATTACAGTTTGCTGAATTCTTTAATTCAAAAGGGGTTATCCATCAATTTTCTTGTGTAGAGAGGCCTGAACAAAATTCAATTGTTGAAAGAAAACATCAACACCTCCTTAATGTTGCTAGGGCATTATATTTTCAATCACAAATCCCCATTCAGTTATGGGGAGAATGTACTCTCACTGCTACATTTATCATAAACAGAACCCCTACTTTAATTTTACAAAATAAATCTCCTTACTCCTTATTGTATAATTCCCCAGTTGACTATACTTCCCTCAGAACTTTTGGATGCCTGTATTTTGCTTCAACCTTGCTTTCTCAAAGATCAAAGTTTCATCCCAGGGCTAAAGCTTGCATCTTTGTTGGTTATCCACCGGGAATTAAAGGTTATAGATTATATGATATAGTGTCTGGAACCTTTTTAATTTCCAGGGATGTTATTTTCCATGAGCAATTTTTCCCTTTTCATTCCATTACTCACGATTCCAATAAAGTTTATCCATTTCCTGGCCTCGTTCTGCCAAAAATTCTTCATGTCACATTCCCTTCTTCTTCACCAGATACATCACCCATTGTAGTACAAAATGAATGTGAAAATGATTCATAAGAGTTGCAGCCTGATCCTACCCATACTGAAAGTAATTCCTTAGAACCTACTGCAGTTAGAAAATCATCTAGAATGAGCCATCCTCCTTCATACCTCAGAGATTATCACTGTAATCTCTTGACAAATTCAGAGCAAACTTTTGTTACTTCTAGTCATCCCCTCTCAAAACACATCTCCTACAAATAATTTTTAGTTGTACATAATCATTTCCTATTCTCTATCCCCTCAAACTTTGAGCCTCAATTCTATCACCAAGCTGTGAAGTTTGGTCATTGGAGGGATGCTATGGATTTTGAACTGCAAGCTATAGAAATGAATAACATTTGTACCATTACAACCTTGCCCAAGGATAAGCACTCTATTGGCTGTAAATGGGTATACAAGATAAAATATAAATCAGATGGCAGTATAGATCGATACAAGGCTCGATTAGTTGTGAAAGTTACGTAGTTCGACCCTAACAATACCTAGATGGGGATGAATAGGTATATTATGCGAAATTAAAAATATTTTACGAATTAAATAGCAACAAGTCACTTTTTAATTCTTTTCTAGATGATTAAACATGCAAGTCATTTTAGTCTTAAATTTGAATACAGCAGTTTATATGATCAATCAATAAACAATAACAAAAGCAGTAAATCAATACTAGGATGATCACGGAGAAACCCAACTGAAAAACTCCGGGCACTTTGCCAGACAATCCACTATAAACAATTCAAACAACTTACAGTCTATCAGACCAGACGAATAATACTATCTGATCTCTCAACTGCACTCTTTACAGCTCTCACTGGATCCCGTGCTCTCCTACACCAATCCTTAGCTACTGTTGCCAAAGCTCTCTATGGAATTTGCTACCTTCAGCACTCTTAGCCTTGTAGAATCTTCATTTTCCATAGATCAACGAAGAACACCTTGTTCTTCACAGATTAGAACTCCAGTCAAATTCTCTCGATCTTCAGAACTCTGACCGGATGTAGAGGAAAGACAGTTTGATATTTGGATTATAGGAACGATATTTTTCTCACCAAAACAATCAAAGTAGATGAAGGTTGAAAGATAAAATAGAATGAATCTCTCACAAATGAAACTTTCTCAATGTTCAACCTCTATAGTTTTCGCACATATGTGTTTTGGTATATATAGGTAGGTTAGAAAATGAATTGGCCGGGTAAAAAACTTTTAAATTGCGAAATAAAAATTTCCCGGATAACCACGTTGCTCGAGTGAGGGCTTAGCAAAGGTCGAGCGATAGCATGTCGCTCGAGCGAATGAGGGGCGATAGTCTAACGATAATGTTTCTGCTTTTGTAGTTCGAGCTAAACCTTGGCGACAGTCTAGCGAAAATTCGGACCGTTTTCCTCTTTTTGCCATTCTTGAACCCTAGACCTAATAACCATATTTTCAACTATTTGCACATTACTCCTTGACTTTTTAAACACGGTACAATTCAATCGTTTTGTTTACAGAATTGCCAATTACACAACATCTAAAACGTAACAAACTCTCCATTTGGTATTCTGTAACAAAACTACTAACTAAGTCAAGGCAGTAATCAAACATAAGGTACGACTCAAAACCTATGACAACTGACTAACTTGAACAATTTGCAGTTTAATTAGCACCTGTTTCCTGAAACAAATAACTAACACCCAGTGTAAAATGTGTGGAAGACAGTATAATAAATCAGTTCAAGCAGTTTATATAAGTTAGTCAATTTATGAATAAATTAGACTTGTTCAGTTTTAATATGCATGCTAAATCAAGGAGCAGTAACAATCCAACCCAACATACCACCAAGACACATTGATACTACTTAAACATCAAATTTAATTTAGTAGAACTAAAATAAAAATATAAATGCAGCGCATAATGCAATATGCAGTGCTTGCATGATTTATTTGATCAGTGAGCATGATATTGAAATCAAACAGGTTAATGTAATATGCAGTGCATACATGATTTTCTAATTTTCTACCCTCCTTTTTGATACAAAATGACAAGGGATAAAGAA
>OU503042.1:8947326-8980405 GCA_912172775.2 Fraxinus pennsylvanica | reverse complement strand
TTTGATTTGGAATGTAAATGAACTTCATTTGTTTTTCATTGTGCAATCCATGAACACCAATGTCCTATATATAGGTCAAGTTTAGATGCATGAAATAGTACCAAAAAATATGTGAAAAGGCACCAAGTTCAAAAACACCAACTGTCAAAAACTGCAAAAAAGGCCAGAATTTTGTACCATGCGACCCATGTGACTACATGGTCATCGCATGGTTCAATTTTTTTTTTCTTTTTACCGTTTCTTCTTCCCTCTACATTCCATTTTCATTTTATTAATATTGAACAATATATATATAACAATACTTTCATCTTCAGCGAATAGAGAACAGGGCAAAAGCAAGTCCCGCTATTCACTTTCCAAATTGTTGTAGCTCATTTACTTATTGACCTATATATTTTATTATTTTTGAAATACGATTTAAATTGAAAAATATGAAAATAAAATAAAAATATTTGATATGGATAGAGGAATTTGAGGCACAGACTATGTTTTTTAGTTACCATCCCATTTACTATTTTGGTCAGGGTAATGCGGGTCGGGTCTTACAAAATTTTATCATCCGTATCGTTCAAAGGCGAAATTATTAACGGATAAATTATTAACTTTCTAATTGGTTAAACATGAATTAAATATAAACATGTATTGGAGAGGGGAGCAGAAACTCAAAAGTGACTTCAACCCTAAAAGTGAAAAAGTCACATTACTTGTATAGGAAAACCTGTCCACGCTTTTTACAGGATGGCAATTTTTCATTGGGTTTGACAAAAAATCGAAAAACCCCACAACTAGATCCATTGGAAAACTGAGAAGTAATTTGATTCAGCTACCTGTTAAAGAATTATGTTTTATGAACATATCTTGAGCATGATTGTAATACTACTCTGAAATTCTGCGATAGGTAAGATGCTTTCCGAACACGCTATCCTCTTTCTAGCTTTCATAATGAACTTTGCATACCTTGCAGAACCTATGCCCTTGAATATGAAAAATGCCAAGAAATGGCTGCTGCTGCGCTGGCCTACAAATGCATGGAGATGGCTTACATGAGGGTAGTTTATGTTAGATATTTGTACTATAAATATAATATGCGAAAGAAATAATTAATTCAGATCAAGTGCCCAAATGGTGAAAAGTGTGAAATTTGTGTGGGAGGTCGGGGGTTCGAGTCGCACCTCACGCATTATATTAAAAGGTCTTTGATTGAGGCCTTAGGCTTAATTGATTCTAATAATAAATTATTATTTTTTAATCAATTACAAAATTATTTAATGGGTCAACTAACCAGTAAAATATGACAGTTTTTAACTGTTCAGTATTAACAACTCATTACCACTAACCATAAAAATTACAAATNTCTAGCTTTCATAATGAACTTTGCATACCTTGCAGAACCTATGCCCTTGAATATGAAAAATGCCAAGAAATGGCTGCTGCTGCGCTGGCCTACAAATGCATGGAGATGGCTTACATGAGGGTAGTTTATGTTAGATATTTGTACTATAAATATAATATGCGAAAGAAATAATTAATTCAGATCAAGTGCCCAAATGGTGAAAAGTGTGAAATTTGTGTGGGAGGTCGGGGGTTCGAGTCGCACCTCACGCATTATATTAAAAGGTCTTTGATTGAGGCCTTAGGCTTAATTGATTCTAATAATAAATTATTATTTTTTTATTGAAATTATTTAATGGGTCAACTAGCCAGTAAAATATGACAGTTTTTAACCGTTAGTATTAACAACTCATTACCACTAGCCATAAAAATTACAAATAATATTGGATCATGGTGAATGCAGTTACATGATTTTTATGCTTATATAAACACACATTTGGGCATTAAAAAATTACTACAAATACAAAATTGTATCTTCCTATTCAGTAAAATATTATACTCAATTTTACATATTTTTTGGAGTACACTTGAGGGTTATGAAAACCATTTGTGATTGCTGTACAATTAGTTTATTTGATCGTTGTATCTTGGAGGTGATTGTCCATAGAGGTCGCATTAGTTATCGACGAGCAATTTCGCTTTTGGACATCGTGCTGTCACGAGACTTGATCAATCGATAAGTTTTTATTTTTGCACTTTATTGTATTGCAACTAGTAATATTTCTAACAATGTAAAGCGAAATTACATTTTTAATTAGTTGCCATGTTTGTAGTAGATATATATGTTCCTAAACATTTTGAAAAGCCTGAATTATTTGATGGAAATAATTTTAAGACATGGCAAATGAAGTTGCGATTTTATTTGACAACTCTTAAAGTTGTTGATACTATTGAATCTGATAAACCTGTTTCTGAAATTGCTGATAAGCCCACTGATAAGGAAATATCAGATCTAGCTAATTGGGAACATAAGGATTATATGTGCAGAAACTATATTCTGAATGGCAGAACGTAGAGAGAGACCAGATTTGGAGACAAAGGTCAATCTTATTGAATGAAGTTCTAATAGTAAAAAAGTTGTTGGAAATTTTACCAAAAGTCAGAACTTTAAAGGCAAAATCAAGGGGAAGCAATCATAGGAAATAATAATCGGTCTAAGCCCCAATTTAAAAATAAAACTATCAGTGACTGTTTTGTTTGTAGTAAACCATGTCACTTTGCAAAGGATTGTCAAAATAGGAAAGAAAAAACTGTGAAGCATCTGGCATATGTAGTAGAAGATGGGAATATCTCGCTAGGGTGACAGAAGTCAATCTAGTAAGCAACATGACAGATTGGTGGGTAGAGTCTGGAGCTACAAAACACATTCGCTGTACAGGAGGTGCATTTTCTTCATTCACTCCTGCTAGTGATGGAGAATGCTTCCTCCTCCAAAATCGAGGAAAAATGAACTGTGACACTTAGATTTACTTCTGGAAATATCCTTAGTTTGAAGGCTGTCCTTTATGTATTTGATATTAGGAAAATTCTAGTGTCTGGATCTATTTTATTCAAAAAGGGATTTAAATTTGTATTTAAGAGTGGTCAAGTTGTACTTTATAAGGGTGGTATTTTTGTTGGGAAATGGTATGCAGATGAGAGTCTATTTAAACTAAATGTTTCTGTGATTAATAATAAAGCTTCTACTTCTTTTGTTTACTTGCTGGATTCTTATGATTTATGGCATGTTAGACTTGGACACGTTAACATAAATTCTATTATAAAATTAATGAGATTGGGAGACATTCCCAAAACTGATAAGTTTCCAAATACAAAATGTGAAACGTGTGTTGAATCTAAGTATGCTAGAAAACCATTTCCACGTGTTGATAGAACCACTTCAGTTTTAAGTTTAATATATTTTGATTTATGTGATTTAAAAGGATATGTTACTCGTGGTGAAAATAAATATTTTTTAACTTTCATTTGCGATTACTCTCGATATTGTTACATTTATCTTCTTAAGAGTAAGGATGAAAGTTATTCAAAATTTATTTCATATAAAACTAAAGTAGAAAATCCGTTAGACAAAAATATTAAAATTTTAAGATCTGATAGGGGAGGAGAATATACAGGTGAGTTTGATCAATTTTGTGTTGATAATGATATTATTCATGAGACTACTCCACCATATTCTCTCCAATCTAATGGTGTAGCTGAAATGAAAAATAGAATTCTAAAGGATATGGTCATTTCAATGCTAAACTCTTCTGGATTACCTTTTAACATGTGGGAGGAAGCTCTTCTTACTGCATGTTATATTCTTAACAGAATTTCCAATAAGAAAAACAATAAATCCCCTTGTGAATTGTGGAAATGTAGAATACCTTCATATAAATATCTTAAAGTGTGGAGGTGTCTAGCTAAGGCCTCTATTCCAGCACCTCAGAGAACTAAACTTGGTCCAAAAACTGTTGATTGTGTTTTCATAGGCTATGCTCTTCACAGTAATGCCTACAGATTTTTAGTCATTGACTCATCAAATATTTTGATTGAAAAGAACACAATTTTGAAACTAGAGATGCAGAATTTTTTTAAAAATAGATTCTCTTTTAAAGAAAAGTATGTAGGACCAAGCAGTTCTTTTAGTGTTCCTCCTAGTGTTAGAGAGGAGCCTACCGAATTAGAAGAAGCTGAAATTAAGAGAAGCAAAAGACCTAGGACTACTACTTCTTTTGGTCCTGACTTTCAAACCTACAATAGATGATGATCCTAGTACCTTTGATGAAGTTATGTCTTCGCCAGATTCTATATTTTGGAAAGAAGATATAAATAGTGAATATGATTCCATTATGTATAATAATACTTGGAAATTAGTAGACTTACCTCGAGGATGTAAAACCATTGGGTGTAGATGGATATTTAGGAAAAAGCTTAAACCCGAAAGTTCGATTGTTAAATTTAAAGCAAGATTTGTAGCTAAAGGCTATAAACAAAAAGAAGAAGTTGACTTTTTTGATAGGTATTCACCTGTTACTAGGATTACATCTATTAGGATGTTAATTAAGATTGTTTCATTGTATAATCTTACTATACATCAAATGGATGTCAACACTGCATTTTTATATGGAGATTTAGAAAAAGAAATTTATATGGACCAACCTAAGGGATTAGTGGTAGAAGGCCTTGATGATAAAGTATGTAGACTTAAAAAATCTCTTTATGGCCTTAAACAAGCCCCTAAGCAATGGCATGAAAAATTTGATACGATTTTTATATCTAATGGTTATGTGATAAATGAAGCTGATAAATGTATATATAGCAAATTTGTTATAATTGTGGTGTGATAATTTGCTTATATGTTGATGATATGCTGATAATGGGAACTAGTTCAGATGTGATTAATAAGACTAAACAATTTCTGAAAAAGCACTTCAAAATGAAAGATTTGGGTATTGATGAATTTATTCTAGGAATTAAAATAGTAACACATTTTGAAGGAATTACTTTAACCCAATCACATTATGTAGAAAAAGTGCTTAAGAAGTTTAACCAATACAATTGTATTCCTGCTAAAACACAGCTGTCATTTGAGAAAACATTCAGATCCTAGTGTTTCTGCTTTAGAATATGCTAGAGTGATCGGTAGTCTCATGTATCTCATGAACTGTACCAGACCTGATATAGCATATGTCATCGGTAGACTTAACATGTATACTAGTAATCCTAACAGTGAACTTTGGGGTGTTCTCATTCGAGTTTTGAGGTATTTGAGATACTCTTTAGATTGGGGAATACGTTATACTAGATTTACTGCTGTACTTGAGGGATATTGTGATGCTAATTGGATTTTCGATACCAATGAATGTAAATCTACAAATGGATATGTATTTACATTAGTAGGTCGTGCTGTATCTTGGAAATCTATTAAGCAAACCTGCATTATGAGATCTACTATGGAATTAGAGTTCATATCATTGGATAAGGCAGGTGAAAAGGCTGAATGGTTAAGGGATTTTCTTATGGATGTTCCTTTGTGGTCCAAACTACTTCCAGCTATCTATGTCCATTGTGATAGTTAAGCAGCTATTTCAAGAGCTAAATTCATCCTACAATGGAAATTCTAGACATATTTGTAGGAGGTACAATACTGTGCATCAGCCAGTTCAGAAAACATCGAAGGGGATGGGGCTAAAGCCTATTACAATCTAGATCAGCTATAATGGAAACCCAACCTTGCGATTGGAGATCCCATGGACAATGTTATTTATTAAGTCGAGATTTTGGAAAGAGGAATAAATGGGATGACAAAGTTATTGGAGTTGTCTGTGGGGACATTGAATTTATTCCAAACCCCTCCCTATGATGAATAGTACCAACTGTATTGATTAGAGGATAAGCAAATGCTCTTAATGCTTACTATTACTGATATTCAGTGGGGGTGTTTAGATACAGTGTACCCTTGATAGAAGCACCTATTTGAGTGTGGAAGTGGTGCCGCTTCCTATAGGAATTAAGGCTAATTCTCTAGAGCACTCAAATAAATCAGGAAAGTTCCCAGCCGAAATGAACACAACCGCGAGAACTCAATTATTTTTTAGAAGTCATGTGTGTGTTCTATTGTTTTAGTTTGCAACCATAATTGTGGAGTTTAAGACATAATTCACTCTACAGTTAGCAAACTCAATAGAATATACAAAGTCAATGTTCAAATCGATAGACACCTAAGCCTGCATGATTTCTATCGTACTCCAGAATAGTATTTATATTTATCTTATTTCTTTCATGTGGGGGATTGTTAGATATTTATACTATAAATACAATATGTAAAATAAATAATTAATTCAGATGAAGTGCCCAATTGGTGAAAAGTGTGAAATTTGTGTGGGAGGTCAGGGGTTCGAGTCACACTTCACGCATTATATTAAAATGTCTTTGATTGGGGCCTTAGGCTCTTGGGCTTAATTGATTCTAATAATAAATTATTATTTTTAATCATTTTCGAAATTATTTAATGAGTCAATTAGTCAGTAAAATATGACAGTTTTTAACTGTCCAATATTAACAATATATTATCACTAGCCATAAAAATTACAAATAATACTGAATTATGGTAGATGCAGTTACATCATTTTTCTGCCTGTATAAATACACATTTGAGCATTAAAAAATTACTACAAATACGGAACTGAATCTTCCTATTCAGTAAAATATTTTACTCAATTTTACATATTTTTTGGAGTAACTTGAGAGTTCTGAAAACCATTCGTGATTATTGTACAATTGGTTTATTTGATCGTTGTATCCTGAAGGTGATTATCCACAGAGGCCGCAGCAGTTATTGATGAACAATTTTGCTTTAGGATATTGTGTTGTCACGAGACTCGATCAGTCGATAAGTTTTTATTTCTGCACTTTGCTGTATTGCAACTAGTAATATTTCTAACAGTTTATGGCAACAATTCGAGTACATGTAGATTTTTACATGATTTGCAAACAAGTTTGCCATCAGCTCTGCAAAGTATGATCATATAATAGCATGTGAAGATAAGGTATTAGTTTCGTACTTTTTGTCATCTTCTTTTGCTGTATGGTTATTATCAACAGATGACTTGATCATTTTTGTTGTAGCACCTTGCTTAAAGCCCTTATCTATTGCTCCTTAACGGCTTTATTTTCCTGGCTTATCGGGCTATCACTTGGTGAATCACTTTCAAGAAAAGAATGATCCATCTCTCTCTCTCTCTCTCTCTCTCTCTCTCTCTCTCTCTCTCTCTCTCTCCCTTGCCCTCGCCCTCCCATCCTATCCTATCTTCAGATTATTGATAGACGATAGTGATCTTGTTGAAAATCTAGTTCTGTTTTACTTTGATAAAAGTTATCCTTAACTACCTTCGCTAATGCAATTTCGTTGATTTTATTTTTTTTACCTTGCATTAGTTGATTTATCTAAATTATTCTAAATGACTGTTTATGATGTCATATGTAGGTGAATCTCCATCATCTTCTGCATCTGGCATTGATAACTTGAACAATTTAATGGTGGATAAAGCTGTTTTGTCTAAAGGAAATGGTTCTCAAGCTGGGAATCATATTATAGTTCCTTGAAACCGCCCCAACCTTGTTTGGCTACTTGACTTCGTAAGTGGATGTTGATGTTTACGATATTTATTTCTTTTTTGCAATCCTTATTGGCATTTGATTTGAACAATTTGAGTGTCATATTAACTTTAGATGAAGGCAACTAGAGTTAATATAATTTGCTGAGGTACTTAGGTTCAATCTTCTTATTATGTTTCCTTGCGTTTTCAAGTGGCCTATAATGATAGATGCACAAATATTTTTTGCTTCCTATTGCTGGTGACAAATTTTATATTCTTTAGGATTACTGATAGATCTAGACTTCAATGTGTGTTTTGATGACATTATGTTTTATGGAAACAATGTGGTAAGAATCCCAAATGCGCTATCTCTCTTACAGGCTAAAGATGTGAATTCTGCAATGGAGGCCTCCAGAAGATGCTCAGAATAAAGAGGGTATCATTTCTGTTAAGAGGGTCATCGACTTCAGCTTTCAGAATGTAGAGGACCTTGTACATTTGGTACGACTTGCGTTTAAGGCCGTCAATTGTCAAGGTTTCAATGGCAATATAGAGTAGGCAACTATATATAATTGTCTTTCACTAGCATATTCTCTGTGTGAGCTGGCTTTGGACACACGTTGGAAGTTTGTGCCCAAGCACTTGCTGTTTGGGGAAGAAACATAACATTAATAGAGTGTTATGTTTCTGGAGGTTTACAAACATGAGATTGGTTCACCATTTTATGATATATTTTTGAACGTTCAGCTTCTTTAGCAAGATAAGAGCACAACATGCTCAAAATTTAGATTCAACGGCATGAGACATAGCAAGACATGGAATTTTTACATGTCTAAGGACAAGACTTGGAGTTTATGTGAACGTGTAGATTTGATTTTTGGGTTATATTTTATTTGGGTATATAGAGAATGAGAGTATTATAGAGATCTTGTTAAAATGTGAAATTATATGAAATTAGTGGAAGGTTATTCATGTCTTTTTTACTTCACTTCCACTCTTTTTTTTCATGTTACCATAGTATAAGTGCTGGGCTCGATTTCAATGGAAATTGGATTTTCAGATTTCCCAATTGAATCAATTTCTCTCTTCCGCCATTTTCTCCTTTTCAGTTGGAGTCTTCATTTACATTTCTACATGGTATCAGAGCAGATTGGCTCCTTCTGCCTGCAGATCTATTGATCTTTTCTTCTAATATCGATCAATTACTAATGGCGAATGAATCCAGTGTTTGTGCAGAGGCTCAAAATCAGTTTGAGCAGATGAATTCGTTCGTGGAGTCATCGCTGAAGATTCAGCTGGAGGAGATGTAGTCTCCATGATTAATCGTTTGGTGAGTGATCCAAGCAGTCCATACTTCCTTCATTATGGAGATAATACATGAATGCAGTTGATTTCGATCGTTCTTACAGAAGAAAATTATGCCACATGGAGTCGAGCAGCTACTATGGCGCTCAGCGTGAAGAATAAAGAAGGTTTCATTGATGGATCTATTGTAAAACCTTCTTAGGATGATCCTCTATTTACAGCTTGGAGGAGGTGCAATCATGTGGCATCGTCTTAGATCATTAATTCAATTCCTAAGGAACTTTATCCTAGTGTAATGCATAAGGACTCGGCGAGAGAAATAAAGATTGAATTGCATGATATGTACAGTCAAGGAAATGACCCTAGGATCTATAAACTGAAGAAGCAGATTGCTTCAATTTCTTAGGCGAACAACTTTGTCAATTCTTATTTTAATAAGCTGAAAGGACTTTGGGAAGAGTTAGAGAACTACAGATCTGGAGTTGAAAACATTGAATACAAGCGTGAGGATCAAATTATGCAATTTCTCATGGGATTGGATGATCAATTTGCTGGTGTTAGAGGTCAGATCCTACTGATGGATCCGTTACCTACGTTGAATAAAGCTTTTGCTTTTGTTGTGCAAGATGAAAGGCAAAAGAAGATAGTGGCTAATAGGCTAGGAACGCATGATGCCTCTGTTTTCGCAAGCAAAGCCATACAAAGGCCTTTTAACCAGATGTTCAATTTTACAAATCCTTCTCAGAGGCGAGAGAAACCTATTTGCAGTCATTGTGGGATGCCTGGCCATATCAAAGGCATATGTTATAGGTTCATTGGCTATCCTCCCAATCATAGAACTGGTTTCAATTCATCTACTGGTAAAGGAAAACCTCCTGTTGCCAATGCTGTAGGATAAGTATATCATGGTCAAACATCTCGTGGTGATGCCTCAGAAATAATGAATTCTCTGTCACATCTCACTATCACTACTAATCAGTGCCAACAGATATTGTCTATGTTGATGCCTCATTTACAAAGTCAGATTACCCGAATTCAACAGCCTCAGGATATGATTTCACCTCCTACCACAGATTCGATACATTTGCTCTCTCAAGTAATCAATTTCAGTCCAATGATGCACCAGTATCCAACACATGGATAATAGCTACTGGTGCTTCAGAACATATGGTGCATTCAGTCAAGTGTTTGGCAGCTGTAACTACTGTTATTGGTGCTTCGTGAAATTACCTAATGGTGACTCTGTTGCTATTAATCATATTGGAGAAGTGAAGTTGTCTCCTACTTTATGTCTCCAAAATGTGTTTGTTGTGCCATCCTTAAGTTTAACTTGATTTCAGTTAGTCAGTTGATACTTCAACACTAGTGTTATCTGATGTTTTTCAATGATTGTTGCTTCATTTAGGATCCTTCAATGTGGAAGATGATTGGGTAGGCAGACTTGAGCATGGACTATATCATTTCCAACCTCACTTGACCAACAATGTTCTGCATCCAAATCCTCATCAACTCAATTCTATGCCTAGTACTTCCAACATCAAAAAACCTGCTGTCATTCCTAATGATGTTACTCATTCTAGCTTTCCTTTTGATTGTAATAAGTCCATTCTTGTTTTTAATACCATTGATGGTAATGATATCAAAATGAATATTAATGTCTGGCACTATTGTTTGGGACACTTACCAGCTTCCAAACTCTCTACTCTAAATAAATCTATTCCTAATGTTGATATCAATGAGGATTTACACTGCATTTTCTGTCCACAAGACAAGCAGCATAGACTATCTTTTCCTACGAGTGACACTAAAGCTCCTAAATTGTTTGAAATCATTCATTGCGACATTTGGGGACCCTATTCTATCACTTCCTTAGACGGTTCAAAGTATTTCCTAACTATTGTTGATGATTATAGTAGGATGACATGGACCTAATCTCATGAGGAACAAGTCTCAAACTAGAACCTTTATTCAGTCATTTTATTACCTCATTCAAACTCATTTTCAATGCACCATAAACACCATCAGATCTGATAATGGCTTGGAGTTTCAAATGACTGACTTCTACCTTTCCAAGGGCATCATCCATCAGTTAACTTGTGTTGATACACCACAGCAGAATGGTGTAGTTGAAAGAAAGCACCAGCACTCGCTCAATGTTGCTCGAGCCCTCAAATTCCAAGTAAACATGCCCCATCGTTTTTGGGGAGATTGCATTCTAACTGTTAACTACATCATAAACAGAACCCCTACCAGTCTCATTGCCAACAAAACACCTTATAAAATCCTATTTCAGACAACACCCTTCTATATCCTTCTCAAGGTCTTTAAGTGTCTATGTTATGCCTCTACTTTAAAAAGGAACAGAACAAAATTTAACCCCAGGGTTGTTCCTTGCATCTTCCTTGCCTGTCCTTTTGGAATGAAAGCTTATAAGCTTTTCAATTTGAAAACCAATATGGTTTTCGTATCTAGAGATGTCTCCTCTTATGAAAACATCTTTCCTTTTCATCATCCGACTTCGTTTAATCTCTTATCAAAATCTGATATTTCCATTAAACACAACTTTATGTTATTTTCCATTAGACCTTATCTTGATATAGATGACTCTATTTCCAAACATGTCTCAGATACTCCTGATAGTTCTATTCTATCTCCCAATTCCCACAACTCACCTTTTCACCCTTCTGTTATATCTCCCATTGAAGACTTTACAAATAGCTCATATCCTAGTCATGCCTCACCACACATCAGAAAATCCTCAAGAGTCAAACGTGCTCCCTCATACTTGAAAAATTATCACTGTAGTCTCATATCTCAGATGTCTTCCCATTCAGATTCCATGAAGAAGGATAATGACTCTAGCAAACAATACCTCATTGAAGATTATTTGGCCTACAATTTGTTGTCTCCTCATCACAAAAATTATACATTGGCCCTGTCCACTGTCTTCGAGCCCAAGACCTTCACAGATGCATCTCAGCATCCTAATTGGGTTACAGCCATGGATGAGACTATAATGCCTTAGTTTCTAACAATACCTGGGATATTACACCTCTTCCTGATCACAAGACTCATGTTGCCTGCAAATGAGTTTTCAAGGTTAAAATGAATTCCAATGGTACAGAGGAAATGAGGAAAGCACGTCTAGTTGCCAAGGAATTTACTTAACAAGCGGGGCTGGATTATGAAGAAACTTTTTCCCCTATTACGAAGTTAGTTACTGTGAAGACAGTGTTGGCAGTTGCAGCTACTAAGCAGTGGCACCTTTATCAGTTGGATATCAACAATGCCTTCCTTTATGGTGAGTTGGCTGATGAGGTTTACATGATTATACCTCCAGGTTATGAGCAGTAGGGGGAGCAAGGTGAATGGCTGGTTTGTAAGCTAAACAAGTCAATTTATAGATTGAAACAAGCTTCGAGACAATGGAACATGAAGCTCAAATCCTATATTCTGTCACAAGGTTTCAGACAATCCAAGTCTAATCATTCGTTGTTTAGCAAGGCAAATGGCTGCTCATTTACCACTCTATTGATATATATGGATGATATAATACTTGGAGGAAATGATCTGACTTACATTAATCAGTTGAAGGATGAGTTGAATAAGCAATTCAAGCTTAAAGACTTAGGAATTCTGAAGTATTTCTTAGGTCTTAAAGTGGCAAGGAATTCAACTGGGATATCCATCTGCCAAAGGAAATATGCATTGGATGTTTTTATTGATGCTGGATTTCTTGGTGCTAGACCAGCAAATACTCCCTTACCATGCAATTTGAAGTTAAAAAAGGATGAAGGAGAACCCGTTACTGATCCCAGTGTTTATCGAAGGCTAGTTGGGCGAATTTTGTATCTGACTATTACTAGACCAGACTTGTCTTACCCTATACAAGTTCTGAGCCAATTTCTTCAATCCCCAAGACAGCTTTACTTAGAGGCAGCCTATCATGTCCTGAGGTACCTGAAGAGCATACCAGCACAATGTTTATTTTTTCCCAGCAAGTCTGATCTTCAACTTAAAGGATATTGTGATGCTGATTGGGCAGCATGTGCTGATACAAGGAGATCAATTACTGGGTATTGCATCTTCTTAGGCGATTCTTTAGTGTCATGGAAATCTAAGAAACAACACACCGTATCAAGGTCTTCAGCTGAGGCTGAATATAGATCAATGGCTCACTACAACTGGCGAACTTACTAACCAAACCTTTTGCTGGAACTAGGCTTACTTCACTTCTTAGCAAGATGGGAGTGTTAAACATACACTTGCCATTTTGAGAGGGAGTGTTAAAATATAAAATTATATGAAATTAGTGGAAGGTTATTTATGTCTTTTTACTTCACTTCCATTCTGTTTTTTTTTTCTGTTAGCACAGTATAAGTGCTGGGCTCGATTTCATTGTAAATTGGATTTTCAGATTTCCCAATTGAATCAATTTCTCTCTTCCGCCATTTCCTCCTCTTCAATTGGAGTCTTCATTTACATTTCTACAGATCTAGAGCAATTAGTCTGACATTTGACGTAGAATTGCAAGGTATTATGACTAGTCCATTCTTATTAAGGACTTGCTATTTCTTTCCCGTCTATCTTTATCACTTTTTCCAGTACAATTAAAAGAAAAGTTTTGAAGGCGTCTGATTCAATTGTATATAAAGAAGGTTGCTCCTTTGGTTTCGTTCTTTTTGTATATACACGTAAATTCATATTATTTCATATATTATTTCATTGCAGTTTTCTACCGACCATGTGATCTTTTAGGGGTAATCTTATCTAATTTCTGTTTTCACTTAATGATTTGCATATTTTTTTTTTCTGATGATCAACTTTCTATGCCCGAGGGTGGCCATAGGCCAATTCGAGCTAGCTCACTCCTAAGATGAGCCAAGCCCCTTTTTTTGTTTTGTTTTGTTTTTTAGTTTTTGTTTTTGTCGAAAAAGTGAGTTATTTACAACATGACATTTCCTCTTGTTGTTGTAATATATAGGTTAAGGAATTCCTAGAATAAGAGAGCCAAAATTTCAAGTTACTTGAATTACACAAGTATTTTCAAATTATTAGGTTTTCAAGTTATATATATATACTGTTAAGCACCAGGCTGTAGTATTACAAATTTAGTTTTTGTTAGTTTATTGAGAACGCAATGATTACTAGCAATCTCGATGCTATCTTATATTTCTCAACTCGCTTGTCATGACCTAATTTCGAGGCCCATAACCTAGTTCGACCCTTTAAAAATGTAGTAGTAGCTAGACTTGATGCAATTAATTATCATGACTTACCGTTGGGCACGGTTAGGTCATGCCAAGCGTACTAACCCCTGTAGTTGAACTCGAACCCTCGTCAGACTAAATGACATATATCGACTTCTACTAAAAGAGAACCTTAATATTTGTTTTCACCTAATTTTTAACACTATGGTTTGACATCGATCACTAAGTAATTTTTCAAAATGTGAAGACCATTAGAAAATTACTCATATGAAATTTTGAACCATTTCAAAATTGTTATCCTCACCATTTTATTCTCTAATAAACCGTCTGCCATGTTTACGAATAAGCAGCAAAAGTAAATTTTGAAAATAAATATATTTATTTTCGATCGCTATCTATAACTTGTTTCCCACTTGAAGCTGTCAAGAAATAAAATTTCCGATAATTGGCTCTCTCATTCGTCTAGCCTCTAGAACATGGTTTCAATACTCTCTCTCCTTATAATAAGGCACTTAACTCATTCAGGGCGTGAACGATCATTTACTACAATGTAGTTGGAAATCAAGGTCTTGTTTGGATTTCATTACAGATTGTTGAAATTATAATGTGATAGAGATGAATGGTGGACAAGTGAGTAGTAGTTGTGGATTCTAAGTAATGTGTGATGAAAATTAAAATTTGACTTTGATCTTTAGAAAATTATAATGAAAGACAAACAAGCTCTAAAGTAAGAATTTAATAATCAGCTCCCATGAAAAACTTTGCCACTTTTGTTTGCTAATTGTTGAATTGGGAGAAATCAAGCCCCTTTTTTCTTTTCAGTTTAATAAATGTACAATCTTAACTTGTGCTAATAACTCCAGTTGAGGCCACATAAATCTTGATAATGAAAGAGGAAGGGGGTCAAAATCAAGTCATTCTTTGCTTTGCCAATTAGCAATATATTGAATTATGCCTATCTATGACTTCTTTTATAAACTATCTCAAAATAGGTAATATTTCAGTATTTTACTCTTATACATCATGGTTATGTTTATTATACACTAATATTTTTTTTTCAAGAATAGGTTAGGAGATTCATTGTAAGCTTTTCACATCAAACATGCTCCAGAGATAACGATTGCAGTTTATATAATTTGATATACGAGGACATATTATTTAACATTTTTTACTTGTTTCTTCCATTCTGAGATAGGTATGTCAATCATATAAGTTTTTTTAAATTTGTACAAAAGCGATACGTCCATCAATTTAGAATTATGTAACAAAATTTCTAATCATAGTCAAATACATACACTACATTGTTACAAAAAGATTGACTTCTATACGATGACTAAATACTATTTTAACATATGATAATAAACTAAATACTTTATAAACTTGTTCAAACTACATTAAATTTTCCATTTAGAGCCGTGTAGGAAAATCAAATATTATGAAATATTGGGGTCCTCTCGTAAATATGAAAAGTTCTCAAGGGTGCCAAAAGAATAAACAACAAATTATGTGGGTAAGAAGCTTAGTTATGAGAAGTTTGAGTGTGTTTCGTGAAAATTAAAGAGCACATCAAATAAAATCGATCTATAGAAAAAGGAAATAGGGAGAATTAAAATTAGATTTTTAATAAATTATGATAGAAGTTTTTGAAATATGTAGTTGAAAAGTTGTGGGACCCATGAAGATGTAATTAATATTGATTGTTTGACTTTGACTTGGATTAAAATTAGATTTTTAAACCGGACCAAACAGGGTGTAAAATCTCCATTTAGAAACCCCGTGTAGGAAAATCAAATATTATGAAATATTGGGGTCCTCTCGTAAATATGAAAAGTTCTCGAGGGTGCCAAAAGAATAAACAACAAACTAGGTGGGTAAGAAACTTAGCCCCGTTTGATAGCACACATTTTCCATGGCTTTCCATTTTCCAACTTTCCAAATTTTCCACTTTTTTGAGAAAATAAATTCTTGATGTTTGGTAGGTAAATATTTTCCATTTTTTTTTTTCGCAATTGGAAAAAATTCTAGATGTAATGGTTAAAAAAAATTTATTTTTATTGACAATTTCCATGCAAAATAAAGCCAAACGAATGGTATTTGGTATGATTATTTTTTTCAATTTTTTTTTTTTTTGGCAATTGTAACAAATTCTAGACCTAATGGTAAAAAACATTATCATTTTAATGGACAATTTTCATAAAAAATGAAGTCAAACGGACACCAAATTTTCAACATTTTTAATGAAAAATTATACCGGTCAAACACAATTAATTACAATTCTCAGTAAAACAATTTCTAGGCGAATAGATTCCCTGTAAAATATTTTATTTCCTCTCATTTTACACCTTTACAATCAAACGGACCGTTAGATATGAGAAGTTTGAGGGTGTTTCGTGAAAATTAAAGAGCACATAAAATAAAATCAATCAAGAGAAAAAGGAAATAGAGAGATTCACGTCTCACCCATAATCTCCTATTCAGGTATTTTCTCTCTCTACATATATATGTATGTACAAATACAACATACGTGTTTTGTGTGTGTGGTTATGGGTCTAGATTAGTTTGTACACAATTTCTTTTATTTGCGATTGATTTGACTTCCCTTGTGATTTTCTATGGAATTTAATCCTGACTTTTAGAGGTGTATTGAATTTATTTTAAGTCAAATAATTCGTGATTGTGTATTAAGGAATTAGACAATGGGGTTGAATTTAGGTATCTGCTTCGTTTAGTTGCAATTCTACTGATTATTAGGGCATGCTTGCCAGTTTTTACAGTTTTTTGGGTGGCATTGTCTATGTGAGGTAAAAACCACTACGTTTTAGTTTTTTGGATGTAGTGTAATTTGGATTGTGTATCTTTACCCACCAAATCAGTGGTTTCTGGCTATTTTTCAAAATTTCTTTCTACTTTCCTCTAATATAATTATATCTAGATCTACCCAAAAAGGAGTGAAGCTTAGACAAAAAGAAAAGAAATTCCTTTTCAAATAATATGTTTGTTTTACTTCATCTTATAGTCCAATAGAAAATAATTGGCATGTAAGAGCTTAGTCAAAGCAACAATAATAAGTCCATAGGTTAGTCCATACACAAAATGATATGGTAAACTATGTAGAGTTATATTAAATTTTAAGGAGTGACATAAACATTTACTTCATATTATTTACACGTGTCTACTTTTTTTTATATATGTGTATATATGTAATTTTAGAACCCCTGTATAATATACTCTCAAGCATGCGGTGGACTGTTTTACAAACCGAATTGAAACCATCGAAAATCGGACCCCTCACTCACATACACCTGAAACTGGCACTATAAAAACCCTATAACAGGTACCCCAAAATTCCCAAGCAGTCCCTTATGGTTTTAACGTCGAATAATTTCTGTTGGATTTCTTTAGTTGTAGGAGCTTATGCAGATGATTTTTTTTGTTCTATTATATGTGATGTTATTACAAACAATACCAATTAAATTAATAATATACATGTTTTTTTTTGTGTTTATCAGTATATCACTTGGCAAATTAGCATTAAAATTTCTTTGGAATTTCAGAATCTGTTTCATGTGGCTTGGTGAGTAAATTTTGAATCATTAGTACATTAACTAATGAATAAGATGATGGTTTGATAGGTCAAATTTCTTTATCTGTGTTCTGGGTTTCCTAGATAAACTATCAAGCTTATGATGATTTTAGTTTTCAATAATGGATTGGCATTCTAATTTGTAGACCTTACTCCCTAAGATATTAAATTGAATATCAACTAATGAGATTTTAAAATTGAACATAGCCTTTTGTTTTCTATGTTTGATTGTATCAATTAACAAAGTTTTCTTACCGAAGGTCTTTCAGTAATTCTATAAATAGATATTTCTATTATTTAATGTTAAACTTTTGGTGAAATTGGAGACTCTTATTATTGTGTTACTTCCTTTTGCATGCGTGTCTTTGTTGATTTCAACGTTAAGGCTCTGATATGATTTGTGATTTTTTGTTTATCTTGTTAATTTGGGTAGCTTGATGATATAACATCCGAAAACAACTTAGGTAGCTGTTAGAATTCAATTTAGCGGCTAAAAGTAATTTTTTTGATGACCTAAATAAATGTTGGCCAATAGTGTAGGACCATAGAGCAATTTCTTTTAAACATGTGTAGATTTTTTCCTTGGCTAAATCTTAGTAATATGATTGCATGATTGATTTAAATATTGTATGTCAATTAACCTAATTAATTGATTAATTATTATAATTAGAGAAACTTTCATTTATTAAAATTAGAAACATTATTTATGCATGTGTAATTAACAATCTCATATTTTTATATGATATGTTAGAATATTTATTTTGACGTAATTTAAATCAAATGTTTAATTATATGGCAATACCTTATTAGTATTATATATTTATTAATATAATTAATTGGGTAATTGGTTGAGTGATTGATTACACTCTATATGGAAAACGTATGGCATTAACAAGGGATTGAACGTTGGTACCAAAAATAGATAATATGGTCCAACCTTATAGACCCCTATTTATACCTCCTCATATCACTTACACACTCAACTTATCTTGTACTTTACATCTTTCTTTCTTTTAACTCATTTTTTACATTCACTTTCTCGTTACAAAGTTTAACACGCACGGTGTACAAGGAATTTTGGAGGGAAAGTCTAACAAGACTATTTCCTCGATTTACCTTGATATTTTTCCATACAACTGTAAGTCTATAAGTGTAGTACAAATTGTTATTTCAATATTTGAATTACGGAGATTTATGTTATGAATATGATGATACAGAAATCCAAGTAATGATAAAGGCTACGAAGTTTGGATTTAATTCTCGTGTCTTCATACGTTTGTTATGATTTTCTGTATTTAAATATGAGATGCAATTAGTTATTATTCAAAATGACTCTAAATACATAGTATACGATATGTTAAAATTTTTATAGTTAACTAAAAAGGGGTTCGAGCCTATCGGAGGTGGATTGTGCTTGCGTGGGTGAAAATGAAGAATAAGTAATGTAGTTAAGGATTTTAATAATGTTTATTGTATTTTTCTTAAAACTAATTTCAAATCCTCGCATGTTAAGAAAATATTATATTTTTCTTTTGTCTATGAAAGTATTTTTTTTACGATACATGTATAATGATTCAAAAGGTAAAAATTTGGGTCGTTACAAATGATATTTCGTTTGGCTTAGTTTGATAGTAAATGCGATTATCATGAACTAGCAACACTTACCCACTTTTTTTTTTTTTATTAACATGTTATGATAATTGATAAANCCCCCCCCCCCCTCTTTTTTTTTAATAACATGTTATGATAATTGATAAATGATAGTATTAAGCTAATAAATATGGATATAGCCATATAGGTAGCTAATGGGGTGCAAGGTATCTTTTGTAAGAGAAGAGAAGGTAATTTTTTTTCTTTTTTTGATGGGATACTTAAAATTGTTAATTTTGAAGAAGATCATGGCTAACTAACTCATGACTATAATAGGAATATAGAAATTTGACATCAATTAGTACTAGATAATAACTACTAGGCATGAATGATGCTCTTGGTTCTTCGGTTTCATTTTAGGGTGGTGTTATTTCTCAGTTGATTTTTGTTTGGCTGTAGTCATTTACAGCGTTTAGATGTTTTCTATTGATTAATTTACCAATTTATGTGTTATTGGAAGGCTATAGTTTCTACTAGAAGGGATTAGTCTTTGTTTGCCAATTCAACTTGAGCTGATATAGAAAATGACGATGAATCAGCGGAATACAATCGATTTAGAACAGGGATGGGACTTTATGCAAAAAGGGATTACAAAGCTGAAAAGCGTTTTAGAAGGGCTACCTGAGCCGCAGTTTAGCTCAGAAGATTATATGATGCTCTACACGTATTTCTTTTATATTCCAAGTCTTCAGTTTAGCATTTTGATTTGTAGACACTCATGACCTTATTGTTTGTTCTTATTTTCCTTAAATTTTGAGTACAAGCCCATGATTACTCTTAGCAATTGTATGACAAGTATTGCTAGTTATTTGAAGAGTACATTATATCACCAGTAAGGCCGACTCTGTCTGTTTATTTCTTAGACAGAGTGGTATTTATGAACCTGTATGTTCAATTTTTTTCCTCTTTTTTTTTAGTATCTTCATAGTACATGAAGCTTTGGGTCTTCAATGGTGACAGTGCTTGCTATAATTTATATTTTTGTCCCATTGTTGTCGGTGTTGCAACTTGTAAGGAACAATTACAGATATTGCTTCTACAAGGTCAATTTGACTAAAAAAGTCCAACTGTGGTAGATAATATTGGGTGGGAAAGTGTTTGATCTTATGTGGTTATCTTAGAATTTATTAGATCATCTTATTTCGTCCCCCATTCTTGGAAGTTGATTACTCATCACTCTACTAAACGGTGAGCATTTGATTTATACTCATTGTCCCACTCAGAAAGAATTATTGATAATCATTGTGAAAAGATTACTATGTTGTGCATGTGTCATCTATCATATAATAATTCTAAAAAGCAATTCCACTTGTACATCAAAAGATGTACATAAAGGGCTACACCCGTCTCACATGGGAGTGAGACACACTGTATAAAATATTTTTTTATTTAAGTGGGTCACACCCCCATGTGAGGGGTTGTACACCCTTATGTACATTATAATATACCTATAGCAAAGCTCATTCTAAAAAGGTCCTCTCCAATTTGTAATGTGAGATTTGAGAATTAAGTGTAAAAGCTTTAGTTAAATGATGTATAATTGCTTGCAACCCTCCAATCTTCTTCTGCTCTCATATTAAACGATTCCTTGTCTCAAGAGCAATGACCCTTCTCCTTCCCCTTCCCATTCCCCCATAAACCAATATATATACACGCTTTGGTTTGTTTTGAAAATTTAAATAAAAGATAAAACTTCCCCACTATTTTTCAGTGAAAAGTCCAGTAGCATCACTGTGAAACCCAGTTCAATGAACATTACATAGGAATTTACTCTATTTTATTTCAAGGGCGATGTTGACCAAGCAATGTATGGAATTCCCCTAGGAGACCTGGTCAAATTTTTCCTCTTATTTTGGCTCATTTTGCTCCATCTTTTTACAGTTAGTTTTTTTATTATTGACCTTTATCGATTCTGTAAATCTTTTTTGGCTCATTAACTTGATAGGTATTTTATTGCTAGGAGGTCACTTCCTGCTCTTAAAGAAATTGGTCTAACATGCTTTCGAGATCTGGTAACTTTTATTTGTATTTCTTCAAAGTTGAAACAATTGATTAGTTTTTCCACTTCTTTTCTTTTTTTCTGTCACCTTTTAAGTTCATAAACTGTGTTCGAACCTGGACTCTCTTTCAGTGATTGCTCTAGCGATTTCACTCTCTCTTTTGCCCTTCAGTTTAGCGAATTATTTTTCCTAATCAGATTGATCAAGAGCGAGGTGGCTAAACTTGTAACTTTTAAAGTTTTATTAGCCATTGCTTCAACAAATAATTGCCATATCACATAGTTGGATGTCAATAATACATTTCTCAATGGTGATTTATTTGAGAAGATTTATATGGACATCCTATTAGGCTATAACAAACATTCTGGAGCTGGTCAACAGGGGGAAAATTGTTGTGCAGGCTGCACAAATCAATTTTTGTCTTGAAACAAACCTCAAGGCAATGGTTCTCAAAATTCTCAAATGCTTTTCTTCTTCATGGTACTTGTTTATGTAGTTAAAATACTTCTTAAGATTGGAAATTGCTAGGTCACGTAAAGGCATTTTCCTATCCCAACGCCATTATGCTCTTCAACTACTTGAAGACACAAGTTTTCTGGGTTGTAAGCCTGCTGCATTACCTATGGATCCTGATGTTCGTTTGAGTTCTTTTGAAGGAGAACCTCTTGCTAATACATCAATGTACAGGTGTCTTGTTGGTCGCTTATTGTACTTGACTATTTCAAGGCCTGACATTACCTTTTGTTAGGTTTTTAGTGTTGGCAATTTTGTAGACAAATGACTAATTTGTAACGTGATATAAAAGTGAAGGACCTAGAGTGCAATTTGTATAAATTAGGTAAGTTCGGGTTTGAGTCCTTGAAGGATTCCAAGATGTCCAAGAAGATCGTATATGATAAAGAGAATGCAATTAGAAGTCTAAATATGGAAAATAAATTAGGGAAAAGAAAAACTTATTGATAAAGAGATAAATTGTAGGAAGTCTAAAGAGTATCAAAGAGCTGCACAAGTTATGTTCAAAATTCTTAGTCGTCACTTTCAACACATTTTTCACATAGAAAACATTAGAATTTGGATATGGCTATTTCCATAAGAATTGTATCCCTTCGAGTTAGCTATCTAACGAAATTTTAATCATCACAATTAGATATCGGTAGAGAAAGTTATGATAAAAATACTGATGATTGCTCAACCCTCGCTCGACCTTCTCTAGAGGCTTGCTCGAGCGACTAATTAGTAACATTTTCTCTTGGGTGAGAGCTTCGCCGACAGCTTACTCGAGTGACCTACCTGTGCAGCCAAACCTAATTCGCCATTTTGGATAGTTTTACACGGCTCATACTATTCATACATCTCTAACTATAAATACAATGGGTCTTGCACGAAAATTGGTGGTTGCACATTGTGCTTCATAGATATAACACTTTCATATCATTGTTTGAGAGATCCAAGAGACAATTCACTGATTCATCTATATTCATTCTTGAGATCCAGCAACCCGATTTAGGAAAAACATCAATTCCTTAAATCGAAACACCACATACTTCTTATTGGTCATAAGAAGGTACTTTCTCAGTTGGACTTCAGAAGTTTCTAGAGGTTGAGAGAGGTTGGACTACAAGCGTAGGAAGAAGAACAAAAATAGGTGATTCCTGGGTATTCACTTGAAAGAGACGTGTTCAGAAGAACGTGAGACTACTACAATATATCTTGGTAGAAGATTGTGAGTCTGTAAGTACAGCAGAACTTGGAAGCTATAGGAGGTAGATCGGGAGATCTAGCAGGTTGGCTAGATAGTATCTACGGCAACAGATTGCAAGGCTGGAATAAGCAGCAGATCTTGGAGTTGCAGGGTTTACAACAGCTAGTGGAACTAGTTTGAAATTGAATTGTAACCCATATTGTCTATAGTGGAGATAACTGGCTTGGTCCCGGAGTTTTTACTCAGTTAGGGTTTCTCCATCATCATATTAGTGTTATTTATTGCTTTCCATATTACAAACTGTAGCAATTCAACTTAGGATAATTGGACTGTTTGTTTAATCATCTAGAAACAATTAAAATGACTTGTTGCTTTTGATTGATTAATTCCGCACGTAGGGTCAAAATTAAAAACGGATAATTAATAACTATTCGGTAACTTAGTTAGCGAACCGCGTTTTTCACCTTTACAATTCATAAGCTGAGTCAGTTTGTATCTCAGCCTAGGCAACCACATTTGGATGAAACACATCATCTTTTGAGGTATATCAAACCCACCGCAGGCCAAGGACTTTTATTCCCTGTGCAATGTTCCTTTCAGTTAAAGGCTTTCGCGGATGCGGATTGGGGATCTTGTCTTGATTACAGAAAATTAGTTATAGGTTTTTGTGTGTTACTTGGGGATTCGTTAATTTCATGGAAAGTCAAGAAATAAAATGCTATATCAAGGTCATCAGCAGAGGCGGAGTATCGTGCATTGGCATCTACAACAAGTGAACTGATTTGGCTTAATCAATTACTTCGTGATTTTCAGGTTTCAAAATCTGATCTTGCACTGATTTTCTGTGACAATCAGGTGGCTATTCATATAGCTTCTAATCTTATCTTCCACGAACGTACCAAACATATAGAGATCGATTGTCATTTCGTTCAAGAAAAGCTAACTGATGGGTTTCTTAAGTTGCTACCTATTCGGTCACAACATCAGTTAGCTGATGTTTTTACAAAAGTTTTGCTAGCTTCTCTTTTGTCTCCATTGTTATCCAAGATGGCCGTTATCAACCTCCATTGTCCATCTTGAGGGGGAGTAACAGAATGCGTGAGTTGGAGCTAGATGGAGTTAATTGGAGCTGGAGCAAAGTTGGAATTAGCTGGAGCAGTTTTGTTAGTTTTGTTAGTTAATCCATGTGTCTATACTGTATTGGTTTGTACAATTTCAGTTAGTTAGCCAGTTGGAATCTTTTCCTCTATTTATAGCACAATGGATTGTATTGTAAAATGATTTTTGATCAATAGAAAATTCCGAACATTTTCCCTCCATTTTTCTTCTTCTCTCGTTTCTTTCAATACTTCGAAATCCTCCTCTCTATTATGTGGTCTTCTGCAAGCATTTCCCATGTCGTTGAATTTGATTTTCCTCCTGCTTCAATCATATGATTAAAGAAAGTCTTGGTATTTTCAGAAAGCCTTTTATAACATAGTAACCCGGTAGAAGATTTCCTCTTCTAGAGTTGCAAAATGATTTCACTGAAAACCATTCATCATAGATCATGTCAGCTCCTTCAGTATCATCCAATCTAACCAGAGAAGAAATTACAGCATGGTAGCCCAAATTAGGAAGTCGGAAAGGTAGCCTGGTAAATGTTCCAAGCACTATCGACCTCCATTTGCTACCAACCTACCTTAGAGACTAATGAGATAACGATAAGGAAATTGATCCCGACCCACAATTCTACTCTCAACGTTCTTTATACAGTCTTCAGCCTTTTCTAGCTGCCCACACTTGATGTACATAGTAGCCATTGTGCTGAATGTAGTTTAGTTGGGACTGATGGTGGTGTTCAATTTTTTCCAGAGATTCTTGTGATCCACAGGCCGACAGCCAAATATTATAGGAATATATATCTAAAGATGCGTTTTTCTCTATCATTTCCGAGATCATTAACTCAACCTTGTTGTAATCTTTAAGGTCCATACAGAGTGTCATCATGACATTAAATGGAATTGCATCACAAGCATGATCTCCCTCATTTTATCAGTCAACGATTCAGATTTTTCCCTCATTCTGGCACCAGCATACGATTCAAGAGAGCACCAAAAATTCTATTGTCCTTCAAGAAATCTGGCAACTTCAGGAAGCATTCTTCAGCTCTTGAAATTGCAAGCCGTTTAGCAATCAGATCGAGCTGAATACCAGTGTAACTGGTGGTCATCCTGATGGTTAGCCAATTCCAGTTTAGCAGCTTCAATAATGTCTCCGATGCTTGAAAGATCTTCTCCATCGAATTTTAGTGAATCCAGCACTCAATCTCTCTCTCTCCCCTATGTTATTCATCCACTCTTAGACCTGCAGATTATAGAAAGTTCATCCATGATGGAATGACATAGTTATTGGAACTGAAATAAATCTCCATTCACCCAATTGCAGAAGTACATGTAATTAACCTGATATAAAAAGGGTCCCAATGAGACCCTAAACTTAGTTAGTACATTGTACACATTCATTTTCCTTGACGACGAAGCCATTAATCAGGCAAAAAAAAAAAAAAAGTACTCTGGGAAAAATGGAGACGAAAGATTGAAAATCCCAAGATAAAATATTCACCTCAAATAAATTTGAAACGATCTTATTCTATTTTCTTCAATATTAGACAGGAGAGAGCAATGTATATACATGAATATTTGATACAATAGTTTAAACTTCCATTACCAAATCTATTCAAATTTCAAGCTACCCAAGAACTGTAATGCGCTATTAAAATTCAGCAGCAAAAATTTCACACAAACAAGTTGAGCTAAAAAGCAAGAACAATATTATAGCCAGAACGTACATTACACAAGTAATTGAGGCCCTCAAATCGCACACGTTAAAAGTTAAAAGGTCTTTGAGAAAACCCCCTTCAGTCAAAGAGTAGTGTGGAAGTGTTGGCCGCAAGGTTTGGATGACACCACAAAACTAAGTACTAACGAAGATATCTAAAAGACTAAAAACTCTTAAAGATCCTACAATCCTTAAATAGAATAAAAACTCTTAGAGATCCTCGAATTCTTAAATAGAAGACAAAGGTATTGTTATAACTTACAACTTAATCAAACTCAAATCGAGATTGACATTTGAAGATCAACATTTTTATCCAATATCAAGAATGAAGAAGAATAATTTCAAAAGTTAAAGAAAAGAAAACCATTAACTGAATCAAAGCATAAGTACTGACCAAGGAAAAAAACATCATAGTATTGAAAAAACCACAGCAATCAAATTAGGGATATGCCACTTATGCCAGAAAATGTTTGATAGATGAAGTGACAAAATGTTAGTTGGCAAGATGTGATTGGATGAAAAAACTTACTGTATTTAGAACAGTCCAATAAAAAAGTGTTATATGATATTATGTCAACTATTATGTCAATGATTATGTCATTGTAGCATGATTTAGCAAATTAATGCTATCATAGACTCGAACTTGCCTAGAGAGCCATCCAATTGATATCAAACACTTCAATTTTATTTATTTATTTTTTAACCTCTTGATCATATTTAAAACGTCTTGACTTGACTTCTTGAGCTTCTTGATCCTCCACTAGTTCTCCATTTGGAAAGTTTATTTTTCAAATCCACTTATAGATACACACCATGCGTACACCTATAAGACTATCTATACAGATCCTCTGTACACGTAGCACAACCGTTAAAAACGTGTTTTTTTTTTAATTTTTATTTTATAAAAAAAAAAAGTACTCTGGGAAAAATGGAGACGAAAGATTGAAAATCCCAAGATAAAATATTCACCTCAAATAAATTTGAAACGATCTTATTCTATTTTCTTCAATATTAGACAGGAGGGAGCAATGTATATACATGAATAATTGATACAATAGTTTAAACTTCCATTACCAAATCTATTCAAATTTCAAGCTACCCAAGAACTGTAATGCGCTATTAAAAATCAGCAGCAAAAATTTCACACAAACAAGTTGAGCTAAAAAGCAAGAACAATATTATAGCCAGAACGTACATTACACAAGTAATCGAGGCCCTCAAATCGCACACGTTAAAAGTTAAAAGGTCTTTGAGAAAACCCCCTTCAGTCAAAGAGTCTTGTGGAAGTGTTGGCCGCAAGGTTTGGATGACACCACAAAACTAAGAGTGTGTTTGGTAGGGATTTTTGGAGGAAAAATTGATTTTTGAATAGTGATATGATGGGAAATGTGTGGTTGAAAAAGAAGAAAAAATTATTGATGTAATGGAAAATATTATTTTATTTAAGAATGTATGGTTGAAAATGAGAATTGATTTACTGTAGAAAATGAGAATCTATACCAAACATGCTCTAAGTACTAACGAAGATATCTAAAAGACTAAAAACTCTTAAAGATCCTACAATCCTTAAATAGAATAAAAACTCTTAGAAATCCTCGAATTCTTAAATAGAAGACAAAGGTATTGTTATAACTTACAACTTAATCAAACTCAAATTGAGATTGACATTTGAAGATCAACATTTTTATCCAATATCAAGAATGAAGAAGAATAATTTCAAAAGTTAAAGAAAAGAAAACCATTAACTGAATCAAAGCATAAGTACCGACCAAGGAAAAAAAAAAATCATAGTATTGAAAAAACCACAGCAATCAAATTAGGGATATGCCACTTTGCCAGAAAATGTTTGACAGATGAAGTGACAAAATGTTAGTTGGCAAGATGTGATTGGATGAAAAAACTTACTGTTTTTAGAACAGTCCAATAAAAAAGTGTCATATGATATTATGTCAACTATTATGTCAATGATTATGTCATTGTAGCATGATTTAGCAAATTAATGTTATCATAGACTCGAACTTGCCTAGAGAGCCATCCAATTGATATCAAACACTTCAATTTTATTTATTTATTTTTTTTTTAACCTCTTGATCATATTTAAAACGTCTTGACTTGACTTCTTGATCTTCTTGATCCTCCACTAGTTCTCCATTGGAAAGTTAATTTTTCAAATCCACTTATAGATACACACCATGCGTACACCTATAAGACTATCTATACAGATCCCCTGTACACGTAGCACAACCGTTAAAAACGTGTTTTTTTTTAATTTTTATTTTAACACTTTTAATGACGTGGCACAACACATTTTGGGCAAGATTAGCTGAATAATAACTGCCAATGTCTAAGTCAACTGTCGTCGTTCCCCTTGGGCGGCTCAAATTTTCCTTCGAATCTCCAAATACCAAGTTTCTGTGGTTTTTCTACCTGGTTTACTCCTTCAAAACGTTGCCGTTTCCGCCTACTATGTCGCTTCTATTTCATCTTCAACTCTTCCTCGTATGTGCCGCCCTCTCGGGTTCAAGGCAACTGCGATTCGTGGCCTCTCACCAAGAATCCGGTGACTGGCACTGCGAGCACGATGACGAGGCACGAATTGTGGCCGAGTTTAAGCCTGGATTTGTCACTCTTGATGGACATGCTGATGATTGGGCTGATGTAGATGGTTTCGATTTTCCACTCCGCCCAGCTCTCGATCCGGATGAAGATAAGGAGTACAAAGCTGGAAAAATGACCGTTAAGGTATCATTGCTAATTGTTGAAAAAAGGATTCAAACAATATAATTGAATAGATGATATGGAGAATGAAAAACCTAGATTCAAGTGCCATTTAAGAAAAATTGCATAGGAAAATGAATTCATTATATCTTTTAGATGAATGGTTCACACTAATCTTTGAGGGAGCTAATAGATGGATATATATGTTATTTAATTGGAACCAAATTTGAGAACTTGTACTGTATGATCCTTTCCTAAGTTTTTTTTTTGTTAGAAAAATCCATTACCACATAACGCCCTGGAAAAATTTCAATTGAAACAGGAAATGTTTTAGAGGAAATTGAATTTGAAATTGATACATGAAATAAGTAAATGTGTGAGTTTTGTATGTTGTGTTAATAAGTTTCTTGATAATGCATTATAGGCTCTGCATGATGGAAAGGATGTTTACTTCATGTTGCAAGTAGATGGAGATTATGTGTATTCAAAAGGGTGAGTTTTTTCCCTATCACATTTCAACTTCTAACTATGGGAAATCGATCCTGCCATTCCTTCTTCATTTTTTGTTCCTTTTGGAAGTGTTCCTTGTTCTCTCTCTCTTTTTGGAGCTTTAATTTGATATTATACTCTTCAATGCGAATCCCAGTAGACCTATGATTGTATGAATATATTTAGGAAATTATTTTTTATTGTAAATAGAGCTATCTCAAGACAAGCTTTGAAAGTTTACTCTACTGGCATTTTTCTATCTCTGTAGTTGTATTTCCAGTCATATTACTGATAATCATATGAATATATTTAGAATATTACGACAGTCTTGATAAATGCTTTGCCAAAACTTTGATATCAAAGAGTGAGAATAGGGAACCTTACATTACCTGCTTCTTAGAATGTGCCAACGGTGCGGGATAAAAGAAACTTTTGTTCAATTTTTAAAAATTATAAACCTTTGAAATAATATTGTTCTGGACATTGTATTAATTTATTTGATTTTGTTTCCTGGTATTATACCATTTTTCATCACCATACACTCAATTAGTAAATTATATATTCTATCTGTGGTAAGAGCACACCGTAGAGAAATTTTCGCTTTACAATTTTAAATTTGTTTCTAAATACCATATCAGGGAGCATGTCATCCGGGTACTTCAGCATACCCGATTGCCAATAGAATAACTAACTTTACAATTGAAAACTACTCATCTTTAGCTCAGATAAAAAACCAAACAAACTTAGTGTTAACCACTGTGAGATAACTACCTCAATGGTCAATAATATATATTGGTTTGATTAATTCCTGAGTAAATATTTGCTCATAGTTTCATTCTCAGTGTAGCCTTATAAATTAAGGCAAGCTTACTTGCATAAACAATTAATTCAAATAACTCTGCTCTTTAATCATGCAGAGATAACTATAAATGCCCATCAGTAGCCCTGATGTTCCAAGTTGGTGAGAGTGCTTCATATCATGATGTAAGTTGTTTAAGGAAACTGAAATTTTTGTTAGATTGTGACTTCATTTAGTTCAATCTCCTGCTTTCCTTTCCTTTTTTTCTTCTTTCTTTTTTTGGGTATCTTTTGAGTTAAAATGGGTTTGGCTTTGTTTAACAAGATGGGTGGGTGTAAAGAATTACGTGGTTCATGCAACAACAAGACGTGCCGTGGATATGAAGTCGACATCATGCATTTCTCTATTGGAAATTCTATCCCGGGAAGACTGTATGGCGGAAACCCAATCACAGGAGATGGTAAAAATACTGACAGGTAAACTATTTGGGCTGTCAATCATTGTGCAGATATTCGTAAATTAATTAATAGTGGATGTCACGTGCTATATGAATTCTCTTGAACAGGATTGGTTTGGTTGATATGTTTGCTTGGAATCCACACTGTAGGAACCTTGACGGCATTGGTTCAGCAGGTACTTTGATATTTCAAAACATTTTAGAAACTGAGCTTTAGCTGTTAACTGATTAAAATCATTTAAAAGCTTGCTTGGGTTTCATTATAAGTTCCTTATGTTTTACAGGTCAAAGTCTAACTTTAATTTTAATAACATGTTTCATAGGACCCACAACTTCTACCACTTATCCACCACTCA
Source organism: Fraxinus pennsylvanica (assembly GCA_912172775.2). Lineage (NCBI taxonomy): Eukaryota > Viridiplantae > Streptophyta > Magnoliopsida > Lamiales > Oleaceae > Fraxinus > Fraxinus pennsylvanica. The sequence continues at coordinate 8,949,844 of OU503042.1, read as the reverse complement.
TTTCTCACATTACAATTTTAGCAACTTATATGACACAGAAACAAACATTTAATCTTGTAATCTGAGTTAGGACTAAACTTTCATTCTTATGCCACAGGTTATTGAATTAGGAGTTTGTTGTATGTGCTTAGTATGATTTTGATCTTGTACTTTCTGACAGCCATAATGAATTCCATAAAATATGCATAAATCATCTCATGATGCAGAACCTAGAGGCACATGTGGACAAGTTGGAGTTGTCAGAAATTAATATTTGGTCTCTACATATTTTTTAGGTTTTCAATTGGTCATAGTATAAAAATAAAAAGGAAAGTCATCCGTTAAAATCTGGTGTTGGTACACTGGTTAGAACATATGGATTCACGTAGACACAGCTTTCAATAATTGTCCTATCTTTTGTCTCGATCTGACTATTTGTGGACCGAAGCACGTAGTACTTAAAAGCTTTTGTTTTCTTTAATTTCAGGAAATGAATCTACAGCGATGAATGACTGGAAAGGTGCATGGTGGCATAGCAGTTTCACCACCCATTCAGGTGAATATTTTGCATGTTTCTGAATGAATTGTTAATTCCTTTTTCCGAAAATTGACTGAGGTGCATCGAAGTATATTGGGTAAAAGGACTTCCAAGTAAATAACTCTGCAGTCCTACCTTTCTGCTTCCTCTTTTGAAGTTTATTTGATTATCTAGAGGTTTTTAATATCTAAACTATTGTTGAAAATTATGTTTTTCCTCCAACGCATCACTGTCTTATTTTTGTCATAAAAGAATTTCTATAACAAAAATATAGTTTTGTATATTTTTCCCTTAGTTTGGGGAACTCTATTGAAGATAGAAATGTTGACTATACATGAAGAATCCCAATTTTGTATTTAAGAGGGGGCTATGAATAGGGTGAAGATGAGAAAAACAAGTGGTAAGGAATCTTTAATGAAGTATTGAAATGTCTTGAATAAGGTGGGTATTTTATGGTTGATGAAATTATAAAATGAGATCTTAGTGAAAAGATGCTTGAGGAGTGGAAGAGTTGTGTTAGTGTATATTTACAAGAATGGAGATGGTATTCAAGATTAAGCAGCATGGATTTATTAACTATTGTGTTATACTATCGAACTATGGCCTTACGGGAGAGAGTGATTGAGCATGGACTAAAGTATAATTGAAAGAGACCAGATAATCAATTTGGAATTATATAGTTCAAGTGGTAGAAAAGGGCGCACGTAGCGCCAAGTTTAACTAGGTAAGGCTTAGATTATTCTTGAAGGTAATTCTAGACGGTAAGATGATAATTCCAATGTCTGTGATGAGAATTCTTTTGATGTTTTTAGTAAGCATGGAGCCTTTTCTTCTTATCTGTCTTTACGAACTTGCCTGACAGGTTATGTTGAGGAAGATAATCCTTATGCATCATCTGGTCAGAAGGGTACATACTACTTTGAATTCACCAGGCCTATGAGAACCATGGATCGTCTTCAGCAGGTTGTTTTATATTTTCAGTTGCTCATTTTTTCCTGCTTGCTTTCTTGTGTACATTCTTTGCTTGTTGCTTGCTTGTTAAAGACTTAAGTCACCTTGCAAATTGATATTAGAATTGTGAATTCTCAATTGCTGGCCTTTCAACTTCCATTAATTGACAAACTTGATAAATGGTACTAAAATATACGAGTTGCGGTTGCTTAAAAGAGGGTACACTTCTTGAAACTATAATATTCAATTTGTTTTGGGCAAGAAGGATGAAGCGATCTGAGACTTCTGAAACGAAAAAAGGGAATGATGTTATTCTTCCTCTGACGAAGAACTTTACTAGTTAACTAAAAGATTGACTTGGTATCTTGGCCATGCTCTTAAAACTTTAAAGACACTAAATAACTTCATTTTCTTTATGTAGGATGTACAGTTTACAATAGGCAAATCAAGCAAATTTTCTGCTGCCTTCTGGTACCCTATTGATGGAAATCCATGGCACGGTTCGGGGCATTATACTGTGAGCTGTGATTGGGTACCGCTGGACGTAACTCCTGGCTCCTCTTCACACGTCAAAGTTGCATCTGGGAGCTCTTGGGATGCTGCCTCTGGTTTTGCTTTCGTCATATCTGTCGTTGCCTTCTGTGTATCCATTTTTGTTGGGTATTGGGTTTCTAAAACAAAAAAATCTATACCTTTTACCCCTATTGATCGTCTTTAATGGGTTTTCTACATTTTTCGAGTTTGCCCTCCCTCTCCTACTCTATGTTCTCCTTATTTACATTTTGGTAGATGTCTATAGGATATTCTTTGTTCGCCGGTTTTGTTGTTATTGGAGAGAAACGTCAAATTACATACTTCCTCTTGACTTCGTTTTATTTTAATATATAAGATTTATCTAGAGATTTATTTTGTTCTGCAGTAATGCTTCCCATTTGAATTGTGAACTGATGTTCTAGTTTTAAAGCTCCATTATTTGGAAGAGGGTTTGTATGTAAACTGTGTTTATGACTAGAAGTAGAAATAGATAGTGTTGATGTCGCAAAATTGTTA
>OU503042.1:8922377-8946881 GCA_912172775.2 Fraxinus pennsylvanica | reverse complement strand
AAGTCACCTTGCAAATTGATATTAGAATTGTGAATTCTCAATTGCTGGCCTTTCAACTTCCATTAATTGACAAACTTGATAAATGGTACTAAAATATACGAGTTGCGGTTGCTTAAAAGAGGGTACACTTCTTGAAACTATAATATTCAATTTGTTTTGGGCAAGAAGGATGAAGCGATCTGAGACTTCTGAAACGAAAAAAGGGAATGATGTTATTCTTCCTCTGACGAAGAACTTTACTAGTTAACTAAAAGATTGACTTGGTATCTTGGCCATGCTCTTAAAACTTTAAAGACACTAAATAACTTCATTTTCTTTATGTAGGATGTACAGTTTACAATAGGCAAATCAAGCAAATTTTCTGCTGCCTTCTGGTACCCTATTGATGGAAATCCATGGCACGGTTCGGGGCATTATACTGTGAGCTGTGATTGGGTACCGCTGGACGTAACTCCTGGCTCCTCTTCACACGTCAAAGTTGCATCTGGGAGCTCTTGGGATGCTGCCTCTGGTTTTGCTTTCCTCATATCTGTCGTTGCCTTCTGTGTATCCATTTTTGTTGGGTATTGGGTTTCTAAAACAAAAAAATCTGTACCTTTTACCCCTATTGATCGTCTTTAATGGGTTTTCTACATTTTTCGAGTTTGCCCTCCCTCTCCTACTCTATGTTCTCCTTATTTACATTTTGGTAGATGTCTATAGGATATTCTTTGTTCGCCGGTTTTGTTGTTATTGGAGAGAAACGTCAAATTACATACTTCCTCATGACTTCGTTTTATTTTAATATATAAGATTTATCTAGAGATTTATTTTGTTCTGCAGTAATGCTTCCCATTTGAATTGTGAACTGATGTTCTAGTTTTAAAGCTCCATTATTTGGAAGAGGGTTTGTATGTAAACTGTGTTTATGACTAGAAGTAGAAATAGATAGTGTTGATGTCGCAAAATTGTTACGAGTTCTACGCTAACCTTAAACTTGATTGTTTTATGCAAATTGCATACAAGTGTGAGGATGAACAGTGGTTCACATTCTGATGTTTAAGTCAGGTTATGATTGGAGAGAACTTTATTTGTTCACAACAAATCCTTTTGTAGGTTGAGTTTAATGGCTAGAGGTATTGAGTCATTTTATTTAAAAGTTTAGGACGGTTAGAGAGGGAAAATTTGACTCTTGTGCCAATATTCTGACAAAAAAAAAAGTTATAATGGGCTTCAGGTTGTGCGTTTCACGAAAAAAATAATATCGATTTTTCGGATTTTAAGTCTTAACTTTCTAGTAATTTCAATGTTTTTCTTTTATATTTAGTAATACTTTATTTTATTATAATAAGTTATCACGACTTATAATATTTACTTCATAAACTTGACGGAATTAAAAATTAAAATCTATAATTCTAATCCTGGAACATTTTAAAATATTAAAATATTTACAATACTACTCCATTATACAATTAAATACTTATGTAACGATCTTAGCTTGTGACCAAGCTGCTCTCTTATTTATTGTTCATTTTAAGGGAATTTATTCTTCACGAATTTTTTATCTGTTTTCTTGTAATTCGAACACTTGATATCTACCTTACAAGAGATTTAAGTTGAATCTTAATATCAATTCAAGTTTTGCTCGTCCAGAGTTCGATATTTTGTGTTTGAGTTGCAAATCTTGAATTTTTCTTCAACATGTTAAACCAGTTTTCAGGAAAAGATGTCAATTAGTGCCTTGACCAAATTACCTATGGGCAAATAATGCGAATGGACTGCGCGCGACCATTTGAAGGGAGGAAATGGACGAAATGGGCTGGGTACCCTTATTGTTAATATCCTTTATTTGAAGTTTGTTATTGTGTTCCCTTTATGCAGGTTCACTTTGTATATGAATTTCATGAATTTGTACGTAAATAGAACATGTATGATACATTAAATTTCAATAAGGTCAAATATGAGACTTTATTGAAGTTACATTTCTCGAACTGCCATTGCGATTGACAAACCTCAAAATAAATTGTACAAATTTTATCACTATCGTATATTTAAATTCAGATTTGATAGACATTTGAGATTTTAATGAGTTCTAAATCTTGAGTCCTAAATTTACCTAATTGTCTAGGATTTTCGTGATTTCATAAACAAATTCGAAATTTGAAACTAGATTCAAATCTCAATTTTTTGCTTCTTGTAGACAAACTACTAATTTTTGGGACAAAATTTTACTCAACTTTCCTAAAAAATTCGAGATTTTAGATAAAACTCGAGATTTACAAGGAGCTTGCTAAAGGATGACAAACTATGAACTTTTAGGGCATGAGTTGCCGGATGCTCGAGTATTTTTTAGATTTTAGCAAAAAATTCGATATTCAAAATGAGGTCAAGATCCAGACACTCAAATTTGTTATGATTTTCTCAACACTTAAATCTCCTTTGTTTAGAAGATGGATTAGATCGTAAAGTTATGTTGCCCTTGCAAATCTTCTACATGAAGCTATTACTTCTTGCTCGAGATTTGTGTACTAGAAAATCTTGGTTGAGAAATTTTTTGGCTATTTTACAAAAAATGTGTTTTAGGACCTGTTTGGTACAGATTTTCATTTTCTACAGTAAATCAATTCTCATTTTCAACCACACATTCTTCAATAAAATAATATTTTCCATCACATCAATACTTTTTTTTTCTTTTTCAACCTCACATTTCCCATCATATCACTATTCAAAAATCAATTCTTCCCCCAAAAATCCCTACCAAACACACGTAAATGCACTTGAGAGAGTTACTTTTGGCTAGAAATCAAGATTGCCCATTTTTATTTGGATAATTACAGTAAAAGCTCCAAACATTTGAAATATTAGCTAACTTTTTTTAAACCTTTAATTTGTTGCAGCCGTCACCCATAACATTTCCAAATGTTGCAGGTGAAACTCTTTTGGACAGTTTACATCCATAATTCTACCCGTTGATAAAAAATTTAACTTTGACCACATTTTTAATTTTTAATATTTTAAAAGGGGACAAAAGAGTAACTTTTCATTTATCACATTAAATAATTAAATAAGAAATAAGAAAAAAACACATACACATACAAGCGTCTTCTTCCTCTCAACCCTCACCCAACCCACTTCAAACCCAAAATCCACATCGACCACCATCTCCACCAACCACTTGCTACCGGCCGAAAAGTTCAGGTCCCAACCAATATTTTACTCACTGTTAATATCTAAAACCCTTTTTTGGCCGCTACGACAACCATGGGCGGAACTCTGATGATGGAAGATGGGTTTTCGGCAACGAGGTTCTTCAACCATGGATACTCATCCACATATGACGACATTATCTTCCTTCTCCACTACATCGATTTCCCAATAGATGTCGTCTCTTTCTCTCTACCAAGCTTAGTTGTAGAGTTGCCCTTGCCACTCCCTGCGTCGCCTCCCTTATAGACACCGTGACTGAGTCCTCTATGGCTGCTGCCATGGCCTCCCTTGGTGCAAACGACATCGTCCATTCCAACTCCACACCTTCTCACTAGGCCTGATTAGTTCGTTTAGCGAAATCAGACAAAATTCCCTTGAATTCGATTCTATTCGATAATCAGTTTTCCTCTTTTCCTTGCGTTTTTGTAACCGAAGCTAGAACTCAGAAATCGAAACTATTGGAGATAGTTAAAATATTCGATTGGGAAAATATCTGATTGGGGCTAAACTTTTCAGCCTGTAGCAGGTGGTTGGTGGAGGGGGCGGTGATTGGTGTGGATTTTGGATTTGAGGTAGAGGTAAATGAGGGTTGAGAGGAAGAAGACGAGTGTGTGTGTGTGTATTTTTTTTATTTAATTATTTAATGTGATAAATGAAAAGTTACTTTTTTACCCCTTTCTAAAATATAAAAAATGTGGTCAAAGTAATTTTTTTTGTTGACAGAATTATGGATGGAAACTGTGTAAAAAAACTTCATTTGCAACATTTGAAAACGTTATGAGTGACGGTTGCATCAAATCAAATGTCTGAGAAAAGTTTGCTAATATTTAAAAAGTTTGAAACTTTTGCTGCAATTATCCCTTTTATTCAAACAATTTTGCTACATGTACATTAAGCTTGTGTTTGACACCCATTTTTGGGGAAAGAATAGATTTTGGAATAGTGATTGATGGAAGAATGTGTGGTTCAAAAGTGTGGTTCAAAAGTATGAAGAATTTTTGAATTAATGTATAATATTATTTTATTGATAAAATGTGTGGTTGAAATGAAAAAAGAGAAAAAAATTAGAATAAATGTCAAACAAGGGCTAAGTTGGACATCATGAATGACATTGTTTGATGTATCAACACTTTAAGCCATTAATTTTAATAATACTTATTCAAATACACGGCACAAATTTTCACATATCACACAATGTGATTCAGAAATGTACAAATAGCATAATTTCTTATTTCAAAGCATGCTTAGTAATTACTTTTCTATTACTTACAAGGATGAAGAGGTAATTATCTTTTAACTTTATTCACTAAAAAAATTATTTTAAAATTTTTATATTTACTGATATTCGAGATCAGTTAATATATTTGGCAATCATGCTACATGTACACTTATTTTGACATCAAGTTTGACATTGTGCCACGTGTCGCAGCACAAGTGGCCAGTTTTAAAACAAAACACACTTTCCCGCTCATTCATTTTTGAATTTGTACACAATGTCATCCATATTGTCATCTTTGAAATGTACAAGAAGCTTTATTCTATATTTGGTATTCCTAAAACACAAAACAACCTGCAAAATCAATGCAATTATGAGTTAAGGACTATGATTTTTATTCCCACTTTTTCCTCTTCTGCATTCAAAAACACCATCACATCTCCCTAAGAAACACCCTAATGGAACCTACGATTTTTTCAATTTTCTCTTCCTTGTGCACAACCTTTACTTACCCGATGTGACGGCAGTCTTCTGAGTTAAGGACAATGATTCGTATTCCCACTTTTTCCTTCTCTGTTGTTCAAAAACGCTATCATCTCTCCCTAGAAACACCCCAATGGAACCTAATTCTTTTTGTTTTTCTTTTTTTGTGCACAACCTATACTTACCTAAATGTGACAACAGTCGATAAAATCCCACATACAAATAGTATACTACTATTGGTGTAACATATCACTGATTTTACTTTTCTCTTCTTAATTTTTTTTTTTTTTTTGGAACTAAATTTTAGCTCAAGATGTTTCTAAACAATTAATGCACATAATATTCACCTTGGAAAAATAAACTTGCTGAAATATGAGAAATAAGCGTGTACTCTGATTTAAGATAATGTGTTATCATAAATTTCAAATTTAAATTGAGATAATATACAAACATAATGTGCATAGTATATAGGCCAATTTTTTTGTAAATAAAATTAGCCACTATAAATGTAATTGAGACTTCCATAAAGATGTTTGAGCAAGATAATTTGTTGGTAAAATAGGGATGTTAACTTGGACGAACCGATGACCAACGAGGCTAGGAGCAAAGGCGGCTCTCATGAGTTGGCTTGCCATCGACTCATGAATCTATTAGTCTATCAAAGGTTGAGCTGAGCCCACTCGAGTGGTTGGTTCAATCGAGCTAGATGGTAGACAAGTCGATGCATTTAACACTCGTATGATGAAAAGATCCTTGGCTATGATAAAAATGTAATTGTGCATATACGAATTTTCTTAAAGAGTGCATGATCCAAAAAGATTTATAATTAAGAAAAACAGGTAGACGGTGCTTTGTTGTGGGCTTTTCAATGGTTTCTTCTCTTGATTATACATGATTTTTCTTAAAGAATGCAGAATCCAAGAGTAAAAATGTGTCATTAACACAGAGGAAATATTATTGTTTTTATAATTGAATTGTAATTAAGAAACAATTTGACAAAAGAGAGGATGATACATTGTAGTTGGGCAATTCAGTTGTCTCTTCTGTCCTAATTGCAAAAATTTCACCTTTTTTTTATTTGAATTTAGTAAAACAAAAAAAAATAAGGATATTATTTAAATAAATGAAAAAAGATTTTAGTTGTAGATTTTACATGATGAAGAAATTACAAATATTAAAAAATATGTTTTGAATTTCTATACAATTATTCATACTATTGCATACTTTTTTAAAAAAACTAGATATAAAACATCTGTTTGTCCATCATTATTTTTCAACTTGTTACGGGTCGGTGTCGACCCTCGACCTCAGCGCCATGTATCAGCAGAGGTTGCCCCACCGTAACACGCGTCAGCCGAGGTGATTACCCCATAGGACGATCTAAGTGCGAACACCGAAGTGATTACGTGAAGGACGAACTAAATAAATGCTAGTGAACGAACCGGACTCATCCGCCAACATATCATGGATGCAAAGGCCCGCACTCCGCTTCTGTAATGCTACAATGCCTCACTTGCCTCGCCTCGCCTCCTCAAAGATCTCTTGTATAAATATCTTTTCAAAGTCAAATCACTGACTGATGGAACGTGTGGTAGGACTCAAACGGTCAAATCAGCTTCTCTTGTCAGAAACATTCAATGCCGCCAGCCTATGGAAGGATGGATTGATACCTAAAATGGGACGAACTCTGGAGATCTGGCAACACATGTCTCCTCATCCAACGGCTCTCCCCTCCTCATCCTTGGTATAAATACTCCCTCTTTATGCTTGAAGAAGGATTGGAATCCAACACACTCAAAGCTACCACTTCCCTTAAATATTAACACTTTTCGATACACGCTCTTGTCAACCACTTCCCGGCAAGTGTTCCACCGCCGGTGAACTTGTCCTCGATTGAACTTTAAACTGACTTGACCGTCGGAGTGCTCGCGGCCGCTCCCAACCCCTCCGGGAAAAGCCACGAGTTACTAACGACGTGCCACGTGTATAGGAAGAGCTGACTTGAAGACATTTTCTGTTGGCCACATTTCAGAGCCATTTTTCGAGGTCAACAGATTGACACCGTCTGTGGGAAACTACTTTAACCACGAGTCTTCCCACCAACAGTTGCTTGAATAGCCAGTTGAGGCTATCCCTTGACAAAGGGATTGGTTCTTGAAAAAGAATCTGTACATTAAATTTCGTTACATTTGTCACCTCAGGTCATGAGTTCTAGTAACGAAGAGGTGAATGCAAGAAGAGTAAGGGATGTCTCTGAGAAAGAGGTCATCTGAATGAATGTTACGCAGGGGTGGTAGAACTGCCGCTCGTTTAACAGCCGAGGTGGCTCACATGGCAGCCAACATGACGACCATTGCAGCCTAGAACGCAGCTATGCAAGAGCTCCTCATACAAGTGCAAAATCAGGGCGGTTTTCAAGCCCCACAAAACCCCAAATACTCAGCCCATAGACGAACTGATGCCGAATCTAACAGGAGAACTCGACTGAGCCCACAGGAAGAAGCCCCTACTGAAAGGGAAGTGGGAATGGATACTTCCAACTATACTAGCTCTTCGACTGATGACGCTCCTACAAGAGAGTACAACTTTCATCCAGAGTATGAAAAACCTCAACATTCTACCAGTGTGTTTGATCGAATCGGGCGGATGCCTAGGAATAAGAACTAGCCCCCACACCAAACGAATCGACAGCAGGAGCGTGTGCAAAGTTAAGGGGTTCAGGCCCCTCCCCTTAGAAATAGGCGAGAGAGGTGAAACCTGATGGATTGGGGAAACAGAGTTGAAACATCTCAACACCCACATCGCCCTGCAGTGGATGGGAACGATTCTGATGAACCATGTAGGTCGTTCGAGCGGATGATGACGATGACAACTTGCCCTTCTCCAGGGAGCTTCACACCTTTTCGATACCTCATAACTTTGTCCCTCCAAATATTCCCAAATAGGAAGGAAAGGACGATTCGGAGAAACATCTCAACAAGTACAAAGCACAAATGAGTCTCCGAGGCGCCTCACCGGCTTTAAAATGCAGAGATTTCCACCTAACTCTTGGTGGAGATGCTGAGGTGTGGTACAGCAGATTGGCACCACTCAGCATAAGGAGTTGGCCAAACCTGAAAAAGGCATTCCTAAACTAATATCTTTCAAGGAAAGAGGGGAAGGCGCCAATTCAACGCTTGCAGAACATGAGGCAAGCAGCAAGGAAGACCCTCAAAATTACCTTGCTCACTTTACTGATGAGATAACCTACTGTGAACAAATTACAGATAAGGAGACCCTTTCAGCCCTGAAAGGAGGGTTGAACATGAACACTTTGTTCTGGAGAGATGTTCGAAGCAAAAATCCTTTGACATATGATGAGTTAGTGGATATGATGAAAGTTGAAATTGTTAACGAAGAAATGATTGATTACAGAAACAGGGCTGCCCAAGGACTCCTACCCCCTCAGAGGCAAATAGGTAGAGGACCCACCTCTTAGATAGTGAGCCAACAGTGGACTCAGGCAGGACATACTGTGGCTCCCACTTCGGGACAAGCACTGGTCACTACCACTCTGAATGCAGTCCCCGCCTTGGCTTATGAAAATGTTGGGCCAAACACAAGCAATTCAACTAGAAATACGGGACGATCCTTATCCTCTAGAAATGGAGGAAGATGGGGAAGGCCTAGAGATAGGCCCCAGGAAGTGCGGCTCTACTGCACCATAAATCGCTATTATGGCCATAACACGAGCGAATGTAGAGGGGCGAATAGGCCCACAAGCAACCCTCGTAACTCCAAGGATCACCGTTATTAGGATAACACTCCGAGACGGAGCCCCCCCTCGAAGGGGTGAAACGAGGCGACACTCCCTCCACAGTGACAGAAACAATGATAGGGACCGGCCCCGAAATGGACAACGCCCTAGAAGAGAGCCAGTCGCCTCGAATGAGCAACAATACATTCGTGAGATCGACGCAATTCCAGAGAGGCGAGATCCCCACCAATGACTAGCTATATAATCAACCAACCACACATCGGAAGGGCTGCGGAGCCTATTACATTCACCCAGGAAGATGCTGCAAATGTGCACTTCCCACACTGCGACGCCCTGGTAGTCAGAGTCGTGGTAGCTCGCAACGAGCTGAAACGCATGCTGGTGGATAATTGCAGTTCGGTCAACATCCTGTTTGGGCCGACTTTTGACAAAATGGCAGTAGATCACGAGCTAACTCCAATGAGCTTGCCCTTTTATGGATTCACCGGAGACAGTATCATTCCTAGAGGAAAAATTACTTTGGCTGTCGAAATGGGTACATCACCCCAAGTGGCACATCACTTCATGGAATTCCTAATTGTTGACCGCCGATCCGCTTATTACGAAGTCTTGGGAAGACCCGCTCTGAAGGAGCTATGGGCAGTCACTTCTATCCATCACCTCTGCATGAAGTTTCCTACCGAATGAGGAATTGCCATTGACAGAGCCGATCAGATGGGATCCAGGGAATGTTATCTTAATTCCCTGAGAAAGGCAGAACCATGAGTTAACATAGTGTTGGATGCGGAAATGTCAGAGGCCCCTGAAGAAGGACAACCTCAAATCCAAAACATTGTCATGGCAGATGCCAGATCCAAAGTGTCCTTGGAAGAACTGGATCCCAGGGTGATTGTGTCGGGATCCCAAACTGTCCCAATAGAAGAGCTTGAGACCTTCCCAATGGACCCTCAAGACACATCGAAAGTCTTGTAGGTCGAAAAGGGATTAGAAGAAGAAATTAAGGAAGAACTGAAGGACTTCCTTTGGAAAAATTCAGATATCTTCGCATGGAAGCATGAAGATATGATCGGAATAGACCCCAAAGTCAGTTGCCATCATTTGCGGATTGATCCTAACTATACTTCACACAGGCAGAAGAGGAGGGCATTGAATGCCATGAGGTACGAGGCCTTGAAAGAAGAGGTGGAGAGGCTAGTTAGTAATGGTTTTGTCCGTGAGGCCAACTATCCGAAGTGGATAGCAGGCCCTCTCATGTGGCTCCGGTACTATCAACTCTATACTATCAGGGATCCTAAAAACGACCCTGCACCTTTCTAGTATCTCTTTGGTAATTTTAGAGGGGTACTTAGAAGCCCCCCACTGAATCGAAGTGTCTACAGGAGAAGCTGGGTATCTCCAAATGTTGTCCCCGACCCTAATGGCCCTACTCAACTCATCCGACGATACCAATATTGGCTCCATCAGAGCAGAACTCCCATAACCTCTTTTCCCCTCACTCCCAGAGCCACTAACAGACTGTTCGGTCATCATATTGTAATTTTTGGTAGAATCTAAAGAAAAAGAGGAGGAAAAGGAATCAATTTTTGTTACCTAGTTCGACAGCTGCTGGAGTTCGTAAGATCAGTCGCTGGAGTTTTGGATGGTGGTCGGAAAAGGAAGCACGAACATAGGAAATACAAGAATTCTTTAGAGATTCGCAAAAGTAAAAGTTTCAAAATGAAGGGATAGGCCTTTTATAGGCATTCCAAACTCATCCTAGCCATCGGATCACCCAACTTTCATCTGGGCCGTCTAAAGTTGAGGTACAGGGATCTCCGTTAATGCCAAGGGTCATTCAAATCAACAGCCTTGATGAAGCAGTGAGGCACACGCGCGACCCAATCACGTCACCTGGAAGAACGAAAACCGTTGCCATCATTACCATTTATGGCAAAGGAGGCGTACCTTGGAAGCCAGCAAACACCCCCCATGATTACATTGGGAAGACGCGAAAGCCTTCAAATCATTGACACAAAACCCAAGGCTCCCTTCAGAGCCCATTACTTCAGAACCTATATCGCTTAGGCCACTACAGCTTAGCATTGTAACAGCTCTCCATAGAGTTGTCAACCTATAACGCTTCGGCCACTACAATTTAGCGTTGCAACAGCTCTCCACAGAGTTACCAACCTATATCGCTTCGGCCACTACAGCTTAGTATTGCAACAGCTCTCTATAGATTTGCCAACCTATAACGCTTCGGCTACTGCAGCTTAGCGTTGCAACAGCTCTCCACAGAGTTGCCAACCTATAACGCTTCGGCCACTACAGCTTAGCTTTGCAACAGCTCTCCACAGAGTTGCCAACCTATATCGCTTCGGCCACAACAGCTTAGCGTTGTAATAGCTCTCCATAGAGTTGCCAACCCACATCACTTCAGCCAGAATAGAATCTGATGTTGATACAACTTACCTCCTTGAGTTTCCAGTCCGTATCACTTCGGCTATCCGCCTCTGGCGCTCATCCCCGTACCCACAAACTCAAGTCACTGAAATTAAGTCCTTGTACTATATAAATATTCATACATAGACTTGCGGGACTATTGTTACGGGTCGGTGTCAGACCCTCCACCTCGGCGCCACGTGTCAGCAAAGGTTGCCCCATCGTAACACGCGTCAGCCGAGGTGATTACCCCATAGGACGATTTGAGTGCGCACACCGAAGTGATTACGTGAAGGACGAACTGAATAGGTACCAACGAACGAACCAGACTCATCCGCCAACATAGTGCGGATGCAAAGGCCCGCACTCCGCTTCTGTAAGGCTGCAACGCCTTACATGCCTCGCCTCACCTCGCCTCCTCAAAGATCTCTTGTATAAAGATCTTTCCAAAGTCAAATCACTGACTGATGGGACGCATGACAGGACTCAAACGGTCAAATCAGCTGATCTTGTCAGAAACATTAAATGCCAGCCAGCCTATGGAGGGATTGATTGATACCGAGGATGGGACGAACTCTGGAGATCGACAACACGTGTCTCATCATCCAATAGCTCTTCCCTCCCCATCCTTTGTATAAATGCTCATTCCTTATGCCTGAAGAAGGATTGGAATTCAACACACTCAAAACTACCACTACATTGTGAAATTAAGTATCTTCTTCCCTTAAATATTAACATTTTTCGATACACGCTCTTGTCAACCACTTCCCGGCGAGTGTTCCATCACCGGTGAACTCTTCTCTGATTGAACTTTAAACTCATTTGACCGTCGGAGTGCTTGCGGCCACTCCCAACCCCTTCGGGAAAAGCTACGAGTGACTAACGACGTGCCACGTGTGCAGGAAGAGCTGACTTGAAAACTTATTACATTCACCCAGGAAGATGCTGCAAATGTGCACTTCTCACACTGCGACGCCCTGGTAGTCAGAATCGTGGTAGCTCGCAACGAGCTGAAACGCATGCTGCTGGATAACTGCAGTTCGGTCAACATCCTGTTTGGGCCGACTTTTGACAAAATGGCAGTAGATCACGAGCTAACTCCAATGAGCTTGCCCCTTTATGGATTCACCGGGGACAGCATCATTCCTAGAGGAAAAATTACTTTGGCTGTCGAAATGGGTACATCACCCGAAGTGGCACATCACTTCATGGAATTCCTAATTGTTGACCGCCGATCCGCTTATTACGAAGTCTTGGGAAGACCCGCTCTGAAGGAGCTATGGGTAGTCACTTCTATCCATCACCTCTGCATGAAGTTTCCTACCGAATGAGGAATCGCCATTGACAGAGGCGATCAGATGGGATCCAGGGAATGTTATCTTAATTCCCTGAGAAAGGCAGAACCATGAGTTAACATAGTGTTGGATGTGGAAATGTCAGAGGCCCCTGAAGAAGGACAACCTCTAATGCAAAACATTGTCATGGCAGTTGCCAGATCCGAAGTGTCCTTGGAAGAACTGGATCCCAGGGTGATTGTGTCGGGATCCCAAACTGTCCCAATGGAAGAGCTTGAGACCTTCCCAATGGACCATCAAGACACATCGAAAGTCTTGTAGGTCAGAAAGGGATTAGAAGAAGAAATTAAGGAAGAACTGAAGGACTTCCTTTGGAAAAATTCAGATATCTTCGCATGGAAGCGTGAAGATATGATCGGAATAGACCCCAAAGTCAGTTGCCATCATTTGCGGATTGATCCTAACTATACTTCACACAGGCAGAAGAGGAGGGCATTGAATGCCAGTAAGTACGAGGCCTTGAAATAAGAGGTGGAGAGGCTAGTTAGTAATGGTTTTGTCCGTGAGGCCAACTATCCGAAGTGGATAGCAGGCCTTCTCATGTGGCTCCGGTACTATCAACTCTATACTATCAGGGATCCTAAAAACGACCTTGCACCTCTCTAGTATCTCTTTGGTAATTTTAGAGGGGTACTTAGAAGCCCCCCACTGAATCGAAGTGTCTACAGGAGAAGATGGGTATCTCCAAATGTTGTCCCCGACCCTAATGGCCCTACTCAACTCATCCAACGATACCAATATTGGCTTCATCAGAGCAGAACTCCCATAACCTCTTCTCCCCTCACTCCCAGAGCCACTAACAGACTGTTCGGTCGCCATATTGTAATTTTTGGTAGAATCTAAAGAAAAAGAGGAGGAAACTGAATCAATTTTTGTTACCTAGTTCGACAGCTGCTGGAGTTCGTAAGATCAGTCGCTGGAGTTTTGGATGGTGGTCGAAAAAGGAAGCACGAACATAGGAAATACAAGAATTCTTTAGAGATTCACAAAAGTAAAAGTTTCAAAATGAAGGGATAGGCCTTTTATAGGCATTCCAAACTCATCCCAGCCATCGGATCACCCAACTTTCATCTGGGCCGCCTAAAGTTGAGGTACAGGGATCTCCGTTAATGCCAAGGGTCATTCAAATCAACAGCCTTGATGAAGCAGTGAGGCACACGGGCGACCCAATCATGTCGCCTGGAAGAACGAAAACCGTTGCCATCATTACCATTTATGGCAAAGGAGGTGTACCTTGGAAGCCAGCAAACACCCCCCATGATTACATTGGGAAGCCGCGAAAGCCTTCAAATCATTGACACAAAACCCAAGGCTCCCTTCAGAGCCCATTACTTCAGAACCTATATCGCTTAGGCCACTACAACTTAGCGTTGTAACAGCTCTCCATAGAGTTGTCAACCTATAACGCTTCGGCCACTACAATTTAGCGTTGCAACAGCTCTCCACAGAGTTACCAACCTATATTGCTTCGGCCACTACAGCTTAGTATTGCAACAGCTCTCCATAGATTTGCCAACCTATAACGCTTCGACCACTGCAGCTTAGCGTCGCAACAGCTCTCCACAGAGTTGCCAACCTATAACGCTTCGGCCACAACAGCTTAGCGTTGCAATAGCTCTCCATAGAGTTGCCAACCCACATCACTTCAGCCAGAATAGAATCTAATGTTGATACAACTTACCTCCTCGAGTTTCCAGTCCGTATCACTTCGGCTATCCGCCTCTGGCGCTCGTCCCCGTACCTACAAACTCAAGTCACTGAAATTAAGTCCTTGTACTATATAAATATTCATACATGGACTTGCGGGACTATTGTTACGGGTCGGTGTCAGACCCTCCACCTCGGCGCCACGTGTCAGCAGAGGTTGCCCCATCGTAACACGCGTCAACCGAGGTGATTACCCCATAGGACGATTTGAGTGCGCACACCGAAGTGATTACGTGAAGGACGAACTGAATAGGTACCAACGAACGAACTAGACTCATCCGCCAACATAGTTCGGATGCAAAGGCCCGCACTCCGCTTCTGTAAGGCTGCAACGCCTCACCTGCCTCGCCTCACCTCGCCTCCTCAAAGATCTCTTGTATAAAGATTTTTCCAAAATCAAATCACTGACTGATGGGACGCGTGACATGACTCAAACGGTCAAATCAGCTGATCTTGTCAGAAACATTAAATGCCAGCTAGCCTATGGAGGGATTGATTGATACCGAGGATGGGACGAACTCTGGAGATCTGGCAACACGTGTCTCATCATCCAATAGCTCTCCCCTCCCCATCCTTGGTATAAATGCTCATTCCTTATGCCTGAAGAAGGATTGGAATTCAACACACTCAAAACTACCACTACATTGTGAAATTAAGTATCTTCTTCCCTTAAATATTAACACTTTTCGATACACGCTCTAGTCAACCACTTCCCGGCGAGTGTTCCATCACCGGTGAACTCTTCTCTGATTGAACTTTAAACTGACTTGACCGTCGGAGTGCTTGTGGCCACTCCCAACCCCTTCGGGAAAAGTCACGAGTGACTAACGACGTGCCACGTGTACAGGAAGAGTTGATTTGAAAACATTTTCTGTTG
The DNA here is from genome assembly GCA_912172775.2 of Fraxinus pennsylvanica. NCBI lineage: Eukaryota > Viridiplantae > Streptophyta > Magnoliopsida > Lamiales > Oleaceae > Fraxinus > Fraxinus pennsylvanica. The sequence continues at coordinate 8,931,879 of OU503042.1, read as the reverse complement.
ACCACGTGTTGAAGCCATTTTTCGAGGTCAACACAACTCTTCATTTTTTTTTCTCGAACTTATTTGTAATCACACATTCTCACAAAAAAATATTTTGTACTTAAAATTCAAATTTCCTTCCTACTTTTTAATTAAACAGTGTAAAAAAATCATTATTTCAAAACCTATTTTCATTGAATAATTACATACAAACAGGGGCTAACTAGTAGATGAAATAAAAAAATTGCTAAACATTATTTTCAAAGTTCTATTAATAAATATTATAAAGATTTTTGTTGGGGAAAAAGAGTTTTGGATTAATGATTTTTTAGAGAGGGCATGGTTAAAATATATGTGAAAAAATTAAGTTTATGTGTATCTAGTCGCGTTCAACCTGTAGAAGTCGCATGATCCCAAATTACAACCACGCCCTTGTCCCGTTACCTTCTCTGTGTAATCCAGCTTTCTCGGTGCTGTAAGCAGATTTTCTGAGGTTACTGGTGAGTAGAAAAGATACACAAGGTAAAATCTTCAACTCTGTTGTCATTTACGGTTTTTTTACAACTTTTTTGTAGTCAATTAAATCTTAAAATTGTACTTTTAGATTTGTGTCCAACCTGCGGATTTTTATTTTCAAATTTCTTGCTATTCCGTCCTAACCTTTTCGATATATGATGATCAAAACGCGGAAGTATACTTTTACATATTTGGTTCGCCAGTGGAATTTTTTGTTGAATTTTTAGTATTTCTTGTAGCTTTGTTTTTCTGATCGGTTTTTGTTTGAGGGCTCTTCTCAAAATTTCTTATTTGTAATTTATTTCATTGTTGTACTGAGATTGTTTCATAATTCATTTTTTATGTTTTTTCTGATTATTTCTATCTTTTTGCGATTGTTTTCCTGAATTTTTGCTTTCAATATTGTCCTCAACTACTAGTCTACTAGTTTGCTTACCCTCTATGAAAGGAATTTTGTATATAATTAGTATCTATAGCTCATTTATTTATTTAAGCACATTGAAAGTGTGTATTAACTCTCATGTCACCATGCTTTATGGAGCTTGTTCTTGAAATGTCTTTCTTGTTAAGGTGCTTTTTTATGGAAAATATCCATATTTTTATGGGATGTATTGTTTTCTCTGCATATACGTGCAAATTCAAAGTTTGTACATCTTTTACTTTGTGTATGTCGATTTTGATCATAATTAGGTCACGGGATTTTTTTGGTAACTCAGATTTTCTGAAGGAGTGTTTTTGGCCAACATGGATAACTTTGGAGGTTTCGGGAATAGTAGTATGTCCAGAACTGTGAGGAGGAGGAGGAGTAATATGAATCGTCGTCCTTCAAATGAATCTCAGTCTCCTCAGGATTACCATGATTCTCTGCCATCAGATCACCTCAATGATGCCCTGAGTGATGACAGTGCTGATCATGATGCTATACCTTGGAGGAAGGAACTTAATTTGAATCATTGCATTTCAAGGGCATCGTATACTAGCCTTACTGAAGCTGAAACTGTCCTGAAAAACAATGATGAAGATGGAGGATTTGGAGACCTGAAAGTGCTTATGAAGTCTAGTGAAGATGATAACTACTGGAAGAGCGTGAAAATGAAAGACGAGAAAATAAGTGAAATTATAAGTGGTAACAATTCTGGGCTATCATCAGATGGAACTGGAAATGAAAACAAAGTCAATAAAGTAAGACTCAAGGTTGGGGGTGTTACACGTACAATACATTCAAAATCTAGCTCTGATGGATCCTCTGTGGCTGGAACTTCTTCAGCTAAGTCTTCAAACTCAGATGCCGTATATCCTTGTCATAAACTGAGTCTTCAGGTATTCGTTCTTTCTGTCAGTGAAACTATCGTTATCATATGGCTCTTATGCTTCTCGCTATTAAAAATGAATACCAGTGCAGTTTCTAGCTCCGACTGGGCTTTTATTCTTGCTACATTCACTGAATGAGAATGAAAAACCTCGAATACGTTCTCGAGACAAATGATGCTATCTGATTTGATTGCTTTCGTTAGTGTTTTAGTTAGAATATTCACATCTGTGAGTACTATTTTTCTCTTTTTTTTGTCTGTAAAGCTGAGTTTTTCTGCTCCACATGGATTTGGGATCCTGTACTGCATTACGATATGAAGTTTCTATCCTGGCATCTATTGGAAAATGCTAGAGCAACTTTCCTTCTAGGTGGTACATTTATGCCTAAAATGTTGGGTTTGTACTGATCTATCTTTCTGCATTTGTACAGGACAATTTATTAAAGGATGGTTCGCTTGTTAGAGATGAGAAAGGTGGCTTGTTGGGTGTGCCATGGAAAGATTTCTCTAGAAGTGGTTTTAGTTTTGGGAAAGTGAGTTCTTCCCAAGGAGCGATCATGGAAGCTGATAAATATGGGCGAAATCGAGAAAACAAGTATGTCTCTAGAAAAAGTTCATTTGATGAAGCATCTGAAGAAGAAGAAGAAGAAGAAGACGATGATGAAATTCGGTATCTTCAAAAGCTCAAAACATCTAGAATGTCAGCTTCTCATAATACAGAGTATGGAGTCGAACCAAGGGCACAGAAACTTAGGAAGATTTCTGGGGTAATTGATAGAGACGTTGATGGGTATGATGTAGGTTTTAGAGACTATAATTTTTCGAGTTCAAGTAAAGAGATTAAGAAACCCAGACCAGATAGAGTATCTGAAGACACCGACTATGCAGAAGAGGAAGAGTCGGTATCTGATTGTGAGCTAGAACCCAAGAAGAAAAAACAATTAAAGGAGTCATTTGATGTCTCGGTATCCTCTAAGGGGGGAAGGGCAATAACTACACGCCTACAGGCCATTAAAAAGGGTAGAGACATCTCCATGAGTTCGGGTGCAAATATTATTGAGTTTCCCGACGGGTTACCTCCCGCCCCTCCAAGAAGTGAGCATTCCTTCCTGTTGAACTCATTAAGTGACATTGCGTCCTTAGATATCTGAGTCCACTTCTTGCTTATGGTATGTGGTTGGTTTGGTCCACAGAGCAAAAGGAGAAACTCTCTGAAATTGAACATCAACTTAAAAGATCTGAGGCTGCTCAAAGGCGTAGGATACAAAATGAGAAGGCTGCTCGTGAGTCTGAGGTGTACTTTCCATTTCCTCCATATACTTGTTGGTTTACTTTTATATGTATACTGTGACAATTTTTACTTTAAAGAATCTATGTTTACATCCTCTGGAGGATGGATTGTATTATGATATGATTTACTGATAAACATTCCTGGAATTGACAGGCCGAAGCAATTAGGAAAATCCTGGGTCAAGATTCCAGTAGAAAACGACGAGAAGAGAAAATTAAGAAACAGAAAGAGGAGTTAGCACAGGTGACAAGATGTACATAGATACTATATTTCATATGGCACAATAGATTTTCCTTTTGTTTATCCTAGTCATGTAAAATAATGCAGGAGAAGGCTGCCAATGCCGCAGTTGCATCAAATGTTGTTAGATGGGTCATGGGTCCTTCAGGGACAACTGTGACATTTCCCGACGATATTGGCCTCCCAAGTATATTCAAACCCAAGCATTTCAGGTAATAAAGTACTTTATTTTGAGCAATATAGTGTGAATAATTCATATGTATTATACAGTGGCATGATCCAGCACACTAATTATGATCTAGAGCATGTTTCACTCAGCTTAAAAAGTTCATTTATAAGTAAATAAATTTTTGATGAAATCGAAAATAAGTTATATTGACAAGAAGATAAGAATTACTTCAAAATAAATAATTTTTTTTTATTGTGAGCATGTTTGGCTAAGCTTAAAAAGTCTACTTATAAGTAAACAAGTAATTTAAAATACTTCATTTGTTTTATTGGTGAAAGTTAGAAACAAAAGTTACTTTAAAGCAACTTTACTTTTTAAGCTTAGCCAAGCATTCTCTTATTGCAGAAAAAACAACTGATCCAAATGTGTTTGGAAATAAAAAGTCACTTTTAGACTGGACAATACTGTTGTTTTCTAAATCTTTTTGATATAGGCTCAAATCTTATTGGATGCAATTTATTTCCACTTAATTTGGTTTCAATAGGTTGAAAGACTTCAAGACACATGATTACTTTTTATATCATGATAAATGTGCGCAATTTCTTTATGTTAGACTTGTTCTTGAAGTAGGAATCGGTCCATTTGTTCCTCAAACAGCTTCTTTCACAAGGGCTTAGGCTTCTCGGTAAAGTCTAAGTAGAAGATATGATTTCTTGGAACCGATGTTTACTAGTTTTTAAGTATGCTGAGCGAGCAAGTAATGTTCTCTTATTTTCAAGTTTAGCCAGACAATGTTCCATGCTGGATTGAGTAGTGCAGCCTCTCTGTGCGAGAGGTGAAAGTTCATATTTTGTGTGGCCAATCTTATGTTTTGCTTGCTGATTTGGTTTTTGATGTGGACTACCAGTTATCCTCCCCCACGTGAGAAATGTGCCGGCCCTTCGTGTTCAAATGCATACAAGTATCGAGATTCTGAGTCGAACCTCCCTCTTTGCAGCCTTCAGTGCTACAAGGCAATACACGAGAAGACACGACCTCTGTCTGCTTGTTGATTTGGTTGACTTGCTCTTGATGCTAATAGTAGCACCTGCAGCAAGTTTGCGTCGGCCTTGTTTGTACTATGTAACTATGCTTTTATAATGTAGCAGGGACTCAAGACCAAGATTTCATATTTAGACAAAGCATAGTGGAAATAGAGTCGTTTAAACCATGAATTGACCTATCTTAAGGTGTTTTTGGTTTGGATATTTCCACCTAAGCATATGTAAATTATATAGTCTCAGAATGATTTGTGGATCTTTACTGTTCAGAGAAATTCATATGTTGAATAATTTGTTTGCTTGAATGGGATCAGACTAGTTGGCCTCAAACTAACACGGTACAGAATTGATCAATTCTAGAGCCCAATGGGACATTTAACGAATTCGTCTGGTTCGCTCACTATTGAAAACGTCCATTTGTTATAGTGGAGCCATTTGAGAAAAGGTAGTTACTCGAATAGACTGCCACTCTAGGAATTATTGCTTTCTCACCAACTGCAGTAGCTTATGCAAACAGGGCAGTGGCTTATGTCAAAATCAGGATGTATTTTCTATTTATTCTACATATGATTTATGAATTTTGCAATGAACAAGACTATTTTTCTTATTTATTTATTAGATTCCAGGAGGCTGAGAATGACTGTACGGAGGCCTTAATTTACATAAAGGCATATAAGAACTTGCAAAACTGAAAGAATCCATTTGACGGTAGAGCCAAATTGATATGTTAAAACTGAAACATATTTTCAATCAATTTTCTCATACGCTCTGGCTGAAATAATTAGAACTCTGCTACATGTACACCATGCTTGTACACTCCCCTCACATAGAGGGGGTCCACATTTTTTATTCATGGTGGGCCCCCGCTGTGGCATGGTGTACAACCATCATTTTTCAAATAATTATAGCCAAATGCAGATGCTGCATTCACTTTGAGATTGGAGCCACACAATCAAGAGATCAAGAAGCAGCATGCGGAAGTCAAATTTTTGTTGGAGAAGGTATAGATCCTATCTTAGCCGGGTCTGAATGCTATTGTTTCATAGTTTTGATATATTTATTAGTTCATAGTAGTAAGTTTGAGCATGCCCCTCATGGCTGGGTCAAAAGTCAGAATTGTTTTTACCGCTTAATATGATGGTCCCAAGGCACCTTTGGGCATCTGCAGGGATTCTATGGTTATGGAGCATGGCTTATTTTAAAATGTGTGGAATGTAATTTTATGTTGCTAATTATTAACATGAAGAACTGCATATTAGTCTACCTTTTGGCATCAAGCACGATCTATATGTTATTTGCAACACTACGGGGAAACATGCCTTGCTAATATATTGGCTGTGTTATGGATAGCTTAAAACTGTGTTGAGAAGATTAAACGAGGAATTAGGATATTGAATTCTTTTTTGAGCTGGAGAAATCCATACATTTAGGAGTTGAAAATCTTGGCTTCTATTAATATGTAACCTAGCAGATGGAGAATGAGGTCATAAAATTCATTGCTCGATTGGTTTTGTATTAAGATCGTTAAGTATACATAACCGTTACGTATACATAAGAAAGTTCTTTCCCTGTTCTGAGTACATAAGAGGAAAAAAGAAATATATCTATGGCCTCCTTAGTGCATTTTGTATAATTATTTTTCAGAACTATAGGAATCAATCATAAAGTTAAAAATTCATTTGGCCGATTCTTGGAAACTTTCTTTTGAAATTGGAGTTGAGGAAAGCTAATCTACAAGAATAGTACATCTGTTTTCTTGGCTCAAGGTCTGTGTAGACTTTTTGTGCACAATCACACTTCTGTGCCTAACTTTGAAACATTTTCATAGAAGAACATCATAAAGTACGCTGTACATATTTCATTATTTTGTTTCAGGTAAAACTTAGGAAACAGAAGTGTTCTCAAACTTATGTTGGTTAAGCATAAGGTCAGTATCTTATAAGCCTTATGGCATACAGTTTATGTATATATGTAAGGCAGAGGCCTCTAAGCCCCTCAATTATAGACAGCAATGGGAAGGCCATTTAGGGCTGTTCATGTCAAGGTCTATTGCTGAAAATATGGGAAGGTATTGGGTTATGAAGCTTCAGTGTGGGTAACGTTTTAGGCTCAAAGAGGATGAAAAGTAGAATTTCTTGGTAGTGAAGAAGCAGGAATAGTGTTTGTGGGATATTAGGGTGACCTGTTGGATGAAGGAAGAACATGTGTCTTGACTGTTGTACTATGTGAAGTGAGAAATATCTATTACAATTGCTTAGATGCATGTGCCATAGTTTCTATTCGTTCGACCTTTACTGTTCCGGAGCTTCTTTTTGATCATGTGGAGGCTGTAAAACTCCAAGGTATTCAGTGTAGCTTAAATGCTGTAAAGGCTTCATCTCTGAGCCCATTGTTTTTGGTTCTTGCTAAAGTCTACTTCTAGACACTTTATGCTGCTGCTGTTTCTTTTTCTGTATCTTTTATTATCTGTTGTCATTATAGGTACTCTGCAGGAGATTCTTAAGAAGACTTCTAGGGCAGCTGGAGGCTCTTCACGAGGAGTACAAAGAGTGAGAGAGTTAAAGGTGGACAAGAGCAAATCTATTCACAAGGTCCTATCTGTCTCGACGAGTTATGCTGCTGGAGGAGTGGATGAGATTCGGAAGGATAATTCCGAGGTCTGAACAACTGGGGTTAACTTATTTTGGTTTTTGATTTAACAGTTATCTTTTGAAGAATTAGTTGACTCTGAAGCAAAAGTATCATGACTTGGGTTCCGTTAAGGCTTCTATGGGGTCTAACTTTTGATTAGGTACCTGCTGAAAGAATATAGGCCGTTTGGTTCCACTAAAAAAAGTGGATTACATTTCAATTCAAAGTTTAACACTTAATTTTAACCATATATTTTATGGGATCCAATACTTTTCAACCACACATTCCATCAACTTTTATCAAATTCTACTAAAAATTTGTTTTTTTAATCTAAACCAAACATGAGCATGATATCTTTGGTGATGTTAATGAATGTCCTGATGCTACTTTTTGGCGATAAGAAATTTGGTTTGCCATGAACACTACAAATTGGTAGCATATCTACGGGCAATATTTTGTTATTGTTTGCCTGGGAAATATTTAAATTATGAAAAGGTTTATTTTTGAGTGGTTGTTTCAGGGACTAAAATATAGTTATTATTTTTCCATCTTATACTATGGTCATATCTTGTAGCACTGCTTTTTCTGGATGATGTCTATTTTATTTTCTTGAAATTTGAAAATTGGTAAACAGGATAGAGAACTTCCAGCGAAGACATTCATGGAAGTGGAAAGCAGTAGCCTGAGAACCCACAGATCTGATGCGGGCACTGTTTTGGGGACTGTAAAGGTTTCTTATGAGATCCTTGCTACGAGCTTCACTTATAGTATGCGTCTTGTGTGGGTTAGGAGTGATATACATAAATATATGCTTATACTTTACTCGGATACACTTTAGTTTTCGACTTCTTCTGCTCTTTTCTCTGTTATATGGTCAACCTTTGGAGAACTATAAAGAACCGTAGAAATTCGGAAATATCTATGTAATTAAGGCACACGATTCTAGGGATTTAGCTAATTATTATTTTCTTCAATAAAGGATTTGGGTAGGCTGTTACCCAAATTCCTAGTTTTCTTAAATTAGTTATGTTCCTTACTTAAAAGGAATTAGTTTAGAAAGATTTTATCATATCCCATAATTAGAGGTTGAGATTATGATCTCACTACTATTTATTTTGTATGATTTCTCCATTATTGAATAAGAGGAAAATTATCAATTTCTTTAAGAACAATAAAAACTTTCTTGCTTTTCCAGATCTAAAGCGAACATCAGGGTTCCCTAGTTATTTTTAAGTTGCCCCTTCAGATCAAACTTCTTTCTGTGATTTCACTGTATTGTAGGAGTGTATGTGTACTAGAAAGTGGTACTTAGGTGGAAGATAGCAGTGGCAGGGGAAATGGAAGGAGGACACAAGGTAGGAAATTATTCGATACAGAATTTTAGGAGTGTTGTATGACATTCTGAGTGACCAGGTTAAGGGTATTTTACAGGACTAAATTTTTAGTTAGAAAGCCAAACGGGTTTTGAACTTTGTCTATGATGCTCGGACTCGGGTATGGGTATATATTCAAGTGTCAGATCCCTTATTTTCTAAAATATAGAATACGGGGATATGGCTAAAAAGAGTTCAAATTTTGGACACAGGTACGTGAGTACGTCTTTCAAATTTCAATTTTTTTTATTAACCCAATATGTCATTTTAAATAAATCAAAATCAATCATTCACAAAGAAGGAAATGAGTATTGAATAAGGGGTTAAAACGAATAAAATAAAATTTTGGGGTTTAGTTTTCAATTATGGAAAATTAATTACTAAATGTTATGTAAAATAGAAAATGGGGGACTTGATTACAATCTAAACTTAATGGAATACCAAGTTGCACTACATATAACCCATTTTCATGTCATACAAAGAAAACCCTAAACCATCAATATCCTACTTCCTATAAAAGAGCGGATCCCAATTGTCACTGTTCATCTCGTGTCGTCCATTTCACACTAATCCAGATTGGAACCGGTTTTCTACTGTTCATCCTACTTAAATATCTGTTGAGCCTATATCTTCTATAGCAACTCTCCACCGACTTCATTAATTGGCGTGTTCATCCTATCAATTGTCATCCATTATCCTTTTGGTTTACTGTTCATGATGTGATATTTTTTTTTCAGTTTTTGTTGACTTATGAGGTGATTTTTTTAGTGGTTGGTTTTGTTGTGATACTTTTAAATCATATAAATCCTGATATTTATTTTCTTCTTGTTCTCTCTCTAATATCCAAATATTTGATCCATTTGGTTTACTGTTCATGATGTGATATTTTTTTCAGCTTTTGTTGACTTATGAGATGATTTTTTTTAGCATTGGTTTTGTTGAGATATTTATTT
>OU503042.1:8874264-8909495 GCA_912172775.2 Fraxinus pennsylvanica | reverse complement strand
TGAGAATCTGTACCAAGCAGGCTCTTGGTACATCTAGATTTATCCTTCCCCTATTCTCTTTCGACTGTGGTTAAAATACAGATAAATCTATTTGTACACAATAAACTACAGAATCTTTTACAACTTGCTGATGTGGCATCAATATATCTTAATTTAAGTTTGACTCCAATTTCTCGTGAAAAACTCGTCCTTTTCATGAACACGTCCCACCTGAAATCAAACCCCATCTCCAGCGACTCTGTCCCAACTCACGATCTCCCCCAATTGAAGACATCTCATCGACGACTCTACCTCCAGCAAACAAAGGACCCGTGTCGACTATCTCTGTACTCTTTCTTGCTGAAGTAATTCATTGTAATTCTTGGTAAATGACATTTTCTTTCTTTAAATGAGTAGAGTATTTCTATTTTTGCTTATTTCCTAGTATATCGTTCTTTTAATCGTCTGTGAGAGGCATTCCACCCGGCACAAAACATGGGCTTTTTTTTTCAATCGGCTGTAAGGTGTACACTGACACAAGTGACTGGCATTATATGTTAAATGCAGAAGTGTATTTCCATGGCATTATATGATAACTTTTTGTTTCAATTACATGACATTATATGTTAATTGCAAAAGTGTAGTTGCATTTAGAATTGGGTTTATGTGTTGATAAGAGTACTTTCTACACTTACTGGAGGATTTAAATAATGACATTTTATAGTTCTTTTAATGAAATACCGCTTAATTTTTTTATATTGTGTTTAATAGATAAACTTGATGATTGAATAAAGAATTGAAAGAAACAAGGGAAAAATAGAGAAAAATTGCGAAATTGGAGAAAAATTGTGAAAATGACTAAATTGTAAGAGATCTAAAGTTCGAAACTAAAGTGCAAATACTCAAAAGTTGTGCCGGATCTCAAGATTAAAATTCGAGATGTGCTAGGGATTAATTGGATGAGAAAAGAAGTAAAAGGGATGAACCATAGTCAAAGTGTTATCATATATCAATTTCCAGTCGAAAAAATTATCCTCCGAATTTTTAACCTCATATTAAAACCATTTTTGGAATAACAAATGTTTGAATTGGAAAAAAATATTACTTCTAGAAGAATTATAGCCCTTTGAGTTATATTTCCAACGCATTTTGAATTACCACAATTGGATATTGAAAGAGAAAGTTATGACAAAAATACTAAGAGCTACCCTGTTAGAGAGACCAAGAGGGGTGCGCCACCCTCGTCTGCAGGCGAGACGTGCGTCTCAACCAAAAGAAGGGCACCCGAGGTGCCTCAAACAAGTTAGGCGCGCACCTTAGTAATGTCTAGCCGCACGCCTCAGAGTAAAAAGGGAAAAAATTCGATTTTCCTTATTTTTGTTTTGATAACAATTCAATGTAATCTTTTCGACATCCTTTAAATATCAAAACTTGACCCAAACGTGGAAGACCTCCATTAGACCTAAATTTCATCATATTCCACATATTTTGGAGGTGAAAAACAAGGCTAACAAGATAGGCGTGTGCCGCCCTCGTCTGCAGGCGAGACGTGCATCTCAACCAAAAGAAGGGCACCCGAGGTGCCTCAAACAAGTTAGGCGCTCGCCTTAGTTATGTCTAGCCGCACACCTCAGAGTAAAAAAGGGGAAAAAATTCGATTTTCCTTATTTTTGTTTTGATAACAATTCAATGTAATCTTTTCGACATCCTTTAAACACCAAACCTTGACCCAAACGTGGAAAACCTCCATTAGACCTAAATTTCATCATATTCCACATATTTTGAAGGGGAAAAACAGGGCTAGCAAAATTAAATCAAGGCAAATTGCATAGAAATTGAATATTCTTCATCAGGTTTAAAAATTCAAGTCAAGAACGTGAAAAATTCATATTTCTTCATTACTTCTTATTTTCGGGTGATATCTTTTCAATTCTTTTTATGTAATTCTATTATAGATATGCTAGGCTAGAATTCTTCATGTATTGGATGGATGATAAAGCCTTTTGGTTTATAGTTTTTAATTCAAGATTTTGAGTAATTTTAGTTCATTATTGTGTTCTTGATTAAATATGTATTAATTATGTGTTGTTTGAATGCTTGGTCTCCATTTAATTGCTTTCTTAGTTAAAACTGGTATAGAAAATCATCCAAAACTCTTGTGTTACAACATATCGAATTTGGTAGAACTACTAAATCAAAATTAAACATTATTTGTCGTACGACGATGACTCTCAACTCATTTTATCTATTTACATTTACAGAATTTAATCGAACATATGTTAATACAATGCCAAATTGTAAACCACTCACTTCTGAAATTGGTTACTGGACTTGTAAATTCAAGCCTAATCTCCAATTCTGCTATTAACAAATAAACCCAATTCTAAATGCAACTACACTTTTGCAATTAACATATAATGCCAGAACACCTTACAGACGATTGAAAAAAAAAAGCCCATATTTTGTGTCGGGTGGAATACCTCTCACAGACGATTGAAAGAAAGATACACAAGGAAATAAGCAAGAAAAGATATACTCTACTCATTTAAAGAAAGAAAATGTCATTTACCAAGAATTACGATGAATTACTTCAGCAGGAAAGAGTACACAAATAGTTGGCATGAGTCTTTTGTTTGCCAGAGTTAGAGTCGAGACGAGATGTCTTCAATTGGGAGAGATTGTGAGTGGGGGAGAGAGTCCCTGGAGACAGGGTTTGATTTCAGGTTGGGCAGGCTTGATGTCAGGTGGGATTTGATTTGGGATGGGTTCATGAAAAGGACGAGTTTTTCACGAGAAGTTGGAGTCAAACTTAAATAAAGATATATTGACGCCACATTAGTAGGCTGTAAAAGATTTTATAGTTTATTGTGTACAAATTGATTTATCCTTAATTTTTTCGTCTGCTCCTGTCTTTTTCACCCGCTTCTCAATATAATACTTTCTCTTCTTGCTTCCCTTGACATGGGAGTTACCACAAGCAGAAACCAAATCATGTGCATCTTTTACTTTCTAACTACTCTCTACGCTATGAAGCTGGTTCGTTAACTCATTCAACGTTATGTTTATCTTATGCAAGCGATAATCTACTTTCATTCGATTTCTCATCTACTCCTTGGTATGATGCTTCCTCTTCTTACTTCCCTTGACATTGAGTTTAGGATGAGAGGTACCAGAAAAAACAACAATTTGCATCTTTTACTTACGGACAAGTGTCTATGATATGAAACCGGATTCATCAACTCATTAATGTCTTTTTTTAACTTGTGCAAGCGATGATCTACCATTCATTTGTTCTCGTATGTGCTTTTCATCTGCTTCCTAGTATAATGCTTTCCTTGACATTTAGTTTAGGATGAGAGGAACCGTAAGCAGCAACCAAAGCATGTGCATCTTTTACTTTCAGGCTGCTCTCTCTACGTTATGAAGCTGGTTCATCCGCTTATTGAACATCAATTTTATCTTATTCAAGCAATAATCTAACCTGTGTCCAAACATGTCCTTAATGATTTTAACTATGTAATAATAACTCTCCATATGGTCACGCTTCCGCTACTAAAATATAGCAGGGAATCATCATGTCAGGCTTTAACCAATTATCATAATCTTCCTTATGAGACTTTCTTAAATTCTCACTAGGTGGCTAAGGACATTCTTGTTCAACCACATATATGACATTTTCGCCAATGAAGACTATCTTAATATTATATTATGTTTCCATTCCATGAGAATTTTCCCAGTAAGCTAGTTTATTTTTAGGGCTGCACTACATGAACAAGGCAACGTAGACTCCTGTTCAAACAACATTACCCTTTTAAAATTGGGACCCGTTCGTTTTAAATAATTAAAAATTGAGCACATTGATCCAACTAAAATTTATATAAATTAGAATTCCATAGAGAGAACCATACATACACGAATGCACGAAATTATAGCTACATGACCGATGTAAAATTTCTAATCTATAAGAATAATGAATGAAAATTCTAATTTCTATATGAATAAATAATTAAATTTAAAAAAAATCAATTATTTGTAGCACATCCAAAAAATAGACAAATTAGTTAAACGACACATTGTGCCCCATGCCAAATGCTTTAGCTAATCTTCCATCCATCATTAGGTTGTCCACCTCCTTTGTTCTATTTATCCAGCACCTTCTTCTTCAAGCCAATCTTCAATTCTTCACCAAGTTATACAAAATTTCCAAAAATGCAATGAAATTAAAAAATTATAATTACGATAGATAACCTAAGTTCAATTCAAGGCTCACAATTGTGTATCTAATTGCAATCAAAATTAGAGTAAGATGGAAATTGTACAAACTCGAAAATGAATTACAGTTGAACAAAAAATCTAAGGTCACAAACAATTGAATAAATACATTCATCCATTCCAAGGCATCACGACTACAAACATGCAATCATTAAATTAGAAACATTATATTACGAAATTGATTGATCTAGAATGCTATGATACCAATTGTTGAAAAATAGACTTTTTGACATTATAAATAACAAAAGTTTTATTTAGAAACTGCAAAGTGTGGATATGACTAGATAGTTGAATTAGCCTTGTAACATTTCGAATTGATCACATTGAGGTTTTAGCTGAATTATCCCTCTATGCGTGATTTCATTGTGGATTCGTTTATTTAGAGGTGGCAATGAGTCAAGTTGAGCTCGAGGGCCAAGCTCGGCTTAACCCTCGAGCTCGTGGCTCATGGGCCGAGCCGAGCTTTGACTCACAAGTTCGTCTTTTTTTTTTAGATAAGACCATCTTCCTTCATTGGGACTTGAGATCGGCTACTTAATTCGAGTAAGCAAAGGTAAAAATTGTACACAAACAACTTGTTGTGTGTATAATTTTTTTTTAAATTATAAAATAACAAATTTTATTAATATTGTTAAATTAAATATCACATACCCGATGACATGCAATTTCAGCATATTTATCTTGCAATTGGAAATGAGCGTCTTGTCAATCATTTATGCACATTAATGTTTCCAAAATATTTTCTTTCAGTCAACTCCTGACTTCGGGCAGAACCATTTTAACTACACTAAAAGCAATCTCTGAAACTACAGTGCTAACCAGATGTATTAATAGGTCTTTTGCAATCGCAGAAACATCTGATCATCGTCATTCGTACTTTCGTCCAAATTCAATTACTTCTTCTAAACTTTTTTTAATTGATTTATTATTAGGCATATTATGATTAAAGTAATCAAATAATTCAACAGACAATGCATTTGGACTGCGTCTAATGTCTAATTACATGCGGTAAACATATTACTACCAGAAGAACATATTACATCATATCTATACGTATTAATGCCTTCAAATAAATTTAATATTTTTGTGTAGTCTTCTTCAATATCAGCGGGAGGAGTAGGTACAGAGGGCATCCAACTAATATTTGCACACATTCGTTCTACATATAATTCATATATTTCACATAAAGTTTGTTCTAAATTTCTATGAGTGATAAGTGTATTAAAAATTAAAACTTTTGAAATCTGATCAATTACATATTTAGTCCAAATAAATTGTATCAGAGGTCCATAATGCTTGCTAAAGGAAATAATATAGGCAATTCTTCCCAATATTTTCTAAACTTTAATTCTATAGAATATATAATTTCAATAAAATCATGATTATTTTTGTATTTATGAAAGACCTTTACAATTATATAAAGACATTCAAGTACCATACATCTAGTGAAATAGTTCACTCTAAATAAAATATTTGTAGTTATAAAAATTTGTCAAAATTTTTTTAATTCTAAAAGCTAAAAGCCTGTCAAATTCATTCAAAATAGTGTTATCATCATTTCTAATATGAATATTGTTATAAAATTCAGTTAATAAATGTTCAAATCCTTCTCATGATTTTAATAATAAGTAGAGTCTCATCTATATCATATGTCACTAACAAATATTTATGTATTCACTACCCCAAATTTGGCACAAAATTCCTCAAATACTTTTTTTTTACTAGGTGAAATCGTGATAGATATTAATACATATCCAATTCTTTGAATTTCATTCTTAATGCCTATTTGAACCCCTGTTTTATGTAAAATGTATTTTAAAATAGTAGATTGATGGATAATGTGGGGTTAAAAAATAAGAAAAGATTTTGGGTTTGTGTGAAATATTATTTTATTAAAATATGTGTAGTTAAAAAGAAGAAAGAAAAAATATATTTTAAAAAAATGAGGATCAAATAATGGCTTAATATGTTCAAACCGTCATGCATAATTAAATTAAAAATATGACACACACAATGAATATGAAATAAATAACTATTGAAATCGGGCTGCAGTACTCTACACAATTTATCGATAACTGGATTGTTAACACCAACGTTGTCAAATGTAAAAGATCGAATTTTACTCTTGCAATGATATTCTCTAATAATGTTCATAATAGCGTTAAATATATTGTTAGCGTTGTGAGAAAACTCAATAATTTTAAAAGTAATAATTTTTTTTATGCATACACCAAAATAGGTCTATATAGTGTGCAGTTGCAACTATATAATATCTTTTATTAATCCTTCCTCGAAATTAAAGATATAACATTCCTATATATTTTGCAAATCAACAATCAATTATTTCTTTGTATTCAGGAATTATTCTATTGTATCGGAAAGAAAAGTGTTTCTATTTATCTCAACGTATCTCGGTTGAAAATATTCGTTCACGTAAGAGATAAAATGTTGGTTGTCCGCTATTATTAGAAGCAATTCAGCACTGACAACAAATTTCACCATTACCATTCGAGCTTTCTCCTTCGAATACATCCATGTGCAAAGTGTCGTAGAAGCATAATCAGTGTTTGGACTACCAAATTGCAATTGCATTTGAGAGGCACGAAAAAATCCATGTTTGGCCGCACATGCTTTGTAGTGATGGTTAAGGTAGGTGGTACCAAAGCCCTTTTGTTAAGCCAATCGTTGTTAGCAGTATTTAGATACTGCTTTAGACTATGTGACTCCATTGACCCCACGACCCTTTGGAATCAATTTAAAGTGATTCCAATATTTTTTCAATTTTCATTTTCGCTTCCCCCTTGTATCGGAAATATCTAATTCCTCCTGTTTAGTTTCGAAAACAGCAACGTCATCTAAATTAATTGGATTACTATTTCCGTGAGTATCCAAATCTAGAATATTTTCGGGAATGTGTACTTCGTTAAGACTAGCAATTTCATTTTGAAATTGACTTTGAGACTTAGGTATTCGCCTCCGATACCGAACAAGCTCTCAACAAATTAGTGTTAATCAATTTGTGAATTTTGATTAAATGTATATAATTTGTATTGTATTTTGTATTGTATAGCAAGTAATTAAGAAAGTAAATAAAGAGTATGAAAAGAAATCAAGAATTCAAAGAAAGTTTATACATAAGATTCTAATTGTAAATTTGTCGTGTAATAATTAATATTGAATAATTGAAATTGAAGATAGAAATAAATGTAGTATATTGTAGAATGTGGAAGAAAGTGAGAATTGTTGTTGGTGTGTGAAAAAATTTGGAAATGAGTTGGAATATTTATAGAGTAAAAATTAAAAGAAAAAAATAAAATAAAATAAAGTGGCCTTTTGTAAATTCAGTGACCGTTACCGTTACAGTTAGAAACGATCACTGTAGTGGCGAGCCGCGAGCCCTCACGAGTCGCTCACTCGTTGACGAGCTGGCTCATTTGGCTTGTGCTCGTCCAAGTACGAGCTCGAGCCGCCCACGGGCTCATTTTTTACGAGCCGGCTCATTGGGTCATGGCTTGCCTCACAAGTCGCTCACCCGTGGGTGACTTGGCCCGCTCGGCTTGTGCTCGTCCAAGTACGAGCTTGAGCAACCCATGAGCTGATTTTTTACGAGCTGAGCCGATGAGCCGCTATTGGCTTGTTTGACATCTCTACGCCTATCCCTTGGACCAAGTGACGGTTTCCAAATGCGAATATGTGCTCACTACTTTGCACACTCTAATTTCTCTACGGATTGAGATATTTGACCATATTAATGGGCCTCTCTCTGACACGTCAAAGATATTCGAGAGTAGCAACCATTATTTCGTTATGAATTTTAATAATCCATAATGCATCACGTGGTGTTTAATTTTTTGCAAGGTCCTGCTATAGAATTATACTTTACAATGTGATCACGTCTAATACACTTCCAAGTGTACCAGATTTCGGGATCCAATGGCCACTATCAAGACAGACCCTATACCCCAGGTGATAGAGTCAGGCCAAAAGGCCCAAGCAAACTAGGCAATGGTCTAGGGCCCCTCATCCTAGGGGCCTCAAAATGGAAACAAACTATATGGCCCAACTAAAAGATGAATTAATTATAAATTCTTTTAACAATAATTTTTTTATCCATTCTAACTTAGTTTAATCTTATTCAAAACAATTTTTTTATCGAGTTTAATATACGTAATTAATTATGAGCTACCAAATGAGCATAATATTGTTGGTAATATGATTTAATTTGGAAACTAATATTATACACTAAGTACATTACTTTAATGAGTTATAACCACAATTTGGTTTATCCAAATTAATTTTTTCTTGATTATTATGAATTTTGAAACGAGTACAATATTGATAGGATTATTCTCGATCCTTCAATAAATACTTATTTGGTCCAAATATATTATTCACTTCGAAACTTATTTTCACTTGAATCCCTCAAGATTTCAAAATTATTAAAAGGTTCACGAATCAAAGTTCTTAGATTCTAGTTATGTTTCTCATTCCTAAATAACAATAACTCGTCACATCATCATCTAAATATATATATATATATCTCACTATTTTGCAATCCAATCCCTAAATTTTGAACTTCTTTTTATCTACAAAGTCTCATATCGAGTTTAAGCACTGAAAATTACTCTTCTCCTTACGAGTCATTCTTACAATATTCTCAAGACTTCAAATTACGGTTTATAAGACTTTCTCAAAAGCTCCTCAAATTTTATAAATTTTGCTAAATTGTACCTTACTCGAATTTCTCAATAAATGATTCATGGAGATTATTATTTAGAATTTGATAATATATTTTAGCGAGGAAAAATTATGATTGTACCAGTTTTCATTTAAAATATAAATATATTATTTATTTAAATATTTAATTATTTTTATACTTGAAAAAAAATCTACGTTTAAGAGCCTCAAAATTCTTAGGATCTGCCCTAGATAGAGTAGTGTCTCACCGTACTTTTCTATGCAAACACCTTGCTTTTATTATAATAAAGCGATCAAAAGCAATTAATCGATTGCTTAAATGCATGTGCGCGATATCATTTTTAAATACAATAAGTATTTATTTAAAAACAAAACGAAATCTCAAAAATTATAGCATAGTAGTCTTATTACTTTTGGACACATCTCTCAACATAAAGTTAAAAACGCCAAAAAGTATATATGAAAAAAAAAAAAAAAACATTTCTCGTGTCTTTGTTCGATCCTTTTCAATCCAATGAGTTCGAAATATTTACTTCTAAGTAGTCAGGTTTCTTGATTCTGACATGGAACAGTTAGGAGACTAAGATCCATGAATTGCGGTGTGTGTTTGGTCCATTTAGCGAATTGTCTCAATCTGGAAACCGGACTCTTGTAGCTTCTTCTTCATGTCAATTCCCACTGTTTGGGGCAATTTCTTCTTGGCCATATGGAAAATTCACTTGCATCTTATTCTTTCAAAGTTCAGAGTATTTTAGCTGTGATGTACGGGTGTGTTCTCGATTAAGATTTTGATAGATTTTAAAATAGAAAAAAAATTGTAGCAGTGATTCCTAACCTTTTCAATATTTACAGACTTTACCCCAACCTTCAATTTGTGCCAGCAAAAGTCTCTAATCTTTAAAAAATGTGCATCTTGAGTCCAAATGGATGAAATCATCCAATTGACCGTTTGTTGACCAAAAAATTGATTTTGACCAAATTTGATAAGGGCATTTATGTCAATCACATATTAAACTTTTTAAAAATCAAATTAAGCTAAAAACAATAAAAGAAAAATAAAAGAAAAAAATAAATTTGCTCTCCCATCCCAAATCTTTATCTCTTTCACCTCCCCTCACCCCAACCACCTTCAACAACACCACCACCAACCTAGTCACACAATCCATCGGCTCTGACCACTTTCAGCCACCACACACTACACACCACCAAACCATCAACACAAGCAACAACCACAGTTGCCTACCCTTTTACTGTTGGAAGATGAAGCTCAAGCTGAAGATGAAGATGATGTAGGATCAAGAAGGTAAGCTGGCTTCCTTGTCATCTATTCCAGCTCCTCCCAGCTTGGATGATCAGCTGGCAATGTTGATTAAGCAATGGAAGATACTAGAACGGAACAATCCGTTTGGCTTGCACATGGATTTGTTAGAAGAATATTCTTTGTAACTGAATTTGTCATTTTCCTTTTGTGAAGTGTATATATTTGTACCTTATAATCTTATGCAAAATATGAAATTAATTAAGCAAATTTACAGCAAGATTGATTGTTCTTAGATTTCATTTTTTATCTCAAAATTAATTTGGTATCAGAGCATTTCTTCATTTCTTCTAGCTGAACCTCTGCTATCCAGTATTCCAGCTGAACCTTCATGGCCGAATCAGACAATCAATCTTCAAACCTTCTACCAAATGCAAACCAAAGCCAAAACGATAATTCAACAAATCATGATCCAAACCATTTTAGCAGTCCTTATTGCATTGGAAACAATGATGGCATTGGAGCCATTCTAGTCACTCATATATCCTTGAGGCAAACAACTACCATTCTTGGGCTAGATCGATGAAGAAAGCCCTCAGAATCAAAAACAAACTGAAGTTCATAAACGGAAGCATTCATGAGCCTCAGGACCCCAACGATCCACTGATGGAGCATTGGCTCAAGTGCAATGATATTGTCATCACCTGGCTTCAAAACACCATGGCTATTGACATAAAGTGTAGCACTACGTACGCTGAGATTGCTCTCAGTTATGGGAGGAGCTGGAACAACGTTTTGCTCAGCAGAATGCTCCCAGAATCTTCGAGATCAAGCAGGCTATTACTACCTTGACTCAAAATCAGGAAGCTGTAAGTATGTACTTCTCTAAGTTCAAGACTTTCTTGATAAACTGCTAAATTATGAGTCTATTCCTAGCTGCACGTGTGGAGGTCTAAAAATAATGGTTGAAAACTAGAATCGTGATTGGGTGATGAAATTCTTGATGCGATTAGATGAATCCTCTAAGGCCATTAAAGCTCAAGTTCTGTTAAATAAGCCATTTCCATCTTTGAATGAAGTGTGTGCTATTATCTAGCAAGAAGAGAAAAGGAGGGAGATCTCGAATGATGGTTCCCTCAATGAAGCAATGGCATTGCTGGCTAAAGGGAATTTCAGAGACAATGATAGACAAAATTCACAGAGAATGAAGAGATATTATTGTACCTATTGTAAGGTCTTAGGCCATTCACTTGAGAGATGTCTCAAGGATCCAAACAAGCCCTTATGTTCCCACTGCAAGATGCGATGACACGTTGCAAATAAGTGCTTTAAGCTACATGGCTATCCACCAGGTCATAGGTGTGAAGGGAGGAACAGATTCAAGCCAACAGCAAATTAGGCATCCATCTGTATGCCTATTAGTTAGGAACAATAGATCAACAAGCCAAATGTATCTCTAACTCAAGAGGAATACTCTCACTTGATTGCCATTCTCAAATCTTCAGCAAACCAGAGTCTAACTCCTTCAGCAAACCAAGTTCAATGCATTGTTGCTACAGATTTAGACAATGCACTTCCCAAAATTTCTGGTATATCACTTTGCTCAACCACTTTTAATCCTACAAAAATCAACAATGCTGCAGCCCTTTGGATTCTGGACATAGGGGCAACAGATCATATGATCTACAGCCCAACATATTTCTCGTCTATTCAATCTCCAATCAATTGCTCAGTAAGCTTGCCAAATGGAGCTACTGTACTTGTAACTAGCATTGGCACTACACACATCACATACACTTTAACTCTTCATGACGTATTATGTGTGCCTTCTTTTTCCTTTAATCTGATGTCTGTCACAAAGCTCACTCAGGTACTTAATAGCTGCGTTGTTTTCCTTTCTGATTTTTGTTTCATACAGGACCTTTCGACTTGGACAACGACTGGAATGGGTGAAGTAAGGTCTGGCCTCTACCATATCGTATCAAAACCAGTTCCTCCTATGGACCTTCAAGAAAGATTGAGTCGTTTAACCAGCACATGTCCTCTTACTGTCTCTACTATTAGTCACATTGATGAGTTTGATATTTGGCATTATAGAATGGGACATCCATCCCATTTTGCCCTTACATTTGAACATTCCATCCCTAAGTTAGCCTCTCACAATAATCCTTATTCCGTTTGCCCTTTAGCAAAGTTACACAAACTTCCCTTTCCCATTAGTAAGCACAAATCTGAAATGTGTTTTGATCTAATACATTGTGATATATGGAGACCTTGCAATGAAGTTAGTTATGATGGATCACGTTATTTTTTGACTATTGTAGATGATTTTAGCAGGAGCACTTGGGTTTATATGTTGAAATTGAAATCTGAGGCTACCAATGCTTTGCAAAATTTCTGGAAACTGAGAGATACTCAATTTCAAACCAAAATCAAAGTAATACGAAATGACAATGGTGGGGAATTTAACATGAAACAATTCTATTTTGAAAGAGGTATCATTCATCAAAGAACTTGTGTTGAAACCCCTCAACAAAACGCCATTGTTGAGAGGAAGTACCAACATATACTAAACATAGCAAGGGCCCTGAAATTCCAAAGTGGGATGCCATTAAAAAATTGGAATGATTGTGTATTAACTGCTGTCTATCTAATTAACAGAACCCCCTCAGCAGTTTTAAATCACAAGAGTCCATTTGAGATCCTTTTTCAAACTAAACCTGCATACTCTCACCTAAAAGTCTTTGGATGCCTTGCATACTCTACTAAATGGAAAGCACGAGTTTGACTCTAGAGCTAGGAAATGCATTTTCTTAGGCTATCCCTTTATCATTACAAACTTCTTGATTTGGAAACAAATAAGGTATTCATATCAAGGAATGTTGTGTTTTATGAAACAATTTTTCCATACAAAGAAGCAAAAACAACAAAGCCAATTCCTACTGATCTATGTTTTCCTCAAAATCTCATCATTACTCTTCCTACTAAAGAAGCAGAAAATCATCAAACATCTGATCCTTCAGCAGACCCGATAACAGAGCAAACTTGTACTGAAGTTGATCTAGCTACACAGCAGCCAAGCCAACATAACAATCAAACCACACCTCATCTACCCTGAAGATCCACTGGAACTCGAAATCCTCTGGCAAGACTATAAGATTTTATATGTCAAAAGGCTACCTTCCTTTCCCCATTTCAGACTTTGGACAAGAAGACTAGTTCTGTAACTTCAGGTAATCCATAACCCCCTTAACTCCTCTGTGTCATATGATAAATTTTCAGCACCTCACAAAGCATTTGTCTCCTTTATCACCACACAAACTGAGCCGCAAATATATCAACAAGCTGTCAAGAACCCTGAATGGTATGAAGCCATGAAGAATGAGATTATGGCTCTTGAGTTAAATGATACATAGGCTATAGTTGATTTTCCACCGACAAGAAGGTAATAGGGTATAAACGTGTTTACAAAACTAAGTTTAATGCTGATGGAAGTGTGGAAAGACACAAAGCTAGGCTTGTGGCAAAGAGATACAATCAACGAGAAGGATTGGATTATCATGAAACCTTCTCACCAGTGGCGAAACTTTTCACCGTTCAAACTTTACTTGCCATTGCAGCCTTGAAGGGTTGGTTCTTATACCAATTGGATGTAAATAATGCCTTCTTACACGGAGAATTAGAGGAGGAAGTATATATGGAATTGCCACCAGGCTATGACAATGAAAGAGGTTCAAAGGTGTACAGACTTCACAAAAGCTTGTATGGACTCAAACAAGCTTCGAGAAAATGGTATTCTAAGTTATCCAGTTTCATTCTTCAACAAGGTTTTACTCAGTCTAAAGCTGATTACAGCTTATTCGTTAAATTCATTCAAGGCACCTTTATGGCGGTTCTAATCTATGTTGATGACATAATTCAAAAGCTTGTATGGACTCAAACAAGCTTCGAGAAAATGGTATTCTAAGTTATCCAGTTTCATTCTTCAACAAGGTTTTACTCAGTCTAAAGCTAATTACAGCTTATTCGTTAAATTCATTCAAGGCACCTTTATGGCGGTTCTAATCTATGTTGATGACATAATTGTGGCTGGAGATTGTTTAGAAACCATTGACAGCCTCAAAGCAGCACTTGATGTACAATTCAAAATTAAAGACTTGGGAAAGCTAAAATATTTTCTAGGTTTTGAAGTGGCTAGATCAAAAGAAGGGATACACATTTGCCAAAGAAAGTCCGCTCTTGACATTCTAGCAGATTCGGGAACAATAGGATCAATTCCTGCTAAGGTACCACTCGATCAAAATATCAAACTATCAAAAGGGATAGGTGAGTTACTTGCTGATCCATCTATCTACAGTCGACTGATAGGGCGTTTATTGTAACAACCATAACTAGGCCAAAAATATCTTACTCAGTTCAGCTCCTAATTTAATACATGGATCAGCCGAGGATACCTCACCTTAATGTGGCTCATAAAGTGCTAAGGTATCTTAAAAGAACTCCAGGACAAGGATCATTTTACTCTTCTACCTCTGAATTGCAGCTAAATGGGTATTCAGATTCAGAATGGAGAAGTTGTCCAGATACTAGGAAATCAGTAACAGGCTATTGCGTATTTATTGGATAATCTCTAGTCTCCTGGAAATCAAAGAACCAGAGTGTGATATCGCGATCGTCTTCTGAAGCAGTATAGAGCAATGGCGAGTATTTGTTGTAAATTGACTTGGCTAAGGTACCTGTTTAAAGACTTACAGATTGAACACACTCAAGCAGCCAGCCTACATTGTGACAATAAATCAGTCATCTACATTGCTACAAACCCAATCTTCCATGAGAGAACTAAACATATCGAGATAGATTGTCTTCTCATTAGAGATAATATACAGGCTAGGGAAATCGTGACTGGATATGTGCATACTGGTTCACAGGTTGCAGACATTCTAACCAAGGCATTGAGTTCTGCAAGTTTTTATTATCAAATGGTCAAGATGGGAGTAACAAATATCTACTCTCCATCTTGTGGATAGCTGTTGGAAGATGAAGCTCGAGCTGAAGATCAAGAAGGTGAGTTGACTTCCTTGTTACCTATTCCAGCTCCTCCCAGCTTGGATGATCAGCTGGCAATGCCGATTAAGCAATGGAAAATACTAGAAGGAAACAATTTGTTTGGCTGGCACATGGATTTGTTAGAAGAATATTCTTTGCAACTAAATTTGTCCTTTTTCTTTTGTTAAGTGTATATATTTGTACCTTGTAATCTTATGCAAAATGTGAAATTAATTAAGCAAATTTACAGCAAGATTGATTGTTCTTAGATTTCATTTTTTATCTCAAAGTTAATTTTCACAGTCCTCAGGAGAAAATATCAAATTGGGAGAAGGAGATGAAGATTTGGTGTGCATAAAAATAAAATTAGTGCATAGTTCACCTGTTCATTTTTCTATTTCAAATCTCATATATGAACACTTATCTTTAGAACCAAGAATCATTATTGTAGAGTTACTTTTTTTTTTATCGTTTGCTCAGATCTTCTCCAACTATTACGAAATGCAAATCTAAAATTTCGATTATGAAATTGATAGAGCCTCTCGAGGTTGAATCTGGTTGTGTAGAATTGAAAAATGTTAATGAAGTTTGAGACAAAGAGTATTAGAGTGAAGAGATTGAGTTTCCACAGTAAGCGGCCATGGATATTGGCGAGTTTTCACAACGGTGTGATTCAGCTGTGGGATTATCGAATGGGCGCTGCAATTGATCGCTTTGATTTCGATCGTGGTGCCAGAGGTGGTGACGACATTAGGCAATGGTGCTCGTAGTTGATTTGTAGGGAAGGGATTAGAGGTGTCAAGACGGACGGGCTGACCTGACCAGTGAAAGTTGGCCCGGATCGACTCGGGACTGTGGGCCGACCCGTAACCTGAGCAGGCAACCCACGGGTCAAGCAGGTGTAACCTTCACGAGCCGCGGTTAACCAGCTGGCCCATGAAATTTTTTTTAAAAAAAAAATTTAGAAAGGGGAGGGGGGGAGGGCAATTGAGATGTACTTTAACTATAAATTATAATAAAAGTAGGTGCAACCTAGTTAGGATGTACTTATACTATAAATATTTGATAATTGTAATTAAAAATGCATTTAGTTGTTATTTGTTTAAGTTAAATTTAACTTTACAAAATTATAAATAATTCATGTAACATTAAATTTAAATTCTATGTAAACATTTCTTGGTATAAATAAGAATTTATCATTTTGTTCAATTCTTAATTTACATTTAACAAAAAAAAATATTTTTTGCTATAAATATGAAAAATTCTATATTTTTATAATTTTATTTATACAATAATATGGGTCAAATCGGAATAAATCGCGACCTGCGCGATCCGTGACCCGCACGGGCTCGACCTGGATGGGTCAGCATGCGGGCTTGGGTTGTAGTCCAAAATTTGTGGGCTGACCATGAATCGGCCCGGAAATCGTAGCGGGTGGGCTTATTTTCACGCGGGCCGTTACCGAGCTTATATGTTGGCGGCCCGGCCAGCCCGAACCACCTGGATTGACATCTCTAGGAGGGACCTTGGGGGTGGGAAAAAGGGGTTTGTGAAGTGAAGTGAATGAGAACTTTTTTTTCGTTTCTTTTCTTATTATTTTTTTATTTTTATAATATGAGATTAATTAAGTTATCAATTTGTCCTTACCAAATTTGGTCAAAATCATTTTTCAGTCAACTGGACGGTTTCCATCCATTTGGACTCGATTCGCATATGTCTGAAAGGTTAGGGACCGTTGTTGCAATTTTCCCTTTAAAAATTACAAATTCTAATGAATTTTGTGGATTTGAATAGATTTCCACAAATTTCATAAGAATCTCATCAAATATGGTGAAATTTCCAAAGATTTAGTTATATGTTTTTTTAAGTTTAAAATCCATCCAAATCTTTTAAAATTTCTATATTAGTGAAATCTTTATAAATCCATTAATTATTTAGGATGCCAAAATTTAAATAATTTCATTGAATTTCATTAAAATTTCAATTAGGGACACCTAAATAATTGATCATGATTAACATAAAGTTGAATTTATATTTATGCATGAGGAATTGGTGGTATTTTGTGGGAAGAAAATCAGTTTTTTTCTGGTTGGTTTACCTTACGGATGCAGCTATTGGCATCATCACAATCTCTTAAATCTTACTTAGCCTATGTTTGAGGACTGTTCATAAACACTCAACCACTTTTTAGCTTTGCCAAATAAGTAATTAGTAATATGAAGGTTCCAGTTCCGATAATCAGCAAAAGAGATCAACTGGAATTCCCATTCTCTGTCTTTCTGTAAGTAGTGTTTATATAGTTGATAATACACATACACCAGCATCAAGGAGGATTGGAATTTGAAAAAGAGTAATCATGACTCATGACTACGATAATAACATAATGGTGTTAATTTTATTTCATTATGTGAGATTTGTTTTGGTACCCAACAACAAAATCTTGGCGTAGCGCCCATTTTCAAGTGCTGCATCTAGAGATGGCAATGAACCGAGCAGTATGTGCACGAGCTCACGAGCCGAGCTCGTGGCTCGTTAGCTTCTGCTCGGCTCGACCCGTGAACTCATGGCCCGTGGGTTGAGTTGAGCTTCGGCTCGTGAGCTCGTCTATTTTTTTTTTTAAGATAAAATTTAAAAAATAAAAATTAACCCTTCGCCTTGGGCGAGGCTCGTGGGCGAGCCAGCCTGCTCGGCTTGAGCCGCCTACAAGCCGATGAGCTGCTCAACCCGTTTGCTACCATTAGCTGCATCGTCACTCTATTTTATTTTATTTTTTTTTTCAACAAAATCTTGGCAGCACCCATTTTCAGGCGCTACATCGTTGCTCTAATTTTTTTTTTTTCAAAAAATAAAAATAAAAATAAAAGAATTAGGAATTAACAAATAAAAGTCAAATTTTGGTATTAAAATTATTTTTTTTCGGATTACTAATTTTCTAAAATAGATTAATTGAAACAACATGCTACCGAAGTAACCTCTATTGTCTAGATTAATTTATTTGGAATATTAGAAAGGCTGTGTGCTTGTAATTCATGCAGATATTCACCGGTCCAAAGGAATGTAAATATTTGGCCGAATTACATGCACACATGTGGTAATAAATATGTGTCAATTCTAAGGTTTTGTTTTATGTGAACAATAAACCGATTCAAAGATAGGTTTATTGTTTGACATAAGTTATTGTCAATATTTGATTACTACACTAAGAGTACTATTTACAAATTGGTATTACTGTCAAAATACTAAATATCAATATTGTGCTCAATCTCTTATGATAAGATTTACCACTATTTGAATTAATTAATTGTTTAATACGAATTCTTATGTGAACATGTTAATTACGTTTAAGTTCTCTATTCAGTTAATCCATGAACTTCTGCAATATCTGCCAACATCAATTTAATTCTCGTGTTAGAACCAAAGTTTAAGGGTTGAAAAGAGAACGTTTGTATCATTCTTGACGGCATCTATCTAGACCTTGCATTAAGGACTAAACAACCCACTAATCTTATGGATAAAAGTTCCGCTAATAAAAATGAACTCAAATAAGTGAGATCATTTAAATCATATAAGTTTTATGATCATGAGGCATGGAATTCCAGTAACATTTAGGGGTGCTAATGTAACTACTATCAAAGAATTTATTAATGAAATTTTAAAAAACAGGCTTTGCAAATGGCGATAAGGCCGCTAGTACGCTTTTAGCGAACTTAGTTTCACTAAGGTATAAAGGTAAATGAAATATTCGGGAGTATATCATGGAGATGTCTTATCTTGTTTTAAAACTAAAACCATTAAAAATTAAGCTATCTGATGACTTGCTCGTGCATTTAGTTTTGATTTCTATTCTTACACAATTTGGTTAATTAATGTCAGTTACAACTGTCAAAAGGTTAATTTAGTTTCAATACCTATACATACTCGATTAATAAATTTCAGTACCACTACTCACATAAGAGTATTTATGCGGGGTTGCCTGAACTGTCAAGTCAATTGATGCCAAAAAATTCATCTATGTGGGGCGATGACAGATCAATTAAATTTGAGGCTGTAAGGACTTTTAGGTTATTATTAAAGAGTGGCTATGATTTGAATATGAAAAAGGTATTTGTGGTACTATTTTTTAGACGGAATTTGGTTTTCATTTTAACATTGGACAAATTTGGTTACTTTTATTCAATTGGAAATAGTAAGTTTAATCTTTTTCTTAATTCAAATATTGTGGGTATCAGTTTTTTATTCGGTTATGATAACATATATCTGTTTGATACAGTTACCTCTTATAAAGAAATCTTGTATGTGAATTCATATGGTATTAAATATAAATTAACCAATGAGAATTTTGTTTCGTTACGGCACAAGCGATTAGGTAACATCTCTCAAAGATAATGAAAAATCTTGTTTTAAAAGGAATTCTTGATTCCCTTAATTTTTCAAATTTAAATGTTTATGTTAATTACATCAATGGAAAACAAATAAATATAAGGAGATTATGTACCAAAAGGATTTTAGACGTCTTAGAACTAATTCATACGGATATCCATGGGTCATTCAATTCTACTTATTGAAATGGTCAACAATAATTTATTATGTTTATAAACGAATTTTTCTCACTATAGCTACTTATATATCACCTAAAAGAAATCTCAAACGCTGGACATGTTCAAGGCATACAAGGTTCAGGTTGAAAAACAACTCTATAAAAGAATTTAACAAATCAGATCTTACCATAGTGATAAATATTTTGATAAATATGACAGATTTGGAGAACAATATCTAGGGCATTTTGCTAAATTCCTAGAGGAATATGGAATCGTTCAACAGTACATCAGAATCTCTCTACATAGAAGGACTAAATACCGCAGCTTAAATTTTCAACAAAGTTCCAAGTAAAGAATTGTTAAGGGGTTACAATTTTTTTTTTTTTAAAGATTCTACTATTAGGTCAATTTTCAAAACAGAAAATGTCTGATTCCTTGAAGATGTAGTATTTGAGGGGGGAGATAAGGTTATAATGCTAATGATTTTGTTTTGGAGGAAGAATATGTATATATTTCTTTCGTTGCACAAATTTTTATTTTAGATCTTGTTCAAGAAGCAATTTCGAATCAAAACAATATTACAAAATCTCATATACACAATCAAGAGATTGTTCTAGAAAAACAAACTCAACAATCTCAAGAACAAATGTCATTAAGAAAATACACTGGAGACATGCATTTCGGATGACTTTACAGTCTTTCTCTAAGAAAATAAGGATGTCATGTATTGATGGAAGAAGAACTGATCAATCAACTTTCATCAAACCATACAAATGAATAATTCTAAAAAGTGGATTGATGTTATGTACAAAGAGATAAGGTTCATAAATAACAATGACGTTTGGAAACTTGTCCTACTGCCTGAATGTGCTAAACTCATTGGTTGTAATTGGATATTTAAAACCAAGAAGGATTCGAATGATTCGAAACTCATTGCAATTTGCAACAAGACGAGGCTCATATGAAAGACTCTTTTTGAGTAAAACAATTGTTTTACTCAAAAGGAAGGCATTGACATTCAATAGACTTTTTCTCCGGTTTCTGTGAAAGACTCTTTTAGGACAATTATGGCATTTGTGACACATTTTGATCTTAAACTACATCAAATGATTTACAAATTAAAGAAATTCATCTATGAGTTTAAGTTGGTTCCCCGTAATGATATCACAAATTTTATCAAATAATTATATCATTTGGTTTTGATATGGATTTAGTTGATGATTGTGTATATCACTAGTTCAGTGGAGTAACCATATTTTTTGGTATTGTATATTGATGATATACTGCTTGCCTGCAATGATATAAGCTTATTGCACGAAATTAAGATATTTCTGTTATGGAATCTTGAAATGAAAAATATTGGCAATGCCTCTTTTGTATTAAGGATATAGATACACATGGATTGTTTTCGGTGTATTTTTTTTATTATCACAAAAGAGNAAGTCTATACAAGACAATAATGTTTGGGATCTTATCCCGTTACCAGAAGGTGTGAAACTCATTGGTTGCAAATGGATATTTAAAACCAAAAGGGATTCAAATGGTAATGTGGAAAGATATCAGGCTCGTCTTGTAGCTAAAAGGAAGACATTGACTACAAGGAGATTTTCTCTCTACTTTCAACGAAAGACTCTTTCAGGACAATTATGACATTTGTAACAAATTTTGATCTTAAGTTATATTATGTCTTGCATATTAAAAAAACCCATCTATGAGCTTAAGTTGGTTTTTCGTTGAAGGTATCACAAATGTCATCAAATAATTATCTCATTTGATTTTGAGATGAATTCAGTTGATGATTGTGTATATCACAAGTTCAATGAGAATAAGCATATTTTTTGATATTGTATGTTGATGACATACTGTTTGTCTACAATGATATAAACTTATTGCACAAAATCAAGAGATTTCTGTCATGAAATTTTGAAATGAAATTTTTTTATGATGCCACTTTTGTATTAAGAATATAGATACACAAAAATCATTCTTGGTGCATTTTTTTATTGTCACAAAAGAATTGTATTGATAAGGTTTTTTAAGAGATTTGAAATGCAGATATGTAATGCAGGTGATACCCCTATTGCTAAGGGAGACAAGTTTAGTCTCAATTAATGCACTAAGGATAAATTTAAAGAAAAGAAATACAGGAAATTTCCTATGCTTCAACAGATGAAAAGTTTAATGTATGCTTAAGTTGCACACATTTTGATATAACATTCATTGTTGAAAGGCTAGACAGATATTTAATTAACTTTGGGATGAAAATTTGGAAAGCATCCATAAGGTTATTCAGTATCTATAGAGAACGGATCACATGATCACATTCAGGAAACTCAGATCAATTGGAGATCATTGGATATTTTGATTCTGATCATGGAATGTAATTGTAAAATATTATCATGATGCTGCATATTTTGAATAGATTTGAAATTCCACTTGAGTTATTTTGTGACAATAATAGTTTTGTATTCCAACATGAACCTGATGATGTCAAAGTTTATAGACATTAAGTTCCTAATTGTTAAGGAAAGAATTCAGAGCGGTTCTGTTTTTATAAAGTATATTAATACAAACTCCATAATCATGGATCCATTTATTAAAAGGCTACCACCCAAGGTCTTTCATGAGCATAATACTCATATGGGTGTTTCATCTTTGATGATATACCAGTTTAGTGAGAGTTTGTATTTGAATGTTGTCTGTTTTAGACAATTTTTTTATCCATGGATATTTGGTTTATTTCAAAAATAAAGTATTCAGTTCAATTTAGTTATACTCTAATTAAAGTTTATGGTTGATCTCATTAAAGGATAAGGTAAGATTAGTTGAAAATAGGCATGTTTGGATCACATTACATGTAATTTTCATGCTACACATCCACACACGATATATTGATTGTGTTGATATACGTGATCACTGATGGGTTTAGTTATGATACTTGTAATGAAAACCGCTTTGATCCTATATAGATATATTCAATAGATGAGATTGTTCGGAGATACTTTGGTTATGATACAAAAGTATTGAGCTAATAAGATTATACATATTTATAAGGTAACATATGTGGCCCAAGTGGAGATTGTTAGGAAATTATTTAATTTGCCATGTGGGCCGACATATGTAATTAATTGTGTATGAAGGCTATCTTAGAGTTGAACTCAAAATTAAAGTGATCTAATAAAGAATTGAGTAATTGGGCTTTGGTCATCTAAATAAAGTGTTGGCTGAATTATATGTGTAGAGACCAGATCCATTAGGGTTTGTATCTAATAAATTTTAGATATATCCTTGATAAGTGTATTTTTGCACACTTATTTAATAAATATCTAAATATGCTTATTATTGATGAAAAAACAAATATCGACTCACAATTAGGTAATTTTGACTTTTGTAGGTTATAGACCCAAAGTGGAAAGACTAAAGAGAACAAGGCAAAAGGGGGTGAAAAGGGATCAAGAGCGTACAAATTTATAAATTTGGGAACCAAAATACACAGTACAAAAAGTTTAAGGACCTTGGATGCAATTTATTGATGGCATAATTGAAAGAAGAGTCAAGATTTGAGGACCAAATTGTACAAAATTAAAGTTGAGGCACATTGATTACAAATTGCTAAAAAACTTGTGTGCAAAAAGAAAACAAACAAGCAAACAAAAAAAAGAAAAAGAAAAAGAAAAAATGAAACCAATTTTTGGTTTTGGGCAGAGACTTTTTTTAAAAAAAAAAATTATGGGGACATTTTTGCTATTTGCCCTAAATTGTGGGGATTTAGTTGCAAATTTTGCTAGGTTTTTAATATAAAAATCCGCAGAACTGATAATTCAACCATCATCTTCTTCCTTTTTTCTTTTAATTTTCCCTCTTTTCCTTTCATTTTCTTTCATTTTCTCTTTTCCTTTTCATTTGGAGAAATAGTTGGGAAAAAATCAATATCAAGCCATCAAGAATCCAAATCCAAAAAGGGTTTTATCTTCTCTTTTGTATTTTTTTATTATTATCTTCTATTTGTAATGTTATTATATAAAATATTCTCTTTTTTATCATATATTTATGTGCTAAATTTTATTATTGGGTTTTATGATTTAAATTTAACCTAGTTTTAATTTTTAATTAATTTTAATATTTGCTCTTCAATGTTAAGTTACTTATTTTTATGTGTTTTTACTATTGTTATTATTGTATTTTTATTTATATGGCCTATGAATGATTTATGTTGAATGATTTGCACATCGTTTGGAAGAAGATTATGCATTTTAGATCAAATAGTAGAAACCCTAAATTTGTGTAGATGATAGAGATATACACATAATCATAGGTGTGTCGTTGAACTATTTTCAAAAAGATTTAATGTAGTTGTTTGGTTTGATCGACATAGAGTATAATAGGTTAAACCAATCAATTAGAGTTAATTTCGCTCAAGAGAGATAATTTACTAAAATTGAAAAATCGAGTCGAATATCATAAATGAGAGTCAGAAATTGAACAAAGAAGATGCTGAATTTACTTAGATTATTCATCAATAAGATTACACGAATTTATACAAGTTTTGGTAGCTAGGAAACTTTTAGAATTGAACTAACAGCAATGCATAACTGATTGTACTATCTAGCTAACAAATTTTTATTCCATTCCTAAAATCAAGGAAGTGTAATGTTGTATCATTTAGTTGCTCATATCCGTTATCATCATTTGCTTTATTCTAACACCCCTCCTCAAGGTGAAGTGTGTTTAACCACTCCAAACTTGTCCTTAAGTAATTGGAACCTTGATTGAGACACTGGTTTAGTCAGCAGATCTGCTGTTTGGTCTAAAGAAGGAACATAGTGTATTTTAAGTTGATTGTTTAGGACTTTGTCTCTTACAAAGTGAGCATCCAATTCTATATGCTTTGTACGAGCATGGTACACGGGATTGGAAGCCAAAGCACTTGCACTTAGACTATCACACCAAATAATTGGAATCGACTGCTGTGGAAATCCCAAGTCTTCTAACAAGGATTGAATCCAAGTTATTTCTACGCACAGTGGGCTAAGGCTCTGTATTTGGCTTTTGTGCTAGACCTGGAAACTATATGTTGTTTTTTTAGAGCACCAAGACACCAAGTTGTCTCCAATGTATACACAATACCCAGCGGTAGATCGTCTATCATCTGGGCAAGAAGCACAGTCAGAATCAGTGAATGTTGTGATGTGAAGACCATCATTCTTCTATATAGTCAGTCCATAAATCAGAGTGCCCTTCAGATATCTAAACACTCTTTTAAGTAGCTTCCAATGAGTTTCAGTTGGTGCCCCAAGAAATTGGCTTAACCTGTTTACAGAGTAGGTCAAGTCTAGCCTAGTGTGGATAAGGTATTAAAGGACTCCTATGGCACTCTTGTAAAGAGTGGGATCTTTCATTGTTTACCCTTCAGTCTTCGAGATCAGTTTCCCTACAGCCATAGGGGTTAGACTAGGCTTCAAGTCTTCATAGCCAAATCTCTTTAGCAATTCAATTGCATATCTGGTTTGTTTCATATGTAAGCCAGCTTCATTCATCTGAACGTCAATTCCCAGAAAATGTCTTAGCTTCCCCATGTCTTTAAGTACAAAGGTGAAGTTCAATTTATCAATGAACTCCCGTAATTGCTGATCATTGTTGCCAGTTAAAACTATATCATCCACGTATATCAAAACAAATAGTATATCAGCTTCTCTTGTTAAGAAAAATAACGAGTTGTCTGCTTTTGACTGTCTGAAATTCCACTTCATCAATGTATGATTCAGCTTATCATGCTAGGCCCTTGGGGCTTATTTTAGGCCATACAGAGCCTTCTTTAGCTTATATACATAACCAGGATGTTCCTTATCAATGAAACCATGTGGTTGATCCATGTAAACAACCTCATTCAAGCTGCTATTCAGGAAGGCATTATTTATATCCGCCTGTCTGATCTGCTAGTCTTTAGCCACAACAATTGTTAGGATAATCTTCAGGGTTGAGGCTTTAATAACATGGCTAAATGTTTCACTAAAATCAATACCAGGGGTTCGAAGGAAACCTTTAGCAACAAGCCTAGCCTTGTGCCTTGCTACTTTCCCATTCAGGTCATGTTTCAGTTTAAATATCCACTTATTTCCAATGATTTTCATCCCAATCTCAGGTGGAACCAGTGTCCATGTATCATTTTTCATGAGTGCATCATATTCTTGCTGCATTGCATTTTTCCAGCAGTCAATTGAGAGTGTTTCATCAGCATTTAGTAGTTCAATTACTATCAAATCATCAACGGATAGACTAGTATAGACTTTCGGCTTGAATATTCCAGCCTTGCTCCTAGTAATCATCTGATGTCCAAAGTTTTGACTCATGTTTCTATCCTGTAAACTTGTTCCTTCTGCCATGAGTATCAATTTTGGTTTCCTGAACTTCTGAAGTCTCACTGCCTGTCACAGGTTCCTGATTCAATTCATCATGGTGTGCAGTTGCTATATCTCCACTAACCTCGACATCGGTGAGGTCTACTGCAGCAGGGCCTTTAGATTGAATTACAGAAGCAGCAGTTGCCATACCAGGGATTAGATTTTGGCTGAGATCAATGAAAGGAAGATAACTCACTGTGGTATCACTGGTTTGAGATTGAGTCCTTTTGTTTAGAAAACCTGACTTAAATGGGAAATCTTGTTCATTAAATACAACATGTCTCGAAACATAGATTCTACCACTTGGGCTTAGACACTTATAACCTTTATGAAAATCACCATAGCCAAGGTAAACACATCTTTGGGAGTGAAAACTGAACTTGTGGTTTTGATAAGGTCTAAGGCATGGGAAACAGGCACAACCAAATATTCTAAACTGTTTATAGTCAAAATTTGAGTTGAATAGAGTCTGAAAAGGTAAGCTATGATGCAAAACAAATGTAGGTAACCTATTGATCAAGTAAGTGGCAGCTTTAAAAGCTTCCTACTAGTAATGGAGGGGCATTTGAGCCAGAGCTAAGAGGCATAAACCAGTTTCCATGATGTGTCTGTGTTTACGTTCAACTATTCCATTTTGAGCAGAGGTGTGGGGACAAGGACACCTAAGTTCGATGCCACATTCAAGTGCTATCTTATTGAAATTTCTGAACTCCCCACCTCAGTCAGATTGAAGACATTTAATCTTCCTATCTAGCTTGTTTTCTGTCAGATTTTTGAAATGGATGAAGGTGGTTAGAGCTTCAGATTTATGCTTCATTGGATAAATCCATGTAAACCTACTATGATCATCAACAAAGATTATATAGTATCTATACCTTATGGTAGAATTTAAGGGAGCTGGCCCCCACACATTAGTGTGAACAAGATCCAAGGGGTTTAACGCATGTGACAAGGAAGTTTTAAAAGGAAGAGCATGTGATTTACGAAACTTGCAGGATTCACTTAAAAAAGAGATTTCATTAGCTTTAACAATCTTATTACAAGGCTTTATAACTTGAAATATAACATGATTTGAAGGATGTCCTAGTCTGCTATGCCAAAGATCAAGCTCAGACTCTGAAGTTTGTTTAACTAAAGACAACTGATCATCACTAGAATTGGCTGTGAAGCAGTGATAATTATTTTGGTGGTTTGACTCGAAAATGGTGCTCCCTGGTTTGAGGTTTGGCAACTGCAACTTGTACAATCCATCCTTAAGCACTCCTTCCAGTAGGGTCCTCTTCGTTTGGAGGTCCTTTACAATACAACAATCAGAATAAAACTCCATAAATACACTATTATCATCACAGAGTTGAGAAACACTAATTAGATTCCTTTTGATTGAGGGAACATGTAGCAATTTGTTTAGATCGAGTGTCTTATTACTCATAGTGCAGATTTTTCCATTTCCAATGTGAGCAATTTGAAGCATATCTCCATTACCAACAAGTAACTTTTCCTTACCTTCGTATTTTTCCATAGTTTTCACGTTACCTTTTTCTATTGTCACATGATTGCTCACACCGGAATCCACAAACCAAGTTGGGTCATCAAGGACTGTAGGCATTGCTACATAGGATGAGGGTTATTGGCTGATGTTCTGTTGGCCAGAATTGGTTGGTTTACTCCCCATGTACCTCTCATTATATCTGTGTAACACCAACTTGCTGAATGGTTGCTTAGGCCACAGATTTAACATGGCCCCCTGATTTCATTTTGTCTGCTGGTTGTAGGTCTGCCTCGTCCTCTAGTTCTACCTCTGAAGTTTGATGATCTCCCACTGCTGGTTCCTCTAAAACTTCTGCCAAATCCTGGACCAGCTCGATGTACCAATTGGACACTTGATTGGCTGACACTGAGTGATGCAAAATTGTTCTTGACTAGGTTTAAGTGCTCAAGTCGACTTTCAAAAGCCATGAGCACTGAAGAGAGCTCATACCAGGTTATGGTTTCCATGCTATTTATCTGTACTACAATAGGTGTGTATTCCTCATCAGGGCTGATAGAACTCGTATAATCAAGTTGCATTGATCAATTGTTTTTCCAGCTATTTCCAAATTATCTGCCAGCTGTTTGATGGCAGTTAGATATTGTTCTATTGTCATGGATCTTTTCCTGATTCTCTGCAATTCACTTATGAGAAACATCACTCGCAATTTGTTTAATATCCCAAAGCTTTCCTCAACAGCTGTCCAGAGTTTGTTTGAGCTTGTACAGCCCATTATCTTCATAGCAATCTCTGGTGTCATAGACGAATACAGCCAGCCAATGAGGAGTTGATCAGCTGAAGCCCACATAACAAACTCAGGATTTTGAGTCATTTCAATGACTTCTCCCTGACTAACTGTTGTTTGGGTGGATAAAAACTCAGGTGGACACTCATTTGTCCCCAACAGGAATCCTTCAAGGTTGTGCCCTTTAATTATGGGCATTATCATGTTTTTTCCATATGAGGAAGTTGTTCCTATCAAGCTTGCCTACAGGTGTTTGTGAATGTTCATTCCAAATGACAGATTCTGGCCGGCAGCTAGCTGAGGTTGATGCAGTGTTGAACTCAGATTAATTTTCGGATCCAGTGTTGGCCATTATTGGCTCTGATACCAAGTTAGAAATTGAAGAAAGAAGATGCTGAATTTACTTAGATTATTCACCAATAAGATTACACGAATTTATACGAGTCTTGATAGCTAGGAAACTTCTAGAATTGAGCTAACTACAATGCATAACTGATTGTACTATCTAGCTAACAAATTTCTATTCCATTCCTGAAATCAAGGAAGTGTAATGTTGTATCATTTAGTTGCTCCTATCTGTTATCATCATTTGCTTTATTCTAACAATGAGTAATTTGTTAATTGGCTTGTAGAAAAATTAATTAAGCGACGGTTAAATGAACTATGAATCTCAACCACTTTTTTCTCCAAAATTTCCATGTGTTTATGTTTTCTTATTTTGTAGAATTTTAGTTATTTTCCTTATGTTTCAAAATCAAAATCTTATTGTGAGTTTGTTTTATTTGTTAGAATTAAATTGACTAAAATTGTGTAATCAAAGGTAAACATTCTTTGAGAGATCGACGATCTGGATTCAAAAATTTCATTTTACAGTTTGCACTTCTTAACGAACCGTCCTCTAGTTTTAAAAATTTCAGAAAAATTCCCTATTAGCATAAATTTTCCACTTTACCCATTTTTCTTACATAAAATATAAATTTATATTTATTTTCTTATTTATCTTTTTTCACAAATCATCACATTTTATATATTTGTCAAAATTGACCATTATATTTTTTCATTATAAACAAGTAAAATTGATACATTCTTTATTATATTTTTTGTATTATAATATGAATATCTTAAACTTAATATAGTGTGGGATGGAAAATGCTTTGTCCCCACAATGTCTCGCATAGGCCTGGGCAAAAAAATCGAAAAAATCGGTTCTAATCGGTTAATGTAAAACCACTAAAATGATGGGTTGGCTCGATTATGGGTCAAGGCCCCAACCCAACCCAATTATATATAAATCTAACTCAAAAATTAAACAAATCAAATGTCAATGCCTAATATTAAAAAATACGTTCAATAATCTTTTCATCTTCTCTGTGGTTCCAAAAAGGTGAAAAGTGAAAACTATCAAAATCTAATTGTCTCCATAGTTTGAAACTGTTGTCCTTGTCTCTACCGCCTCCTTTACTGGTTGTCTCTCCATTTATTGAGTGCATATTCTTGACGTACTACAGTACAAGGTGTTCGACAGTTTGAATGGAGACAGATTGAGTTTTTTATTTGATTTAGTCAAGTGTAGAAATAAATGTAAAATTAATTCCTTGTATTTCATTAATTTTTATGTTCAATTTCTTAATTTTTCTTCGCTTAATTTTCTTTATTGTCCACAATAACATATTTTCTTGGCTTCATAAGTTTGTGATTATGAGTTAAGCTTGTTGGCTGCTGCACCCACAGGAGAAAAAACATTCTAAAATGGTTTAGAATTCACATATTGAAAAGTGAAATTTGATTAAAAAAACATATTGACCACACAAACGTTTTCTTAATGTCTTTGAGACTAGCAGCCTTAATTTATGGGTACCCAGAAAGTTAGGTCAGGGAAATTTGATTAAAAAACATTTAACTATTTTGTACCCTTTTCTTTTTCCTGGATTTTAGGATATGTGTATTCTTTTGCTATTGCGTATGAAATTTGGTGGTGCATTATTTACACTTTTCTATAATTGTACACTTTTTTCAACTTGGGATATGTTGCTAACTTGTGCTCTTTTCTCCATTTTCGGAATTTTAGTACAAGGTAAATACTTCAACGGCAATGAATAGTAGTTACAATTTTTCTTGTCAAATTAAAAAACATTTAACTATGTCGTACCATTAAGACCATATACATTTATGTGAAAAATACTTGTACATGCAACTTTTCTTGTCAAATTAATGTTCAGTGAGCTCTCTTTTGGTTTCACATATTGAAAAGTGAAAATGTTTAAAATTCGCAGAAAATTAAAGTAAATTTAAATGAAAGCATCATTTAGATCTAAGTGCTGAAATATTTGATATATATGAAAGCTGAGATCAAGTTCTTCTCTAATCATGGAGATAATGTTACATGTTTTTTTAATGATTTCAAGGACGAATTGATGAATAAGTTATTCTTTTTATTGCTTGTCAAAGTTTTGTTCTGAAGCTACTATTGTTTTCTCCATTTAATTTTATTCCTTATTATTAATATACGTGCCTATTTTGTACAGATTTAAATATGGATATTGACGATGAATGTCAATATGTTAGTGGAACCCCAGCAACAAAAAACGCAGGTACAAATGTTGCAACTCGTCCTCCACTTCCACCATCATTTTTAGGAAAGAGAAAAAAGTAGTAGGAAAACATCGGATGTTTGGGATCATTCACAATAATGGGAGACCCAAAAGCGGTAGTTGTTAGTTGCGAGTGCAAATATTGTGGTCAGTCTTATGCTTGTGGGGCTAAGAAGTGTTAGACAAGTACTCTGAGGACTCATTTGATTAAACATTGTAAGAAGTATTTTGGAAGGGTGGAAGATGAAAGGCAAAAAATCTTAAGTTTTGATAAACAAGATGAGGGGGTGGGACCAATCTTCTTGCTATTAGGTTTAGTAAGGAAGCGTGTAGAAGTGCATGTGCTAAAATAGTAGTTATCGATGAACTACCTTTTAGCTTTGTCAAAGGGATGGGATTTAGACACTTTTGTAGCGTA
Organism: Fraxinus pennsylvanica; assembly: GCA_912172775.2. Taxonomy (NCBI): domain Eukaryota; kingdom Viridiplantae; phylum Streptophyta; class Magnoliopsida; order Lamiales; family Oleaceae; genus Fraxinus; species Fraxinus pennsylvanica. Next base: position 8,878,021 of record OU503042.1, on the reverse strand, counting down.
GCATGTCCTAAGTTTGATCATTCATCTCGTAGAACCGTTATTAGACATATTCACCAATTGTATTTGAATGCAAAATTGGAGTTGAGAGAGAACCTTACTACTCAACGTCAAAGAATTTCACTTACTGCGGACACTTGGACATCCATTCAGAATATAAATTGTATGTCTCTTACAGCCCACTATATTGACTCTAACTGGATGCTTCAGAAAAGAATTTTGAACCTTTGCGTGATACCTAATCACAAAGGTGAAACTATTGGTAAGGTTATTGAAGTTGCTTACATGAATGGGGCCTTGATAAGGTGTTTACAATTACGGTGGACAATGCTAGTGCAAATGAAACGGCTATTACATATCTTAGGAGGAAGATGATTGGTTGGGGGCAATGATGGGTGCATTTTAGATGGCAAATATTTGCACATGAGGTGTTGTGCACATATTATTAACTTAATAGTGTGTGAGGGGTTGTAGGAAGCACATGATTCAATAGTCAGCATTCGTAATGCAGTGAAGTATAAGAAATCTTCACTAGGTATGAAAAATTGAAAGAGTATGCAACTAAAGAAAAAATTGAATCAAAATCACTTGTATTTCTAGATGTGCCTACGAGGTGGAATTCCACATATTTGATGTTGGAGGCCGCTTTGAAGTACCAAAAAGCTTTTGAACACTTAGAAGAAGATGATGGACATTACTTAGGCTATTTTCGAGAGGATGATGGTGGTAGAACAAGGGATAGACCTCCTTTATTAAGTGATTGGGAAAATGCCTCAGTTTTTGTAAAATTCCTTAAAAGCTTTTATGATGTGACTTTAAAATTTAGTACTTCATTATATGATAGTTCCACGATTTATCTACATGAAGTATATTCACTTGTAGCAGATTTGGAAGATTGGAATTCAACTGAAAATTATCTTTTAGGTGAAATGGCTAATAGCATGAAGCGAAAATTTGACAAGTACTAAGTAAACATGGAGAATGTCAACCAAATGTTATTGATTGCTACCGTGCTTGATCCAAGATATAAATTAGATTATGTTCTGTATTGATTTTGTGATATTTATAAGGATAAGGAATTGGATAGTACCATGACTGAAACATTGAAGGAAAATTTGATATTGGCGTATGATTGGTGTGTAAGGTCTAAGGTAAGTCCTCAAAGTAGTCAAGTATCGATGGATTTTGATTCTGCAAGTCAAGTTAGATCCACTTTAAAGTGCATCTTCTGCTCGTATTTCCAAGTTTAAAGAACAACAAGCAGCAAAAGATTTAGTTGAGATAAAAAATAATGTTTAAAGATACTTGTTGGATGCTTGTGAAGATATAGATGATAAGGAGTTTGATGTACTTAACTGGTGGAGGGTACATGGAAGTAAATATAAAACCTTATCGAAACTTGCAAAACATGTTTTAGCCATTCAAGTGTCTACAGTCACTTCAGAAAGTGCTTTCAGTACGAGAGGAAGAATTTTAGATTCCTTTCGTAGTTCTTTGACTACTAGGATGGTCAAGGTTTTAGTTTGCACCCAAAATTGGCTCAAATCTACTCCAAGTGAGGATAAATTTTACGTGGAGAATGTGGAGTATTATAACAAATTGGATGAAGGTAGTTAACCATTTCATTTAGTTTTTTAATTATATTTGTTTCAATTTCATTTAGTGTTAATTTAATCATTTTTTAGAGCTTTCGGAACCAACAGAGACAAATGATGACTCTAGCAGCAAGGATAAATAATTCACGATAGGTGATTTACGTTACAACTTATGGTTTTTTATAAGACACTTATTGATTTTAATTCCTTAATCAAATTATTTTGTTATCCATTTCTGTCATTGATTAAAAGATGAGTTTTGCACATGTTAGCTGAAGGTACCTTTATTTTTATGCATCACGTTTGATACTAGCTTTATAATGAAATATGATTCATGTTTCCATTTATGATTGCAGGTGAAGGGGATTCAAACTGGATAAATGGCTAATCTTCCTTTCTTGTAAATGGAAAATCGGCCAGCAAATTGTGCTTAGGATGTTATTTATATGTTAAATGATGGTTGTTGGACCAATTTTAGTTATTGAATTTGGAATGAATGTTATGGGTAATATTTGTTATTAATTTTACTTTAGTTATAGGTAATAAAATAGTATTTCAAATTTTAATTTTTAAGTACTGCACGATTTAGCTCTTTCAATTTTATTATTATTATTATTTTTTTTATGGTGTAAAATGGGTGCAAAATCTGATTTATTACTTTTGAGTAAAATTGTATGTTAATAATAGGTTGTGAATTTGCTTTATTTACAGCTTACAGGTTATGGATATGTGTTAATTGCAAATTTGTGTATTAATAACAGGTCATGGGTTTGTGTTTTAAAAAAAAGATTAGGTGTACTCAAATTGTGCCCAAAAGCTTTAAAGTTTTTTTCCCCTTGAAATTCATTTTAGGCCAAAGGCAAAATCGACTAACCGAACCAATCTAAACCGATTCGGTTTGGGTTGGTTTGGTTTAAGAGCTTGATTGAGTCGATTTTGGGTTGGAATTCATCCAAACTGACCTAGTCGATTTTGGTTTTGGGTTGGGGTTGAAACCGACCCAACTCGGACCTTGCCCAGGCCTAGTTTCGCCCAAAACTGTTCTGATTATTGTTTCTTATTATATTATATTTATATTTTTTAATTTAAATCGCATTAAAAATATACACTAAAAGTTAAATAAATAAGTAATGAAGATATATGAATGACAACGGAAAGAACCTTTCTGTCCCATCAAGAACTTTCAGGAGAAGAGGCGAGTAGGGAGTTAAAATATTTCCATATATCTACCTAATTATTTATTTGTTTTAATATTATTTTATTTTTTAACTAAAATTTAAATTGAAACACATAAAAACAAAATAGAATAAAAAGATTAGAGTCGGAACAAATGCCGGGCGAGTTAAGCCAGAAAATTTTGTCATCCCTACAAAAATATATTAATCCTCATCATCCTTTGACACGTCCCATCACACTACCTAAAAATCTTTAGCAATGCAAGGTACATGTAGGTCCACCTAACCCATTTCACCCCCATTGTCATCCCTATCTCTACCTATATTAAAAGAGCCAAGGGTGATGGCACTATTCATAAGCACTATTTATAAGGAGCCGGCTCGACTAAGCCTTTTTTTTTTTTTATGATTCAGTATTTTAAGTTACAAATATTTGTTTTAAGCGATTTAAAATTTGTTAGAAATGTTAAAGTGCGGCCATAATAAATATATGATTGATGAAGTTTAAATTTCAAAAATAATTTTACATTAATTTAGGTTCTAAATATGCGTTCTAAGCTATTTAATTTTGTTTTGATATGTTATAGTGCGGCCATCCTAAATATATGGTCGACTCGGCCAAACTTTTTTTTTTTTTTTAATTACGTTTGATTTTGATTCCGAAGGACTTTATGGGTCGACTCGCCCAATGTTTTTTTTTTCTTTTTTCTTATATAGGTCGGATCGGCTAAACTTTTTTTAACGTTTAATTAAGTATTTTAATTTACGAATATTCGTTTTAAACAATTTAAAATTTTATTTTTTATGTCAAAAATAATTTTACATTAATTGTGAAAACCCCTTCTTTTGCGTCCAATTCAGAATTTTAAGTTAATTTCTCTTTTCTAACCAACCATCAACCCCATACTTACACTAATTTCTCCCAATTTCATTTTTCATAAGCACTGTTCATAAGCCATCGGCTAGGCTTTTTTTTTTTTTTTCATTTCC
>OU503042.1:8845211-8874070 GCA_912172775.2 Fraxinus pennsylvanica | reverse complement strand
GTGATTGTTTATTTTACGTGTAATATTATTTTATTGAAAATGTTTAATTATAAATAAGAGAAAAAATGTCCATATTTTTTGAATAAAAAAAAGTGTGCATCTAACCCTTTCTTTTTCTTCTCAGTTTTTCTCCATTTCTTCACGCAATGACCATACCTTTTAGTTCCAGAATCATACTTCTTTAGTCCATTTGTGAGTGTGCATCTAACCCTTTCTTTTTCTTCTGTGAGTGGGTACTTAAAGTTATATGTTATTTGGTTGTGCATAATTGGAAATAGTAGAGATGTTTTGTAGTTATAACATATCTACCTATGGATATTGCGTGTTTTAACCTAATCTCATGATACCAAGTTAATTTTATGCTCTAAATCAATTTATTATAGCATCAAAGCGTTATTTCTGTAACTTATTGAGACAAGGCAATGTATTCGATGTGTTTGATTAAATGCTTGAACTGACCTACTTTATCTTTTAATCGTATGAACTCTTAAAATATGGACTGTTACGTTATAAGTACAGCAGGGAAGACAGTCTTCACTAAGTGAGTCCCTGTCAAGAATTAAAAATTTTCTATATTTATGTTCTTTTATATTATGAATATCTTAAACTAATGTTAATATTTTATTATTATATTTTTGTGGATGCTTTCATTACAAACGAGCAAGAGGAATACCTCATTAATATCGTACTGCTTGTCGGCTTCAAGCATGTAATGCTAAATAATTTTCATTGAATCAGATACTTGGAGAATTGGTTTCCATCAATTTTTGCTTTCTTTATTGTGTTTCACTACTATGGAAAACAGAGGTCTAAATAGGAATACCCGTATCTGTCATTCACATTTTTTTTCTTGGTTTTTTTTATAGTGATATTGAACTATGGATGGAGTAACTGACAAGCGCTTGGATGGGAATAATGCTCAAAGTATTTGACAAGGAGAATTCTAAGTTGGATCTTATCGCTGGGACATAAACCGTACATTGTAATTACAAGACATTTCCATGGCAATTGACTAAATTTTCAAATATTATATCCGCTTTGAGTTTTGATGAAAGTCTACAAGATGAAATTCTTTTCATTTTTTTGAAGCATACAATTATAGGTAAAACAACAGCCCTTCGTTGGACAAGAATTTCAATTCTATGTACTTTCTTGGCGGAAGTAGTGGTTACTACTTTGGAGTGAATACAACTTAACAACTCTTCTCATTGGCTAGAAGTTTTATGGAAAGGTAATTGTCAATTTAACTTCACCTTTCCTGAGGTAAGAGTTTGTAATGGCTATCAAGTCATTTTTTGACAAGCAAATCCTATTATTATTTGCTGATGTTTGTATGTTGGTATGTTTATAGGCCGTTAGCAATGTTAACACCATCAATGGCCATAAGGGAGCAGAACATAAACGACAGTGCAAAAACTCCATTCTTGCTTGGTAGAGTGAATGAACTAACCGGAGGAGCCTCTCTTGCTTCAAGTATCCTTTATATAATGTTTTAAGATCAATAGACAAATACTTGCTTGGCCTTAAGGTTTTTCTTATTTTTCTTCCTATTCTATTCTACCCAATTTCACTAATTTGCCTCAAACTGTTTACGTACATTTTATTGTATGAGTTTCCTTGATAAAGTCTTAGACATTGCTGTTGTGAAAAATAATGCACATGTTGGTCCTCATATTGCTGTCTCTCATGCTCGGCTCCGTAAAAATAGTTGAAAGTGAGTGTTGACTTCTTATGTTTTTAGCTAATATTATTTTGTTTGAAGCTCTCCTGTCCATTTTGTATATGTACTTTCATTTGTATTTCTTATTTTTAGAACTTGAGAAAATTTATCATATTTATCACCTTGAGTCTGTTAAATTGCAAATTCTATGCACCGTATATTAATTCAATAACTTTGTTTAAGATGTATTTTGTTTGCCTTCTATAGATGATCTACAAGAGAGAAAGCTTTGTCTTCGATTATTGAAACTTTTAATAATAGCTTACAGCATGAGTTAGTTGAAAACAAGTAAGCTAATTCTTTGTTCCAAATGCTATTCTTTTTTTTAGTTCGTTATAGGTTCTTGAACATAAATCTGTATTTTTAATATTATTAATAGTTGGTGCATGTGATACATTTTCAAATTTTGCATATTTGGACTGCTAGAAGTTGATGTTTATTAAGTATACTTTAAGTTAAAACTTTTTTTTTTCTTTCCTTTCTCTTTTTGAGTGGTTGTAAGAGAAGAAAAACTTGATTTTATGTACTCTTGCAGTTAGTATGTTTTTTGTCATTAAATGCATTGAAGTTCACCCACTCATTGTTTCACTTTTGTCACCATCGTTAGACTTCAATTTTTTATTCAATTGAGGCACTCCATCTTATCAGATTAATGAATATGATGATGAGATATTGAAAATTTGATTTGTCCATATATTCTAAGAAAAATGATATTCATCCCCAGTGGGGATGCATCCCAGTCTATGTTAAATAATATGTGAAATTAAATAAGTCATTTAATTTCACCTATTATTTACATTCACATAGATTGAGATGCATCCCCACTGGGGATGAATAGCATTTCATATATTCTAACCACTTACATATATTCTATATTTTTTTAGTATAATTACAATACATTTCCAAATTATGTCAAAACCTTCCTCATTTTCTTTCATTGTTTTTCCTTAAACAACACACTATTTAATACCCAATTTCACCAACGACATGTCAACGTTTCATTTAGTCATGTCAGCAAGTTCATCGAACTTTCTAACGATGAGTTTATTGAGTGAAGGATGGTATAACGATTTCGTCCAAATGGCCAATGGAATAACGATTTGATAAGTTTGGTAACACCCTCCCAAAAAAAATTAAAATTTTAATGTCCAATTGGATAACGATTTATAAATTCGATGATCATCTGAAATACTTTTAAAAATTTGATGGGCAATAAAAAATATTGGGTAAAGTTCAACGACCATTTGAATTTTAACCCTATGTACATGTGTATGATTAGAAGAAAAAATTATATATGTTTTCGCGATGAGAGTTTCGTCCTTTCGGTGAGCTAGAAATTTTATGTGTTCGAAACAATTTTTAATTAAAGTAAAATCTTTTTGTCTTTTACCATCTATAAATTCTTTTTCTCCATATATTTAATTTTTTGTCTCATTATGCCCCTATTTGAGCCATATTAATATTTTCATTCTCATTCTTTTACTCATTTTCAACTACACATTATTCAATAAAATAATATTTTATATCACATCAATAATTTTTCCTTTTTTTTCAATCACATATTCTCCATCAATCTACTATTTCAAAATACATTCTTTCAAAATAATGTAGTTCAAACACTTTTGAACAAATAGCATGAGAGCAAATCGAGAAGTTTGTCCTAATTTTAAATAGTGGTATCACAGAAGGTCATTTAGAGAGTTGGATTATAGAGAAAATAAGTCATGTGTTAAATACGATGCGAGGAAGTTGGACTAAGTGTTGGAATCTTATTGTTCAAAATCGTGGTTGGATGAATTAAAAGGATCGTGGATAGATGAATTGAAAAAATGAAGAAAAAATCTATTGGCACCATAAAATGGCCTATGCTACCGCATAGGCCATATAGGCATGCGGTCGCATAGGTGCCCATAGGGAATTTCGGGGCACCAGATGATATAACTACGCAACCGCATAGTTATAGCCTATACGGTCGCATAATTTAAGTTTTTTTTTACCATGGTTGAATTTTTTCAAAAAATTTTGGTGGTTTATTAGTGAATCAATGCGCCCATTCACTTGAGTTTGGAACCATTTTGTATGGGATGTTTGGAAACTATAAATACATGATAGTTTTCATTCCAAAATGTAGTAATAATAATAATAATAATAATAATAATAATAATAATAATAATAATAAATTCATTCCATTATTCATGTGAAAAAAACCATAATGAGATTTTATTAATTTACATAATCAAATTCCATTTTTTCACTTGTTCACCTTGAAGAAACACTTTGCTTTTGGTGTTCTTCAATTAAGCTTGATTAACCCTGCAAATTATTTGCCAATTTCAATTCTTAAAAGCATTGTGGAGGAGGCAAATATCGTTTGAGGACACGATACTTTTTTTGCGTTCAAGTCTTGTTCCGCCTACATATTCATTTTCTTCGTTATTTTTTGTCTCATTCTCTGTATCTTATTTTTTTTATAACATTCTCAAACAATAACTTCTCATTTTACACCGATGGAGATGGAATCAACACTTGCTACAATCAAGATGATGAATCAAGACTTAGTACGTTTGGACAGATTTGACGGTGCAAATTTCACTAGATGGCAAGACAAACTCAAATTCCTCCTTACGGCGTTGAAGATCTTCTACATGCTTGATCCAAAATTTGAGCATATTCCCTATGCAACCGAAGAAGATACTGATGAAGTTCGTGCTGAAAGAAAGAAAGAAACGGGAAGAGGATGAATTAATATGTCGTGGCCACATTCTAAATGTGCTATCGATCGATTATATGATCTCTACACCAACATCACTTCGTCAAAAGAAATATGGTATGCACTTGAAAGTAAATATAAGGCCAATGAGGAAGGTACAAAGAAACTTTTAATTTCTAAACATTTTGATTTCAAGTTTTTGGATAATATTTCTTTGTTGCCTCAAGTACACGAATTACAAGTCATTGTCAACAAACTGAAAGTGGTGAAAATCGAACTTCCCGAAACTTTTCAAGTGGGAGCAATTATTGCTAAACTCACGGTATCTTGAAAATGATATAGGAAGAAGATTCTTCACAATTTCGAAGACTTTTCTTTGAAACAAGTTCAAAAACATCTTTACATAGAGGTAGAATCAATGGCAAAAGATAAGACTGAAAGTTCTTATGATGGCTCTTCGAAAGTAAATACCATGGACAATGTTGATAACTCCAACAAATACAAGAAGAAAGGGAAACTTCTTGGTCCCAAAAAGGATCGAGGAAAGTTCAAAAATAAATCCAAGGGACTTTGCTATGTTTGTGGAAATTCGAGACATTATGCAAGAAATTGCAAGCATAGGAAACAACGAAAGAAGGAAGGAAAAGTGAACTCCATTGATGGAATTATCGTTACGGTGAGCGAAATCGATACAATCCAAGGAAAAGTTCTGATTTGGTGGTATGACACATGTGCAACCATCCATGTTGTTATGATAAGTCTCTTTTCAAAACTTATCATGATATTGAAGATGGTCAAGAAGTCTAAATCGGAAATGAAGGAAGATCAAAAAGTGATTGGCAAAGGCAATATGGAAATCTTCTTCACTTCGGGAAAGAAGATTACTTTGACCAATGTCCTTCATGTACCAAAAATGAATAGAAACTTAGCAAGTGCAGTTTGTTGGGAAAACCTAGAATTAAAACTATATTTGAGTCTCGAAAACTTATACTAACCCATAATGTGTATGTTGTTGGAAATGGCTATTCTATTGATGGAATGATCAAGCTTTGTACTTTTGAGCATAATTCTAATAAAAATAAATCATTTGCCTATGTTGCTAATTCATTTAATTTATGGCATGGTAGATTAGCACATATAGGAGTTAGTACTATGAAAAGAATGATTAAATGTGGATTGATACAACGTGAAATTGATAACTTAGAAAAATGTGAAACTTGTATTAAATCCAAGATGATTAAAAAGCCATTTCATAGTGTAGTAAGATCAACATACTTGAACTTGTTCATTCTGATATATGTGATGCTAACAAGAGGTGGTAATAAATATTTTATTACTTTTACTGATGATTGTTCCAAGTATACTTATGTGTATTTATTAAAGCATAAAAATGAAGCTTTTAAAACATATAAAACTCAAGTTGAAAATCAATTAGGAAGGAAACTTAAAACTTTAAAAAGTGATGGAGGTGGAGAATATTTCTCTAATGAATTCAATTTGTTACAAAATGGAATGATACATCAATGTTCTGCACAACGAACACCAGAACAAAATGGTCTAACAGAAAAGAAAGAATAATAAGTTCTTAGAGATGACAAATGCCATGTTATTGAATTCTGAATTACCTTATAACTTATAGGGGTGAAGCCTTATTTAGTGCTTGTCATATAGTAAATAGGATTCATTTGAAAAAGAATAAGATTTCTCCATATGAAATATGAAAAGGTAGGAAACCAAATATCGATTATTTCAAAGTGTTGGTGTGTCTTACTTACTACAAGAATACGGATCCTAAGAGAACTAAATTAGGTCCTAGGGGTATTAAATGTGCCTTATGGGATATTCTTTAAATAACAAGGCTTATAGATTCTTAAACTTAGAATCAAATGTTATAATAGAATCAAGGGATGTGGATTTCTTTTGAAAATGTATTGACAACAAGATATTCTCAAAATGAAATTTATTTAGACATTCCGACTTCTAGAGAATCACAAGGAGATACATCTACAATAGATCTTGAAAGTGAACCTCGAAAAAGTAAGAGAATTAGAAAAGAAATGTCTAGGATCGGATGAATTGGATTCCCAACTTATTTCATTCTACCTAGTAGATGGAGATATGAATGATGTTGCAAGAACAATTCCTTTCGTTCTTCAAGTCGAAAGTGAACCTAGAACCTAAAAAGAAGCAATGTCTTCTAGATATTGCATATTTTGGAAAGACGTAATAAATAATGAAATGAATTATATTATTTCAAATAACACTTGGGAAATAGTTGATTTACCAAAGAGTTCTAAATCCATTGGTTGTAAATGGGTGTTTAGAAGAAAATATAATTCTGATGGAACACTCAATGCCTATAAAACTCGATTAATAGTTAAATGGTATCGTTAAAAGTAAGAAACAGATTACTTTGACACATATGCACATGTGGCTAGAATAAATTCGCTAAGGATATTGTTTACACTAGCATTTATATATGATTTACATGTTCATCAAATGGATGTCAAGACAGCATTCTTAAATGGAGATCTCGAAGATGAGGTTTATATGGAACAACCAAAAGGGTTTCTTCTACCAAAAATGAACATAAGGTGTGTAAACTAATCAAAACCTTGGATAGATTAAAATAAGCCCCTAAAAAGTGGCATGAGAAATTTAACTTTAAAATAATGTCAAATAGTTTTAATCATAATTCGATAGACAAATATCTTTACACTAAAGTAAATGATAGTGTAATCACATTAATATGTCTATATATTGATGACATGTTGATTATTAGCAACAATATAGACGGAATGTGATAAAGAAGTTCAAAGTGAACTTGTAATTTCAGGCTAATACCCCGTTAGATCAAAGTATCAAATTGATAAAGAACGATGGTAGAGCAATAGCTCAAATAAAATATGCAAGTGCAATTGGAAGTCTTATGTACGCAACACAATGTACAAGACCTGATGTAGCATTTTCCGTGAGTAAATTAAGTAGGTTTACTAGAAATCCAAGTGTCGAACATTGGAAGGCCATTAGTAGGGTTCTTGGTTATTTAAAGAAAATCAAAAACCTTAGACTACAATATATTAGATTCCCTAAAATCTAGTTGGATATCGAGTGCAGGAGAAAATAAGTCCACTTCAGGTTGAATATTTACTCTTGAAGGAGGTGCAGTTNGAGATCTCGAAGATGAGGTTTATATGGAACAACCAAAAGGGTTTCTTCTACCAAAAATGAACATAAGGTGTGTAAACTAATCAAAACCTTGGATAGATTAAAATAAGCCCCTAAAAAGTGGCATGAGAAATTTAACTTTAAAATAATGTCAAATAGTTTTAATCATAATTCGATAGACAAATATCTTTACACTAAAGTAAATGATAGTGTAATCACATTAATATGTCTATATATTGATGACATGTTGATTATTAGCAACAATATAGACGGAATGTGATAAAGAAGTTCAAACACTTGAACATTAAAGAGGCTAATACCCCGTTAGATCAAAGTATCAAATTGATAAAGAACGATGGTAGAGCAATAGCTCAAATAAAATATGCAAGTGCAATTGGAAGTCTTATGTACGCAACACAATGTACAAGACCTGATGTAGCATTTTCCGTGAGTAAATTAAGTAGGTTTACTAGAAATCCATGTGTCGAACATTGGAAGGCCATTAGTAGGGTCCTTGGTTATTTAATGAAAATCAATAACCTTAGACTACAATATATTAGATTCCCTAAAATCTAGTTGGATATCGAGTGCAGGAGAAAATAAGTCCACTTCAGGTTGAATATTTACTCTTGAAGGAGGTGCAGTTACTAGGAAGTCTAAGAAACAAACTTGCATTACTCACTCAACAATGAAGTCGGAGTTTGTAGCATTGACCGAAATTGGAAAAGAAGTTGAGTGGCTAAGAGATTTATTATATGAAATACCTTTAGATATAAATGATATTTTTTCAATACCTATCTTGTGTGATAGTCAAGCTACTCTTGCTCGAGCTTATAATGAAGTATATAATGGAAAATCTAGACATATGAGTCTAAGACGTGAGTATGTAAGGAAGTTAATAAAGCATGAAATAATTTCTCTTACATTTGTTAAGTCTAGTGAAAACTTAGCGGATCCGTTTACTAAATCTCTCACGAGAGAGTTAGTAAGATTGACATCAAGTAAGATGGGGCTGAAAATCCTTAATTAAATTCACCAATGATAGCAACCCTACCAAAAATATACTAAACAAGTATATTTAGGTTCAAGGGGTAATAACAAATCATTCGATAAGTGGATGGATTTCAACACTATTAAATGTATTAAACCTTATTTTCAGTAAATAGTGTTGGTTGTTACTGTTGAAGGGTTGAGTTATAATTAAAACTCTTAATGAAATTCAGTACGAAGTATAAGTATCTCTAAAAGTAAGAAAGATACATGAAGAACTTCACTTATGTGAACTTCGAGGTGGTGCTGCCTCATTAGAGAGTTGGAATTTTCTCAATTTAAAAATTCAAAGAAATAGGATAAATGCAAGGTCATATTAGCACTAAACGAGTTAGAAGAACTTGTGAAAATTTAACACTTGTATGTGTAATTTCATCAGTATTGTCACAAGGAATAACTAGTTCAAAGCGTTTTAGCTACCTGAAATTTCGATAATACTTTATAAGATTTACACTATAGTTAGATTCAAATCGAAAGATAACTAATTCTTATGCATGCATGTTGATATTTGATTATGTGATTAAAGTTGATTTTGAACAAGTGGGGGATTGTTGGAATCTTGTTGTTAAAAATCGTGATTCTATGAATTAAAAGGATCGTGGATTGATGAATTGAAAAAAAGGAAGAAAAAATCTATTGGCGCCATAAAATGGCCTATGTGGTCGCATAGGCACCCGTAGGGAATTTTGGTGCGCCATGAGCTATAACTATGCAACCACATAGTTCAAGTTTTTTGATCGTTGGCTAGATTTTTTCAAAAGAATTTGGTGGTTTATTAGTGAATCAATGCACAATTCACTTGAGTTTGGAACCATTTCGTATGGTATGTTTGGAAACTATAAATACATGATAGTTTTCATTTCAAAATATAATAATAATTAAAAAAATTCATTCCATTATTCATCCAAAAAAAAAAAACCTTGAAGAAATTTTGTCAATTTACATAATCAAATTTCCATTTTTTTCACTTGTTCACATTGAAGAAACGCTTTGTTTTTAGTGTTTTTCAATTATGCTTGATTAATCCTACAAATTATTTGCCAATTTTAATCCTTAAAAACATTGAGGAGGAGGCAAATATCGTTTGAGAACCACGATACATTTTTTCGTGTTCAAGTCTTCATCCTTTTTTTTTTTTTTTTTGTAACACTACGAATCAAATTTGACTTGTAATAAGTAAAATGCGATGATGTTTTGATTGTGTCTGAACTACACAATGCTTTCAAAGGGAAATCAATTCCTAGTTTCAACAAAGATTGTTGAAAAATGGAATGAGTATCGAGGAAAGTAAAAATTTGGATTTGATAGTTGCAAGTACGATTGACTCTATCTAGCCTAAACGTTTCTTTCAAATATTCATGGAATATCTGCTTCAAAGGAATTCTGAATAAAATAAAATGATATAAAAACCTTGCCTCTTAAATCGGTTTCACCCGGAGGAACATTTCCATTCTTTGCAAATGAATGCATATACTAAACTCTCAGACAATCGGAGTGTTCTAATTGTTATCGATTATGAACTAAAAGCTATTGGAGTTAAAATTAATGATGACGATAAAGCGTCAAAATTCATCTGGTCTGTTCTATCATCATATGAATACAAACCCATTTTGATGTATGGAAAAAAGATGTGAAATTTGCAAAAGTTACAAGTAAACAAATAATAATTGAGAAAGAAAGTTGTGGTGGAAGAATATTCCATGAAAAAAATATATTTTATTGGAACTGTAGACAATATGGTAATGTCAGGAAAAACTCTCCAAATGGTGAAGTAAATTTGGTTAACTGCTTAAAGTTAGATATGAACAAGGTGTCACTCATTTATGGGAGACAGTGGAGTCAATTGAGTAAGATATGTGCACCTCATCACATGCGTTAGTTGTCATGATAACAAATGTACTACTACTAGAGATTTTACGTTTATGCAGATGGGCATTGGATTGATATTAATGAAGATGTGTGGTGGTAATGATGATGTCAATACTCGCAAGAAAGTCAAGTAGAGGGGTACACCATAATTTTTCAGAAAGTTTGATCGACATAAACTGACTTTTAGAATTTATTAATTCTAAACAATTATACTTTCATGTTAATTCTCTATTTTGAGAACTAAGACTATCAAAATTTATCTAAGTTATTCTCAAGTAACCTGACCCAAGTGTAGCAAAAGAGATATCCAAAGTTTGGACACGTTTTTGGGTGAGGTAAAAAGGGTAGAAAAATTGCCTTCAAATGCCAAAAAGTAAAAGGCATTAACTCCATCAATGTGAGAAAATAGTACCGGGTGAAGCTACATAGAAAATGCTAAATAAATTATTTGAAATTATCTTCGTGTTTACTGTGTTGTAAAAGATGGAAAAGGGGGAAAGAATAGTTGGCAACATTACCTTATTGTCTTTGTCGAATTGGACATGAGGATTGATAAATATGTCAACTTTATTGTAAAGTGACTTTCTTTATACACGATAAAAAGTTTTATAGTGGGAAAAAGAAACATTTAGGGTGCATTTAACTTGTTATTTTCAATTTTTTAAAACACTTAAAACGTATTTGGTCTAATATTTTTTTAAAATGCATTTTCGAAATAATGGATAAACTTTTAACATGAAACTCAAAACACATTTTTGACGTTTTGCTTATTTTCAGTGACAATTCTGAAAACACTCAAAATATGGAAAACAAGCATTTAAATACAAGTTTGTTTAAATAATTTTTTTTAAATAAAAAATATAACTATAAAATTCTAGCAATTAAAATTTAAAAATAAAAATCAAGAAAAATAAATTTAAAAATAAAATTATAAAAACTTTTTTAAAAATAAAAAAAATAAAAAATAATAAGTAATAAATAAAAATAGCTTAAACTCTTATTAGATACTTAAAAATTCTAAAAGAATATTTAAGTGAACACGAATAAAAATATTCTCAGTTCAGTTCATTTCATTAATTTTTATTTTTATTTCACATATTTTAAACTCAATTTATTATTTATTTTTATTTTACTTTTGTAGCGAGAAAAAATATTTTAAGATTCACCAACTTTAAAATGTAATATTACATGATAATATATTAATATATAATTGTTATATTTTTACTGAATAATCAAATTTTATTTAATGAGATTTCATAAAACAATTTTTTGAAACTTTAAACCAATCGTGTTTTCTAGTTTTCTGTTTTTAGAAATAATTTTTCAAAACGATAAGCCAAACGCGTTTCCTCAAAATAGAAAACTGAAAATGAATTCAAAACTGAAAATTGATATACAAACCAAATGGACCATCCACGTTTGAGTTTGTGAAAACCAAATTGAAATAATCTTTGAAGTTTGTGTTGATCTCGATTTTTGTACATTCAACATGGCTAACAGATGTTGGGCCCACTTGAGTCCACGTAAGCTTCTTTTTTACACACTTGGACAAAACATTAGTAATCTTCTTCGGTGGTGAGGGAGGCATTTGCAAACACTCTGACGATCAACTTAGTTGACAGGAAAAAAATATAATGACTGTGGGACGAGCTTTAAAGTACAGCCACAAAAGTGTTCGAATACCAGGAATATGAATGAATATAGAGAAGAGGGCAATGTTACAATGTTTGAGAATTAGATTCACATTACCCTTGAATTCGTGTTGGATGTGAGCTTTTATAGTGGCATTGCTAGAGTAGTAATTGTTGGATAAAGAAGCGCGTGGCTTCATCCTAATGGTCGAAGCATCCCATCATAGGTCATCATACTAGATGTCATAGGCTCAGCAACATTTAGTGTTATCAAAAAAGTAACCACTTACCAATAAAAAAAAAAGTAACCACTCTATGGCTTGGGTCGGCGTACATATGATATTGGCTGACAAGACTTGACATTAGGTCATAAAAGAGGTCACTTGAATCATTCTGATAAGGTTTTTGTGTAAAAGATCTCTTGGGAGTAGTGACTTGTTGAAGATGCTTATTTGTAGCGAGGTCATCACTTTGACAATGTAGACCTCAGCCTCATATATTGTGCTTCAAATCCACGTCAATCAATATGGCTTTGGCCTTGCATGTCGCACTTCGGATGAATCGGTGGATGGCCTCGCAGTGACTTAACAGCAGAAGGTGCCTCGGTTGAGGTGTCTTTGCTTCGTCATCCTTGATGACGCGGAGTATGGGGCTTCAGTTGACCTACTGATCGGATTCCACATTGGCTTCTTTCTGAACCTGGGTGGCGAAGCATAATAATAATCCATCCAGTCCATGTATGGTTATTTATATCATGCATGGACTTTGTGTTTTTAAGAAACAACACTCTAAAGTGTCTTTGTTAGGGTAGATGGTCTCTCTGTGCCATGGTTATTTTTGATACAACACAATAGTCCCCCAAATCCAAGTATAGATACCTTTTTATGGTGAATTTAATACGGGGCTTCAATTTATGCTGAATTTAATGTAGGGCTAAGGCTCTGATGTGACGAAGCTATGCTTCAATTTATGTTGGATTTGATGCGGAGATGATGCTCTGAAGTGATGAAGCTATGCTTCAATTGAATCAACTTGATGTAGAGTTGATGCCCTAAGTTGACAAAACTGTGCATCAATTTAAACCCATCAACTTAATGTAGAGTTGATGTTTTAAGGGAGGAAGTTGTGCTTCGATTTTTTTGGTTATAACGGTATAATCCTAAAATTCTCTTCACATTCCCTTGCCAATTGAACTTCTTCCCTCCTTTGAGAATGTTGAAAAAGAGAAGACATTTATCGGTGGCTTTAGAGACGAAGTGGCTCAAACTGTCACCCTACTCGGTGAGGCTTTGTACTTCTTTCGGTTTCTGGAGGGACCTCATTTATCTTAAGGTCTTGATCTTTTCGTGGTTTGCTTCTATACCTCTTTGGTTGATCATGTAACCTAGGAAATTTTAGGGAGTGACACGAAACGCTCCTTAGGGGGATTTAACCTCATTTCGTACATTCTTGAAATTTGTAAAGTAGCATCTAGGTGTTTGACATAATCATTCATTTTGAGGCTTTTAACAAGCATGTTATCTACGTAGACTTCTATAGTTTTGCCAACAAGGTTAGCAAACATTTTATTGACAAGCATTTGATAAGTAGCTCCGGCGTTTTTCGACTCGAATATCATATCTTGTAACAATAGAAGCCTCTATCAATTATGAAGATGTGTTTTCCTCATCCGCGAGATACATGAGGATCTAATTATGGCCCGAGTAAGCGTCTATGAAGCTTAGCAACTCATGTCCAATGGTGGAATCCACGAGTTGATCTATCATTGGGAATGGGAAACTATCTTTTGGGCAAACTTGGTTGATGTTGGAGAAGTTTATACAGACCCTCCACTTTACTGGTGTGCTTCTTTACCATGACCGGATTAGAAATTCATTTGAGTATGTGGCCTCTCTAATAAAGCCATTAATTATCTCAACTTCTTCCTTTAAGGCCTTATACCTTTCAAGGTTGAGGGCTCTTGTTTTTTTACTATACGGGGCATATTTGGGATCAATCTTTAGGTGGTGGCAGCTCACATTTGGGTTAATGTCAATCATGTCCTTGTGCCTTTAATCAAAGACATCTAAGTTCTTACCTAAAAATCTTTTAAGTTTCTCATTTACTTCAGTTGGTAGGTCATTTCCCACTTGTAATACTTTGATGGGATCTTAAAGGTCTACGGGGAAACTTTCTAGCTCTTCTGTGGGAGCTATTTGTGATTTGGCTTTGATGATGTGCTGGTCTAACTCGTCACACGTGATTCCTTTTTCAGGGTCCTCCCTTCTTCAGGGGCATCTATCATTTCAACGTCTTCCCGTTATTCAGGGGTCTGCCCTTATTAGAATGCATAGATCATTTTAATATCTTGTAACACCACGTTGACAGTGTGTGGTTTGGTCTTTCTTAGGGAGTTGAGGTAGCACTCTCTAGACCCCATTTGGTCACCTCTAATAGCTGTAATGCCATATTCAGCGGGAAACTTTATGCATATATGATGGATGAAAGTGATGACCCATAGCTCCTTCAGGTCGAGTCTACATAGAACTCCATGGTAAGCTGATCTATTATCTACCACAAGAAATTCCATAAAATGGCAAGCCACCTAAGGAGGTGCACCCATTTCTACTGTAAGACCGATTTTTCCCTTGAGATAATGCTGTCAGTAGTGAAACCATATAGTGGAGAAATTATGGGGATCAGCTCATATCCACCAGCATCTTATCATAGGTGGTATCAAATAGGATATTAACTGAACTCTCATTGTCCACCAACATGAACTTCAGCCCATTGCGGGCTATTACGGCCTTTACCACTATGGTATCACTGGGTATATAATGTAGAACCGACGCATACTCTTGAGTGAAGGTGATGGGTGACACATTTCCAGCCCCCTAGGGGTGGTTGTTGACTATCTAGCTAGTCATAGAAGAGTCTTTAGCCTCTCTAGCATAGTTTTTTTATGCATTTTGAGATTCACCTCATACATGTGGACCTCCAATTAGTGTGTATATTTCTCGAATAGGTACGTTATCCACGTCGATTAGGAGATCTCTTTTTTTCTTTTAGCCATTTATGGGCTTCTCACTATCTTCATTCTTTTTATGATGAAGGGAATGATCTCTTGGAGGTCGCATCGCCTCATCTTGCCTACACTGTTATACTTGCCTTAGCAGTGACGAATTTTCCTATAGGGACGATTCTCTCTCGGTGACTGTTTTGCTCTATGGATTGAGGTATGTCCTTGCACATACTGGGGTCATGATCGTGAGATCCATGGAAAATGCAGTATGATTGTAAATTATCATAGGGCCTCTAGGTCCGTGGCATCTTTCTCTATTCTTGTGGTGGAAATATCTTTTTGGAGTAGCTCTTGGCTCTACGTGACCACTTGGTCCAACGTCTTCGTAGGCCAAAGTGGGAACGACGTCCAAAGTGGCCGTTGCTAAGGCTTAGCCCGAGGTAGGAACGATTACTTGCCTAGCTTGGATCTATTGCTGGTTTATCAAGTAAGAGGTGGGACCTCTTAACATTTTCCTCTGGGAAGGTAGAAGTCCTTAGGCTGCCCTATTTGGACAATCGATCATCTCCTCACTAATGATTTCAACCCTCATCAATTTTACAAGTTCATCATAAGCGATAATGTTCTTGTTTCGAACATTCCACCAAAATAGGGTGTTGATATTAAGACCTCATTTAAGGGCAAAAAGAGCTTCTCTTTTAGTTACATTTTCACAATAGGTCATCTTATCGGTGAAACGAGTTAAGTAGCTCTTCAATGTTGTAATGGTTTCTTACCTCATATTTTGTAAATGTTAAATAGGGGTTTCTCCATCCTTATTAGCCAAGTATTGAATCAAGAAAGCCTTCTTTAAATCATGCCACCTTCGGGTGCTTCTTACAGGTATCCTACTATACTAAATTTTAGTAGCCCCACTTAGAGTTAAGTGGAAAGCTTTACATTTTAATATTGGTGAGGCACCTTTCAAGCTTATATGAGTCTTGTAATTGTTGAGGTGCTTTTACAGGTCATCTCTTCCTTCATACATAGGAGTATTTGGGGGCACAAAGTGACTTGGTATGCGTGTACTTCAGAGTTTCTGCGAGAATGGAAGGTTATCGTCATCATTATCAAGCTTATAGGACCTGCATGGTCTATCAGAGTCCTCATCATTGCCCTAGTATCGAAGTGGTCAGGAGATTGTTGCTTGATTTCTTATTGCCTTTTCTAACCTTCTCTTTCGCCTATTTCTAGGTGAGAGGTCATTTAGGAGCCTTTGCATTTGTTTATAAGGCCTGACATGGGATATGGGGTCTGAGGCCTATTTCTAGGCACATCAGGGCCAATCTATCAAAGACGCTGGCGGACCTTTAAGGTATTCTCTCCTTTATAATTAGGATGGATATTATCTTTTCCAAAGAGCGGGTCATTCATAGCTTGGCCAGATGCATAGTTTGAAGACACATTCACCCTTACTTCTCCTTCGTCAGGGCGATACATTTCCTATGCCTTGTGGAGCAGCCCTTTGACTCTGCACTTCTTCATCTTACAGTGGAAGCGGCTTATTTGAGGCTCATTTTGAGGTATTTGATATCCTTTTGTCCGTGCATTTGCATGAGAACTCTTACATAGTGGCATCTTGTGTCATAATACTCCTCATGTTGGTGGCCATTTCTACCACCTCTCTGGTGAGGTGTGCCACAACCCTTCTACCTTGGCGGTGATGGTGGTGAAGTTGGTGATGTCTCACATTGGTTCGGGGAGCCTCTTCTTCAAAGACATCAATTGTCCTCTTTGGATTGACATCTTCATTGCTTGAACTCATAATGGATGGACGCATCATCTTTTATTCAAATAGAGGGTCTTTTAGGTTGATTTTTGCCTCAAAATACTCTTTTTTCAAGGAATATAAACACCCAAAGTCAACAGAAAATAGTTAGGAGCACCTATATTTTCTTTGTAACTTCCGCTTGTTCTTTATTCAAGAACGAAACCTTTTGTGTTTAGTGTGTTGGAAAAGATGTCAAATTAATTTGGGAAAAGGGAGAAAGAATAGTTGGCAACATTATCTTTTTGTCTTTGTCAAATTGAACATGAGGATTGGAAAATATGCCAAATTTATTAAAAATTGAATTTTCTTTTGTACACAATAAAAAGTTATTTAGTGGGAAAAAGGAAAACTTAACATCTTAATTTTCTTTTTCACTCTGTAGTTAGTGTTGACCTTGATTTGCATACCTCCAACGTAGTCAACAAATTTTGAGCCCACTTGCGTCCACGTAAACTCATTTCCTATACACTTAAGACAAATTGTTAGTCACTCGTGGCTTTCTCCCATGTTGGGGAAGACGTCCTCGAGCAATCCAATGGTCAAATTAGTCGATGGGAAGGAATATAATGTGTGGGACGTACTTTAAAGTGCAAGACACAAAAGCGTTTGAACACCAAGAATATGTATGAATATAGAAAGGAGAACAATCTTACAATGTTTGAAAATTAGAATTGTATTACCCTTGAATTGGTATAGCTTTTATAGTGGCATTGTTAGAGTGGTAACCGTTGAATGAAGAGGTACATGGCTTCATCATAACGGTCGAAGTGTCCCATCATAGGTCATCATGCCAAACATCTTAAGCCCTACAACATTTAATGTTATCTGAAAAATAACCAGTCTATGGCTTAGGTCAATGTACAATGTACTTATGATATAAGCTCACAAAACTTGACATTAGGTTGCTACAAAAGGTCACATCAATCATTCTCATAAGATCTTTGTGTAGAAGATCTCTTGGGAGAAGCGGCTTGTTAAAGATGCTCATCTGTATTGAGGTCATCACTTTGACAATGTGGATCTCGACCTCATACATTGTGCTTCGAATCCACTTCAATCAGTGTGGCTTTGGC
This sequence comes from Fraxinus pennsylvanica, assembly GCA_912172775.2. Taxonomy (NCBI): domain Eukaryota; kingdom Viridiplantae; phylum Streptophyta; class Magnoliopsida; order Lamiales; family Oleaceae; genus Fraxinus; species Fraxinus pennsylvanica. The sequence continues at coordinate 8,856,038 of OU503042.1, read as the reverse complement.
CTTGCGCTTCGAATAAAGCGGTGAATGGCCTTGCAATGACTTGCAGTACGGTTGAGGCATCTTTGCTTCGTCATACTTCATGACATGCAGTGTGGGCTTTCGATTGAGCTACTGACCAAATGCCACATGGTCTTCTTGAGTCTTGTGGCGAGGCGTAACCATTTGTATAAAGAGTTAAAAGTGGAAAGTGTAGTAAAACTTAATTTATTATTTTTTTTCTCTTATACTTGAGTTTAAGTGAGTCCAAAAGTTTATATGATTATAACAATTTTTAATACAGCTAAATATTTTAGCGCTATTTTTCTGTCTTGTTATATTATCTTCAGAAAAATGTTTTTGTAGGCAAATCGATAAATTAGTCTCAATTCTCAAAAGATTCCTGAGCTTGATCCTTGTTGATAAGTGATTTTATTGTCTCTCATATCAACTATAACTTTGGGAAAAGTAGTTATATTTCTCTAAATTCATTGTAACAAAGTTGGAGGTCCCATTCTCCATTCTTACAAGGAAGAATGTCGTGAGAATCGTTCAACATGTGGCGGACCTATTTCCTAAAGTGTTTTGCCCCCAAACGAATAGTACTTCTTGTAGACTTTCGTATATGATCTTGTGTGGTAAAATTTTATTGGGCCCCCTATCAACTATATTTTATCGAAAGAAACATAATAAATGCACCTCCCTAAATCATTTAATCTATCTTGATAAGCTAAATTGAGAGATTTTTTCTGAAGCTCAAAATTTGAGCTTTTCTAAAACAACTTAAAATGTCTATATTTCCACTCAACAAGCTTTTGGACTTTAGTAACCTTCTCAAAACACGCTCACTCTTAATCCTCTAGTTGTAAACTTGAATCGAATGTGTAGTACAAAAATTCGACAAATCCGATTATGTGATACAATATGCTTTGATAAGATCTTTGCATTCTTAAAATTGCAAGGCATAAGCAATAATTTTCATCATCTCATTTGGTTGATATTCATAACCAAGAACATTATTCTCAATAAACTTGAAAATGATTAATCATTTTTCTGTTTGATTCATTCTACTCCCATTAAATTACATTCTTGACTCCGTCCTCAGATTCCATCAATTCATGGTAAATCATTCAACAACCTAAATTATGTGGTGGTTGACCCTAGACGTGCTCCTTTTAAGTTCACCAAATGTGTCCTCAAAACTATTGACTCGCCACATTCAATTGTTCTCAACAGTACTATCAAAACTTGATTGAGCTATGTTAGTGATCAATTATGTGGATAGTTATGATGCATCTTGGTCAATTCCATTTAAGAATCAAAGTATTTTGAGGGATACTACCCGTATAGAAAAAGTTTGACGGATTTTCTATTGATGCACACTTGACAATTAAACATTGACAGATGATAAAAATAAAGAAAAAAAAGCAGTGAGAATTGCTCAAGTATTTTTGGCCTACTTCCTCAACTAGTCATTTTTTTCATACCTACTATGCCAAAATTTTATCCCTTTAGCTTTTCAACCCTACTACATGTATAAGGAGAATTGTCAGGTTACATTACAGGGGACAAGTGGGGCGTGTTCATTGAAACTTAGACAAAAAATAATTTTACATCAGCCAATGCCTAGACGTCACATGTCTCTTTGATATTCTCTCTACCAATCTCTCCTGTATTAGAGGCTTAACTCTTAACTTTTGATAACAAACCCTAGTCCGATTCAAGGATTGAAGTATTTTTTGTCGTTGCATATTTTCATTCTCACTCGCTTTGTTAGCATTGAGAACAATTTGTTCGGCTTAATTCTATAGACTCATAAACTTTCCATTGACCGCAATGTTTCTCTTAAACGCATGTTAACAGTAAACACAATTTGTAGTAGTGAAGTTGGGGGTTTTTTGCACCATTAATGCTCATACTCCACTAAATTCGGGCATCACGACAACGAAAGATGGACAATGGAAAACTGAACTTCCACCACTTGTGGGAGTATTATTTTGAAGAGACAAGAGAGAAGTGAGTGATCTGTGAAAAGAAGCAATGCAGTCAAAAGTGAATAAAACCACTGTACTTAAATGTATTTTAACCAATTCTGTTTCGAAACATGGCGGAATGTCACGTCATTACAGTACGATATACGATTCCTCTCTCTATATGTATATCCGAACCTATTTCAGAAACCTAGTAAAGTACTATACAGTAAACCACAGTGATAAAGAACGTGCGAAAGCGCATTGGTGCCTCTGCCCTGTCCATTCATTCTAATCTTCAGCCCTGTTTAAGCTCCACTTTCTAAAAGATTCATTTTTGAAAAAAATTCATTTTTATCCCCTATTTGATGGCATTATTCCAAGAAAGAGTTATCTAAGTGAACATCCCCTGGTGTACATATTTTTTGATATTGTGGGTGTGTTTGATGGATATTATTGAAAAAATAATGTATTTTAAATAGTGATATGATAGGAAACATGTGGTTAAAAAGTAGAAAAAATTATTGATGTGATGAAAAATATTATTTTATTGAAAAATGTGGTGAAAATGAGTTTTGAAAGAATGTGTCAAATAGGGCCGTGTGAAAATTTAAAAAATGTTGGATGAAAAAATGGGTGTATTTTTTTTAAACTATCCAATCATGTGTCGATACGTGACAATGTCAAAAATAAAGTAAAATAAAATGTATATGTTGCATGATTGTTCAAGAAAATTGAGTTTTTGATAGTAATTTTTTGGAGAATATATAGCTCATGTTTGTCTCTTATTTTTTTTAAATTTTTTTATACACTCATTTTCAACCACACATTCACACAATAAAATATTTTACACGTAAATTCAAAATTTGTTTTCACTTTTTAACTGCGTCCTTATTTGGTGGCCATATTTTTTTGAAAAAATATTATTTAGAATAGTGAAGTTTTGGAGAATGTACGACTGAAAAGTAAAATTTTTTAAAATAATAATTGTCAAACACCTTAATATCATATTTTTTAAATAAAATAATTTTACAAGTAAGAATTTTCCTTACTTTCTAACGTATATCTCCAAATAATTAATATTACAAACTTATTTTTCACAAAAATGTGGGAGCCTATTAGCCTAATCTGTTTTTCTCAGTGTGCGTTTCTACGTCTTTCCCCACTCGTGTTTACTACAGAAACTCACGTATGGTCTTTTTCAACTTTTTACTCAGGTGGAAAAACTCTCACTCTCTCTCTCCCCCCTCTTTTCTCTCTCTCACTCTCTCTCTCTCTCTCTCTCTCTCTATCTACAACTTTTTATGATTTTTGCCCTACTTGAGCAGTTGAGCCCAGTTTTTTCTTAACAATCCAGCATAGAACTTTCCGCTGGATTCAGCTGTTCTGAGTTCTTGATTCTTGATCTTTCAGCATGGGGGTTTATCTAAAAACACGCACTACTGTGGGTGTCAATATTCAAGAATTACTGTTTCTATCATATTTGTGGTCACAATCTTTGGTGGATTAGTCAAATTTATAGTTCGATCCTTTAAATATCATATATCTACAAGTACTATTAACATTAGTCATGGATGAATTATACAGACTTAATTCTTCGATTTCATTTCCTATTGATAATGGTGTTGGAGGGTTTAGTGATCATCACAGCTATCATCTGGGTTTAATACAGCAAGCTCAAACTCATCATGAGATCACAGGATCAGAAATTTCAGATATAATCAAGGCCCAGATTGCTAATCATCCTCTCTATCCTAATTTAGTATCTGCCTACATCAAGAGTCGAAAGGTAACCCTGTTTACTATAACTGTTTGTGAATAATTTTCAAACAGACACGCTTTTTTTCACTGTTCTTTATAAAGGCCCACATAAATGTTTTTCTGTTTGTCCCCGTGTGCGAGTAGCGTAAGAATGTTTTTACATAATTTTTTTTTTCAATGTTAGTAGGTGGGAGCACCACCAGAAACGTCCTCACTTCTTGAAGAGATCAGCAAAGAAACCCACCCTATTTATGCCCCAACTCAGATTAGAACTGATCCTGAACTTGATAAATTTATGGTAAAATCTTCATAACTTGTATTATATCTAGTTAGTTTGCCTTGAGTGGAACGGTATGGTGAAAAAAGATTCATGTAGCGGACTTCTGATATATCAGAAATGAGGTTTAGGTTGTTCTTCGTATTATACTGAGTTTAACCTTTTTTTTGTGTGTGATTTTGGAGGAATCATATTGTGAGGTTTTACACAAATACACGGAGGAAATATCGAAGCCATTTGATGAAGCCACAAGTTTCTTGAGCAACATTGAATCTCAGCTTCGTGACCTCTGCAAAGAAACCTTAACTTCAACTACCAATTCTTCCTTCACTTCTGCTAACTTTAATTCTCCAGGTGAAGTTTTTATTACATCTGCATTTTAGATTTTCCATGTTTGAACTCTTTACGTTCCATAACATTTCGAAGTTTTCTAGTAGTTATGCGTCGTTTAAAATTTGATACTGGTGCAAAATCTTATGCATAAACGGATTTAGAAATTTGTCGATTTTTATTTATTCATGTTTGCTATATCAGTTTCTAGGTAAAGTTTTTTTCCAGCTTCGTTATATCAAGATGATTGCCCATATAAAATAAAAAAAGATTTTTTTTTTTTCCTGTTATTATCAGACCCATCTTATTGTTTTACGTGCTTCTTGATATGCACTTGCTCTTGACACTATTACGAAAAAAAGAAATTAAAAATTTGTTTTATTCTATAGTTCAATTCTGTTCAGTTCATCGTTTAATAAGTACTGATGTCATGTGAGAGCCCTGACAATGATTGTTCAGATTCTTGATCTTTTCAATGGTTGTGTAGACACCCTTTGTGAGTGTTCTGTGAGAGCCTCCATTGTACACTCAGCTTTCCTCGATAAGAATAATGTTCAACAAGTTCCAAGATTCAGCCCCCTTAGCTTTGGCTGGTAAATCCTTGGTAATTGAAATTTTTGAGAAGGTGGGGTTACTAGTCTGTCAGAGTTTGTTCGCAAGTAATGCTATTTATAGTGAGAACAATAGGTAGGCACTCTACGTGGTATACATTTGACAATTTGTTATTTGATCCATGAGGCAATAAATAATTATCGGTAGTTGCTCTACGTGGCATACAAACTGCCCATGTATGCTACGTGTGACGACCATCGGTAGTCCTTATTGTGAACAACATTATTCTGTCTCCTACAGTATTGTATTTAAAGCCATTGATATTCACAGTGACCTGTTGAAATTTATGAGTGTTTGATCGGATATTAGGGTGCATAATATGAGTGCTTGTAAATATCCAAGGGACCATGCAAGATGTTTTTTTATGATTATTGGGCAGTTTGGGTGTGTGTCCCTGGCCTCATTTTGAATTGAAAATTAAGTTAACGAAGAAAGATTTTCCCCCGAAAAATGTAAAAAATGCAACTTTTAGGTTGCTGAAAATAGTTTCTGTTTGGGAAACATTTTTAGAAATTAAAAGTTACTTCTACTACGACAAAGTCAAATTTTAATTTCAACCACATTTGAAACTAACCGGGTTGTGTCCAACGTTCCTAATTTCTACCACACATTCAAAACTTTAATCTCATCCACACATTCAAAAAGTTACTAAGCCCCTGTTTAGTGTGGATTAAAATTAGATATTTAGTAGATTTTGAAGAAAGTTGATGAAATGAGTGGTTGAAGGGTTGTAGGTTCCATAAAATGTGTGATTATAATTGATTGTTTACTTTGACTTAAATTAAAATCTGGTTTTTAATTTTACTAAACGGGCTAATCATCTTTCCCAAACATAGGCATAAATTCCTACGGGATATTTTGTAGTTTGTATGCAGTATGGATACTTGTAATCAAGTTGTGTCCAATGTAGTGTAGGATTTTCAACATTCTTTGGTCACTTGCTCGTCGCTTTCTTTTGTTGTTTTTTACAAGACTTCGTATTTTTTATTATTGAATGCACTAATAATAATTGAACGAATATAAACATATTTGGGGCTTTAAACTTTATTAGTGAAACCAAGATGGTTCACACATAAAAATGAATCACAAGCGGGACCTCATATACTTGCAATCTTAATCATTGATCTTACTCGAAAAGATTGTTTGTACCAAGTTTTGATACTGTTGCAACTTTGTGGTGATTGTCGGGAGTATCAAGTGTTGATAATGCTCTAGCTAGTCCTGCACTTCTTACGATGTTGGAGAATGTGTGGTTAAAATATACTTGTCGTGGCAAATAAACATGCCTCTCTTAAACTTTAACATGTTATAGAAGGAACTTGGATGTTCAAGCATATAACTAAGACCTTTATGGTGATTGACAAACTCTACAGCTACTATGCATAGAACATATATGTATGTTACCAAGTATCCATGTACTAAACATGTTCTACAGTTGGTCCACTAATGTTGTTCAAAGTATATATGTTCGCCAATGGAAGTCTTTCGCAAATATAATATGATAGAAGAGAAGCCTAATTTGTAAAACCCGTACTAAATAATGACCCCTCTTTAAGTGTTAATATCCGAATATACCACGAAAGAAGTTTAAATAAGATAGATTGGAAGTAGCGAGTGGTCATTGTTGTCATATTGTTTTCGTCCATGATGAAGGTAGCGAGTGATCATTTTACAGAATGAAGGTACATGATGAAGGAGAAGGAATGAGGAATGTACAGTGAGGGTTTCTTCATTGATCTCTCTTTACTTGTAACATGGTTTTGCAAAACTTAAAGTTTCTATATTTTGATCAATTCAAGTTGTTCTTTGAGATTGTTACACTTGTAACCAATGTTGTAAGAACCTGTACAGTTGCAATCAAAGGATGGATCCAAACTCAATTAATGTGAGGTTATTCATGATGAGAAAATGCTATATTTTTTTATCCAAGTTTATATGTTTTGGTAATTTATTTTGCGTAGAAGTGCGCATGGGCTGGTAAAGATTAGTTGTGCTTGAATAGAGGAATGAAAAAAAAGGGTTCGGTGCAAAAATGCGAATCGATAATTTCCTTGAAACTTGAGGAGGAATATATTGCAGTAAACTCCATTACATAGAACTATCCAATGGAGAGGACAAGTGTGTATATATTTTTATCAAAACAGTATAAATTAATCTGAAACTTGGTATGCAATAAGTGGGATGCACGGGAAATTTCAACTTCTTTACAATCCCAAGTAAATCGTGATTGTTTCAGTACATGATTGGCAATAAGTACAAAAATCCTCAGTTTTTAATGACTTTCAATGGCATACGTCTTTATTGATATATTGATGTGGTGGAGGAGGGGGCTCTATCATATTTGGAGAAGAGGAGCATGGCAAAGGAGGGCTCAGCTGATGCCTTTTTTTTTAATAACTGTTTTACTATTTTTTATTTTATTAATAGTTGAATTTTGATTAATTAAAGGATGTTTAATTAATTCTTGTAGGAGTCCTAGTGATTCTCTTGTATAAATACTTTTCTAGCTTATAAGTAGGGTTGCTTGTTTTTGCATATCAATAAAGAAAACATGGATTCTCCGACTTTTGTCGATCCAATTCAGAAATCTCTGTGAATCAATAAACTCGGGTTTGCATTTTTCATCTTTGCATGTCTGTCTAGTCATTTATCGTATTTGTGCATGATAAACTCGGGTTTATGTGTGTTATTTTAGACAATATTTGCTTGAAAGTGGAGATTGGTGAGCTTACCATCCAAAGATAACAATATTTGCTTGAAACTGGCATAGACACTTGATTTGAAATCTATGATGCAATGACACACAATGCGTCGTTTAGTTTTTTTAAAATTCTTCATTTATATATTATAAATTTAGTTTTATACTTGTTATTTATTTTTCTTGTTGAAATCTTTTAAATAATAGTACTTATTTATTATTTAATAACAATTTTGAGTTAAAAATATATAATATTTTGGATAAAGAAAGAGAATGAATCATGATTGAGTGTCCAATGAGTGTCAGTACACAACACGTGTTCGACATAGATACGTCGCCCTAATTGAAGTGTCCGCGCAATACAATTTGAAATGAATGTGATTTTTGCGTATTCTTATTTGCTTTCAATCTTTGGTTATCAGATGATGCAGGTGGTGCGTCGGATGGGGAAATGAGCTGTGGAGAATTTGAAATATTTGAAAGTCAAGAATCGAGTGATTCCCGTCAAGGTGAGCAGGAGCTCAAAGAAATGCTAATGCGCAAGTACAGCGGCTATCTTAGCAATTTGAGACAGGAATTCTTGAAGAAAAGGAAGAAAGGCAAATTGCCAAAGGATGCAAGGACTGCATTGCTTGACTGGTGGAACACACACTACCGGTGGCCATATCCCACGGTAATATCGAATTCATCTCATTTTTACCATGTTTGGAAAGCTGTGAACTGATGTCCCATAATGCGTACTAGACAGGCCCTTTGTGTATTATCCATATCGATGATGCACTCAACATAATAGGCTTCAAAACGGAGCATGGAGTTCATCAGCTGACAAAGAGAGAAGAATTAGTTTTCTAGGAATAGAAGGAACTGCTATAATAACCACCACAGGCTTTTCGTTCTCATAGACGACAGCTGTGGACTAAATAATTTAGCACTCAACTTTTTCAAGATATGTAGATAACATTCACCTTTTCAGTGAATCACGCCAATACTGATGCTTAGTATTGTTTCTGGAGTCAATATATTACAAATGTTGTAAGAAAATATCTCGAGAAAGATAAATAGTTAAAATTAGTTCTTCACTAGCAAATCGGTTTTTTACCATCATTCAAAATTCATATTGGATGTTATATCTCAATCCTGCTTGACAGCTTTATTTTAGAAATCTCCTTGATTTATAGGCAAATCAAACTGGAAAAAGATGTTTCGAAGTATCAGTTTTTGTCTTTTTGAGACAGAATTTTTTTTCTTTTACTAATGGGAACAATTAATGCTGGACTTCAAACGGAAGATATTTTGAAGTTCTTCAAGGTTATATCATTACATGCATGAGAATTCCCAGTCTTACAATTTCGTCTAGTTTTATGTTATTTTCTGTACTCTGCAGGAAGAGGAGAAAAATAGGCTAACACAGATTACTCAGTTAGACCAGAAGCAGATCAATAATTGGTTCATAAACCAAAGGAAGCGACACTGGAGACCGTCTGAGGACATGAGAATTGCTTTGGTAGAAGGTGTTAGTGGTGGCATTGCAGGATCCATGTACTTTGATGCTGCAGGCGGAACTGGAGACATTGGCACTTGAATACAACTACTATATGTGAAGAAATATGCATTCTATTTAATAAATCAACCTTATTAAGATGAGTAGTCAAATCTATGTGAAGAAATATGCATTCTATTTAAAAAATCAACCTTATTAAGATGAGTAGTCAAATCCTTTATAAGTTAGTCTATGTTTACATCTTTATTTGATGTGGGATTCTATCCTTTAACATGCCTCCACAAGATGGTGGTTCGTTTGAGCAGACCAATTTTGAAATTCGTATGCTCACTTTTGGAGTCTTAATCGGATCGAATTGTTCGTTAGAGTTTAATGGGATCTGTATTATGTTAAGATTTGGGGTTTCATCTTAAAATGTCAACCTTATTAAAAGGAATGGTCAAAACTTTTATAAGTTGATCTATCTTTACATATTTATTTGATGTGGAATTCTATCCCTTGACAGGTATTTCTTCCCCATATTTTGTTCAAGTCCACATTGATACCTTTTTAGGTATTATAGATACATATGGAGGATTGTCAGATGAACAATCCTGTTGCACAGTTAAACTACAAGTGTAAAATGGGTTGAGTCACCTTGTGACCCGATGTGGATGTGAAAATGAGTTGACGATATGCTTATCACGGTGCAAACTAAAAATTAGAAGAATAATTATTATTTATATATAATGGTTTACATATAGATGTGATGTCAAATAGAGAGTGGGGAATTTTTTTATTTTTTTTTGGAAGAAATTTTGATTCAATCGTATCTCACCACATTACGTGTATATAAATCATTATATACATGTAGTACAATCAAAATTAAAAGTAGTACTTCTCTAATCAATGGTGTGACTTGAGGTGGATCAGTCAGTTGAATTGATTTGCCATACTTCGAACAAATGGTGCAACGGTGACCGTGTAATGTGGACAAAAAATGAGGTCATAGTGAACCGTGCCAAATATTAAAAAAAACCATCACGCAACTCGGACAAGTTATAATTGGACAACTAAGGTAAGACATCATGTAATTATCTCAAAGAGTCATCTCGTAAAAAAAATGATAATGATTCTAAAATCATAGTAAGTTGCAAAATGAAAATGGACCTACATATTTGAACTATAATTTACTAGGGAATAATTTGTCTCAACATTGCTTCATAGAACCAAGAAACTGACCCCTATTCCAAACTACAAGACAAGAAAACGAGTTTTTGCCTGTTTCTGTGTTTGATGCACATTAAAATGGAAAGAATGCATTTTTCTTTGTGATGTGACGGTGAATATGTGGTTGAAAAAAAAAGTTATTGATGTGATAGAAAATATTATTTTATTGAAAATGTGTGATTGAAAATGAGTAGAAGAATGAGAATGAAAATGAGAATGTGGCTCAAACAGGGAATTACTTAACTTTTACGACATTAACCCCTGTTTGACACTCATTTTGGAGAAAAAATAAATTATGGAATAGTAATTGATGGAAGAATGTGTGGTTAAAAAGTAGTGAGAATTTTTGAGTTTATGTGTATTATTATTTTATTAATTGAATGTGTGGTTGAAATAAAGAATGAGAAAAAATGAGAATGAGAAGAAAATGGGTGTCAAACAGGGTGTAAAATACACTAAACCATTCAAATCTTATTGCCCCTGTTTGGTTCAC
>OU503042.1:8810003-8830703 GCA_912172775.2 Fraxinus pennsylvanica | reverse complement strand
ATCATCAGATTGAGTTTGTGAAGATGCCATTGAGTGCAATTGTGTTAAGGTTAAAACGTAGTAAAGAAGCAAGAAGATGAACAATAAAATAGTGGGGAAGAAGCGCGAAATATAGGAACGTGGTTTAGTGGTGTAAAGAAATGGCGTATCTTTTGGGTTTATAAGGGTTTGTAATGTTGTACCTTTTTTAAGCTGAAAAAAGAAATGATTATTGAAATTCTCGGGAATTTCAAATATTGCCTAGGAAATACAAGGTGAATATGATATAAGTTAATACTTAGTATTAAATATGCCATATTGGGGGGTAATTGTTGACACACTAAAAATACAGCCCAAATTGAATAACCTAAAAGTGAAGCCCAATCAAAAGCTCAGGACAAAAGTCCAAATGAGGTTATTGGTAAGTACAGAAGGAGCCCACGAACACAGTAATATCATCACCCAAGCCCGCATAACGCCCAGAGTTTGGACGAATGGAGTGCATCATTGTCGCTCAGCGCGATAACCTCGTTTTCGCTCAAACCTTCGAGTCGCCCAGAATCCTAATATGTGAGATATTATGATCATCCAGAATAGCAGTTACTGAGACAGTTATCGAGCTGATTATCACATTCCACGATTTAAGAAACCTCTTTGAAGGTAGTTGAACAACGAGGAGTAATGACAACAGTTAGAGATGACAGTTCCATGACAAATTAGGCACAATGAAAAAAATGGGTAGTAGTTTGAAGCACATGCAAAAATATCATAGGAATATAAAAGGAAAGGATGGACATAGAGAAAGGGATCTCGAATCAAACACTCTTAAATAGAGAATATGTAATTTTAATTTAAGTTTAATTATCTTTCTTTCAGTACTCGTGTGCTTGCGCTCCTTAGAGGCATTCTGTTTAGTCCAATTGTAACTCTCATCAATAAAGCACCCCTTTTTGGAACTTTGTTTCAAGAGGTTTGTCCCTTATACAATCGTCTGAATTTACTTTTAATTGTTAGTGACTACCCGCGCGAAATAGAGACGTATAGTCAGACTTTCAACACACGAACTCAAAAGGAAGAAAGAAGAAAAATAAGACTAACAATAGTAATTATTCTATGACACGCTTTCTTCCTCGAGTTGCAATTTAAAATCATTGTACATTCTTAAATAATCGCCAATCTGAAGCCAAGTCATCTCCCAACAATTTAAAATGTGATGATCATTTGGTTTCATAATAATTAGGCCATAATTAAGCTAAGAAATGAATTTTAGGTAAAAGTAAAATTATATTCACTCTTCGTAAAAAAAAAGTTATCATCAACTGCTTGCTTGAAGGAGATTCATTAAACCAACAGACCTTGACTTCTTGCACAGTCTACACACTAGATTATCATAAATGCCATCCATCTTTCGAAAACTTGTATGAGAATGTTGATGTTATAAAATAAACTGGCCAAAATACCATATTAAACGATAAGGGTTAAATCCCACAAATGTAAAATAAATTATCGATATATAAGAATTTGTGTTACTTTATATATATATATATAAGTTTAACATTTTAACATGAAATCTCAAATCTTAATATAGTATCAAAGTGCGTTAAGGTTAAATGAGCAATCTGATTTGACAAGACTCGAAACAAGCATACATATTTGATTATTGTTTTCTCAAATGAACCACTATCTAGGGGGAAGATGTTAATGGATAAATTTCGCATCGAACGAACAAAAAATAATAACCAACATATAAGGGTTTTGATTACTCATATTAATAAGATTAACATTTTAAGATGTAACATCGAATCCTAACCCTTGTTTGGTAGAAATTAAAATCTAAATTTTAATCTAAGTTAAAGTCAACAATTAATTTTAACCACATATTTATGGGTCACACACCTTTTCAATCACACCTTTCTTGAACTTCTATCAAAATTTACTAAAAATCTGATTTTAATCCTCACCAAACAGGAGCTTGATTATAAGAACATTGTTTCCAATTTGACTTAGGACGTGCTAAAGAAGTTATATATATATATATTTGTTCAATGTTCCATTTGGTAGTGTCGTGTTAAATGAGCTAAACTAGCTCGACCAAGTTCAAGATAAAGCTAATCTAGTGGAATATGGTTCGCCACTTTCCTTGAGGCTTATCTTGAGTTGGATGCATTTGGTCAATACAGACATACATGTTCGTAGGTAACTCGATTCACTTTGACACCATTAAATACATTTGAACATGTTATGTTTTGTCGATATTAATAAATCGAGGAGTTCATGACGTCAAACTTTTCACTACCATTGACAAAAGGAATGGAGATATTTTTTTCTTTTCTGTTATTTCAACTGAAAAAGAAATAACATGATTCTGTTTTGATGATGCAGTAGCAATCAGACATGAGTCCATTCCTATTACATTATGGTCGGCCATAAATGAATTAAGTTCATCACTAACTGCACGCTGGCCACACGACGTCGTGTGTCATGTCTTATAAGGTATATATTTTGATCAGATGTTGCTTTTACTATGATCTCGATCGATTTGATATATATGGTCAAAATGTCCAAGAAAAAAATAACGGGATAGGGTTTTCCTGTTTGCCTTTTTCTTTTATTTTTTCATACGTCAGAGATCGAACGTGTCTAGACATCATTGAATTATTTTTTATTTTTTATTTTTGTTGCATATTCTTTTCATATTGCTGTGAAAAAATTGTTTCCTTATAATAAAATATCAAAACATAATAGACAAATAAATACATAATAATTAAATTGAGACGTGTATAGCTATCTTTCTTTAAAAAAAATTAAAACCAAGTTATCTAACAAGGAAAAAAACAGTTTTGAAGCGGATAATTCTATGGGAAAATTGCAGTCATGGCACCAAACTTTTCATTGTACCACCGTGGGTACCAACCCTTTCAAAAATTTGTACTTGGAGTCCAAATGGATGGAAACCGTTGATTTGACCATTAGTTGACCAGAGAATTGACCTTGACCATAATTTTGACTAGGTTTAAAAGGGCAAAATGATAATTTAACATTTTTTTTTAACATAAAACACACAATAATATATTAATTATTAAATGAAAAAAAAAATCAAAACAAATACCACCACTATCATCCCCTTCTTCCCCGAACCCCTTTACCTCAAAATCGTCACCCACCCAATGCCCACTCCACCGCTACACCAGCTACCATCAATCGTGCTAATGGAGACCTCATATTCTCTCTCAATCTCATAATCCATCACATCCCAAATCTAGAATTTTTTAATTCATCTCTCAACCACATAATCGATCCCAACCCAGATTTAGAATTTTTCAATGGAGACCCAAATCATTAACAGTAACGCCTAGCCACATTGAACAACCAGCAAAATAGTGGTGGATTGTGTTGTGTTTGCGACCGGCAAGAAAAATGAAGCAGGTGTGTGAATTAGTTGATTTATGTTAATATCTTTTTTGTGCTTCTTTTGTTGATTTCTGGTGAATTAGTTATGGGTTCTTGCTGTGGTGGTTCAGTAGGTGATGGTGTTATTGGGTTCAACTGAAAGTAGTGGTTCAGCAGGTGGTGTTAATGGGTTATTGATGTGATAGTAGTGGTGGGGTGTTAGTGTTCAGTAGGTGGTGGCGTTAGTGGTGAATGTAATTGTATGATGAGAAGCTATCGACGAGGTGGAGAATTGGGATATGGGAAGGTGTGTGGTTCTGACAGTGGAAAGGCCATAAGTTGCAAGCAGCAAAGATGGAAAATATAGTGTATAGTTCCAGCCTATGATGTTTTGGGATAGAAATTTGAGTGGGGTGACAAAAATAGTTAAGTTGGTGGTGTAGATAGCGAAATTCCTGTGGTGCCACCTTAGAGGCGATTGTGGTGTTGACGTCATGGAGGAGGCAATGGTGATATTAGAGCCATTGTCAGGTGGGTGGCTGTGATTTTGGGGTAAGGGCTGGAATGGGAATGGGAATGGGACTGGGGGTGGGGGAGATGGTGTGCGTGCGTGGGTGGTTTTGGTTTTGGTTTTTATTTTTTGTTTTCTATTTTTTGATTTATTAGTTAATATTATTTTATTTTATTTTTGCGACAAAAAGTAAATTTACCATGTTACATTTTTTTAAAATTGGTCAAAATAAGTCAAATTCTAATTCTATTAGTTAACTAATGGTTAAGCCAACGGTTTCTATTCATTTGGACTTCAAGTGCGGATTTTTGAAATGTTTGGCTATACGGTGGTACAAGTGAAAGGTTAGGGCAAAATCTGCAACTAAATGAAAGATGTGGTACCGTGATTGCAATTTTCCTTAGTTCTATTTAACCTCGATGAACTTGAGTCCAGTACAAGCCCAATGTATAGTTATCCAAGTTTTAAAAGGACTACACAATCATAAGATATTCATTATGATTTAAAAAGTAAATTTTATAACAAATATTTTTTATTAATTAATGCCAAAAATAAATGAGTCATTTTATTTTAACAATAACGGAGTCTACATGTTTTGCTAAGCCTAAAAGGAATTAAATTTTGGTTTCTATATATGCTTTTCATATAATATTCTTATTTATAAGTAAAAAAAATTACTTAGTTTGACAATGAAATAGTTATTATTATTAAACAAGTAACTTGTACTATATTTAATATATCAGTAAAAGGAATATTTTTTAAAAGTTATTTACTTATAAATTAATGTGATTAAAAGCATATTATTGAAATGAATCAAACATGGATGTGAAAAATAAATCCAATTTCTTGGGCCCTCGATATTTTCGGTCGATTTTCTCCATTTTCAGGTGATATTAGAATGTGTTGGTATAAATGATTGATGTCAACATCAAATATTATTTTGAGAATAGTAAGGTACAATCGTGTATTTTTATTGTATTTTAATCAAAATTTTCATTTGTTCGGAATGAAGGGTTATAAAAATTATTTGGAACTTATATAATAAGAATACTCGTTAAGGTTAACATCTAAATTTGTACTTACATGAGTATCTAACCCACTTTTTCATGCTTAGTCTTCTAAACTGTATCTCGTGAAGCATAGAACATCTCTTATGATGTGAGTTCATTAGAAATTTTTCAAATTTCAGCTCATCGCGATATATTTTTTTGGTTTCGCCCCTAAAAAAGCAGATTAGTTCTATGCAATATTAATAAAGAAAAGGTAGGTAAAAAAATTATTTTATTATTGTCTAATATGAACAACGTCGTCAGAAAAATCAATGGATCGAATATAATTTTTCATTATATGTATAATTTTAGATAAAGTGGGATAATATTCATTTCAAACCAATAAAAACTACAGATAAATTCGAAAGTCCCTGTGTACCCTTTTGTAGAAATTAATACTGTTAATGCTACTTTTGTCAATTACCCAACTAAATATTTTTGGTCAGGAGTTAATGCTATTCTTGTCCTAATTTGAAAGTTTAACTTGCAACAACAGTTCTCAATTTGAGTCTAGCCCATTAACTAGACCCAACCCATCAAATAAAACTGCAATAGGGCCCCTGTTTGAGCCCGGTCATTCCCAAAATTCATTTTTCACTATACTTATTTTTAATTTAGGGATGGCAACGGTTCGATTTGGGGTTGGTTCATTCAAAATCATAACAGCACCATCAAATTTTTGGTCATACCATAACCACATTATAACCACGTAAGTCGGTTCAACTCAGTTAATAACCACGAAAATAAATTATTTTTTTATAAATTTAAATTCCAACCGTCAAATTGAAAAAAAAAATTATGAAGAAAAATCAATAAAAATAAAATAAAATACTAAGCCAATTTAGCAAATAATATCCCAAATGGAAATGCAAACAATATCCCAACTTTCAAATGCAAAATTCGACTTTAACAAACAATATTATCAACATAGGTCAAGATTCTTACTAGCATAGGTGAATCTTCATTCTTCCGCATAAGTCAAGAGTCAAGACTCAAAGTTGATTCCTTTATAGTNAATTAGTAATAAAAGAAAGTGTATGAATAACAAATATAAAACAAATCTACCACTTGTACTAAACCCTAACTCAGATGCCACAGTAGATACTGGAATGACTAATAAATCTCTAGCAACCTTCTGTAAAGTTGGATATTTTATTGAACTTGCTTTCCATCATGTCAATAAATCAAAACCATCCACCCTGGCAATACTGGCTTGTCTAGGAAAATATCAAATTCTGTTTTTACATGATCAACGGTAATGGAATGGCTAACAAATGTATCAAAACCAGCCATGCAAGAATGGTTTCCAACAGTAGTAGACGACTTTCTATAACATCAGCAAAAAGCCACATTAATTCTCTAACCAAATTAATAATTGAACTTTCTATTTCTTATGAACATAGAAAAACTGAAGAACGCATAAACTAACAAGCAAAACAGACTAAAAATCACATTTTCGGGCCACGCATCATATATTTAAATAATATTATAATGAAAATGCAATCAAGTATAATGTATCTGTGTTTTGTTGAATTGTACATGAAAGATGGTTTGAAGCCAATGGACACATAACAACTCAGGGAGTGTGATCACAAGATGGTAGACTTTGTTGCTGATTACTACAATTTGAAACTGAGGTATAGGCAGCAGAGTGCCAACGGATCTGATTTGATTCATTGGTTGAGTGGACAAATGTTTTGTAAGTTTGGTTTTCAATTTTCAATTTTAACGTGCATGGTTAGAGTTAGGTTATTGAGTTAAGAGTTTACTAGTAATGTTAATTATGCTAGAATTTTGGGAAAACCCTATTGTTTTTTTTTCCTCAATTAATTTTGGGAAAGAATAATGGAAAGCCCAATTGCCCAATTAATTTTTTTTAATGGGTAATCGGTTCGAGGCAGGGCATCGTCGCTAAATACCATACTGGCCTCGCCCCGAACTGGGTCATTAAAATCAAAATCATAACCACCTCATTGCATTATCGGTTCGATTTTTTTCGCTTCATCCGGATCGGTTAACCGCAGTTTTAGATTTTAACAGTTCGGATTACCATCCCTATTTTTAATCACACGTTTTCTCGTAAAACGCGCAAATTTTAAACTTTTCTTTATTTTCAAAGGAAAAAATTACATTTCTCATATACAATGGAGCCTAAACAAGGATCTTCCATCCGTTGATTTACAAACCTCATGGATGCTTCCATAAGTCCAAAGGCCAGTACATATTGAAAAATGAGGAAATTACACATACACCTGGTTTTAAAGTACCAATTTTCATAAATTATGTATCAAGTTTCATTATACAAAAATCAGGTTTTCATTTAATTATTATAAATTAATATTTTATTAATAATAATAATATTACAAACCCTAATATATATATCTCTCTCTATTCAATCTCTCGTACCGGTGCAACAGCACTGTGAGCAAGCACAACGATCTGGCACCGCAACGATGGCCGACGGGCACCGCATGAAGCAATGCTGAGATCTAGCACCGCAATGACGGGTACCACAACGACGATCGTCTGTTGCACGGCAATCAGCGGAGTAACACTATAGAGATGCTCGGATCTAACGCTATAGCAATGAACACTACATTGTAGCTGTGATTACACAGTGTCGTTGTATGGTGCTTAGATTGCTGCGACAATGACGCGTGCTGTGATTTTTGGGAGTGGTTTCTTCCTATTTCGATCCGCTGTTTAGCCGGTGATTTGGGGGTGATTTTTATTGGTTCTTGATGGTGTTTTGCAAATGGGGGCGCGGTGGTGGTGGTGGCAATAGTGGTTGTGATGGTGATGGTGATGTGGTCCTGGCGATTGTGGTTCACAAATGGTGAGAGTGGCTTGACGTTCTATTGGTGGTAGTGGTGGTGTGGTGGTCTAGTTTTTTAGTGGTGGTGGTGGTGATGTTGACAGGTTTGGTGTAGTGGTGGTGGTGAAAACGTTGGTTGCGATATTTGACATTGTGGTTTTGTTGTTGGGAAGTGGTTGTGATGGTGGTGTTGGCAGCAGTGGTGCGTTCTGTGGTGTTGGTGTTGGCGACAGTGGTGCATTTCTGTGGTGTTAGTGTTGGCAGCGGAGACGACGGTGATGTTGTGTTGGTAGTGGTCACAAATGATTTATTGATTGTGACCAATAAATTGTTTGGTGTGTGACCAATAAATACTGTGTGACCTATAGATTTATTAATTTGTGACATATAATTTGATGTTTTGTGACTCTAAAATAAGTTGTGACTTATAAATTTTATAATTTGTGATCAATGAACAAATTGTGACTTTTAAAATTTTAATTTGTGACCNGTTTTCTTATTTTTGAAATGACACATATTTTAACATCTTAGAAATGGAATTTTCCCTTTATGTAATTACCACCTATATTAATGAGGAAATTACAGCTAGACAGGATTTTAAATTTACATTTTCATAAATCAAGAATCAAGTTTAATAATACAAAAATCAGGTTTTGATTAATAATTAATATTTAAATATTATAAATTAATACATCCAAACCCTAAAATTAAATTACAAACCAAATCCCTCCCCTCCATTCAACCAAGTCGTCCCTCTCCTCCATTCTCTCTTCAGTCGCCTCCCCGTTCCTTCCCTCCATTCTCTTTTCAAATTCACTGTCAGTTGTCGCCGCTGTTGTCTGGTGACAGTGAGGTGCCGCTGCAGGTGCCCGCAAAATGGTGGTTGCGGTGAGGGATGTTCGCGTTGCTGGCGAATCTGGTGGTCGCGTTGATGGCGGTGGGGTCTGGTTGCGAAGTGTTGGCTATGTTTGTTGGTGGCAGAACTTCGATGGTCGATAGGTGGTTGTGGAGTGTTGGCTATGGTTGCGGTGCGGCGGTGTGTCAGTGGTTATTGTGGTGTTGTGGAGGGGTAAATGACGGTGGTGATTGCAGAGTGTTGGCTATGTTTGTTGGTGGCAGAACTTCGATTATCGATAGGTGGTTACAGAGTGTTGGTTATGGTTGCGGTGTGGCGATGTGACAGTGATTATTGTCGGGTTGGGGCGGGGCGAACGACGGTGGTGGTAGTTTTTTGGGTGTTGCGGTGGCGGTGGTTGTGGTGGTATTTTGACGAGGGCGACGGTGGTGGTTTGTGTGGTGTTGTCGCGGGGTGGGGTAGTATTTGTGACCAATTGTTTGGTTGGTTTGTAACCAAATACTGGTGGAGGATCGGGACTTGGGTGGGGTGTTCGATGTATGTGACCAACATTTTGGTTCATTGTGACCTATTGATAAACTCTGATCTATAATGTTTTGATTTGTGACCAAAGAATTAAATTGTGACCAATTAATTTGATGTTTTGTGACCTCGAAATAATTTGTGACCAATTAATTTGATGTTTTGTGATCATAAAATAAGTTGTGCGCCTTTAAAATTTTGTGATTTGTGACCAATGAACAAATTGTGACTTTTAAATTTTTAATTTGTAACCGATGAACGAACTGTAACCTATAAATTTTTTGAATTGTGATCAAATTGAATAGTTATGTGATTAATTCATAAATAAATTTTAATGAAAATTTAATTTTTGAAATTTAAAATCTCAACCCTTAATTTTGAAATAGTCATACTTGAAAACCTCGTTTATGCATGGTCCCCAAAAAATCCACTCTTAATTGACCGTATAATTCAAAAATCTGGCATCAAGCCCATTGACGTCATCCTAGAAATCGGTCCTGGTACTGGTAACCTGACTGAGAAGCTTCTCGAAGTAGGAAAATCTGCAGTAGCAGTCGAACTTGATCCCCATATGGTTCTCGAGTTGCAACGTAGGTTTCAAGGAACCCCTTCGTCTACTCGATTGGAGGTGAATAATTTTCTTTGCTTCTGATGGAAATTTCTTTTTCTTCGGTGTGTAATTGTTTCCGGTCGGGCTTATTACTTTGCTGGTTATATTTGTGTTTGGATCGAAAACGAGAAACCTGGGGCAAACGGAAGTGTTGTGTGCGAGAGTGTGTTGGCTGCTGTTTTTACACCAGAGTCTTTTTGGGCCATGAGGAGCCTGTGTCTCTAACGGAGAACAGCAGCAGGCTGTGGACTTTCGTGCTTGTTGCTTTAATTTGGAAAATATGTTGACTACTTATGCTAATTTATATCATGGATTGAAGCTTTAGAATTAAAATTAGATGCTTCTATTCATAAGTGTCCAAGACTTCAAATTTTCTGCACCCAAATCTTGGCAAATAATGTAGCATTGCAGAAATAAGATGTGCACGTGCACATTTTATAGGCTGTGGTTAATGTTGAACAAATTGTCTTAGTTAATTTCTGTCAATTGTTTTTCTTGGTGTATAAAAAACACTCATTGGAATTTCAAGCAGCACTCTTAAAAGGTAGGAAAATAGTTTTTCGAATACACTCTGGTGCTTAAGTCAGTAAATGATGATAAAGTTGAACATTTAGGAGTGTTTTTGTTGTGTAACATGAGCATACTTCCTTTAGGACGAGTTAGTTATAGTTAGTAGAGTTTCTGTGTGTTTGACTCCCTTTAAAAGTACCTTTTTAGGTGCTTATTTGGACAATGTGCTTTTGAACCAAAAGGTCGTCCAAAAAACCCCTAAAAATGTGCTTTTAAGCGCAGCCATAGAAGTTACCAAACACTTTATTGAACTGGACTGCTCTTGGAAGGATGAGTATAGATTGTGTATCTTCACATCTCTACCCATAGGATTTATCTTATTATAATATTGGATGATATTTTTTGTAGTTAATTCTTAGTACAATAGATTTTGTGTACTATTCTACTTCCAAGACTAGGTCGTAGATAAAAATTGACTCTTAGAAAACTCATCCAATCTTATAATCCCTGATGATGGATTAAAATCCGTCTTCGTCCTTATAAAGACCTAGTCCAATTCAAAGGGGATTCCATTAAATTTTAATGAAAACTTGATTTTTAAAATTTAAAATGACTATTTTTAATTTTGAAATAGTCATACTTAAAAACCTCGTTTATGCATGGTCCCCGAAAAATCCACTCTTGATTGACCGTATAATTCAAAAATCTGGCATCAAGCCCATTGACGTCATCCTAGAAATCGGTCATGGTACTGGTAACCTGACTGAGAAGCTTCTCGAAGTAGGAAAATCTGCAGCAGCAGTCGAACTTGATCCCCATATGGTTCTCGAATTGCAACGTAGGTTTCAAGGAACCCCTTCGTCTACTCGATTGGAGGTGAATAATTTTCTTTGCTTCTGATGGAAACTTCTTTTTCTTCGGTGTGTAATTGTTTCCGGTCGGGCTTATTACTTTGCTTGTTATATTTGTGTTTGGATCGAAAACGAGAAACCTGGGACAAACGGAAGTGTTGTGTGCGAGAGTGTGTTGGCTGCTGTTTTTACACCAGAGTCTTTTTGGGCCATGAGGAGCCTGTGTCTCTAACGGAGAACAGCAGCAGGCTGTGGACTTTCGTGTTTGTTGCTTTAATTTGGAAAATATGTTGACTACTTATGCTAATTTATATCATGGATTGAAGCTTTAGAATTAAAATTTGATGCTTCTATTCATGAGTGTCCAAGACTTCAAATTTTCTGCACCCAAATCTTGGCAAATAATGTAGCATTGCAGAAATAAGATGTGCACGTGCACATTTTGTAGGCTGTGGTTAATGTTGAACAAATTGTCTTAGTTAATTTCTGTCAATTGTTTTTCTTGGTGTATAAAAAACACTCATTGGAATTTCAAGCAGCACTCTTAAAAAGGTAGGAAAATAGTTTTTCGAATACACTCTGGTGCTTAAGTGATGATAAAGTTGAACATTTAGGAGTGTTTTTGTTGTGTAACATGAGCATACTTCCTTTAGGACGAGTTAGTTATAGTTAGTAGAGTTTCTGTGTGTTTTGACTCCCTTTAAAAGTACCTTTTTAGGTGCTTATTTGGTCAATGTGCTTTTGAACCAAAAGGTCGTGCAAAAAAACCCTAAAAATGTGCTTTTAAGCGCAGCCATAGAAGTTGCCAAACACTTTATTGAACTGGACTGCTCTTGAAAGGATGAGTATAGATTGTGTATCTTCACATCTCTACCCATAGAATTTATCTTATTATAATATTGGAAGATATTTTTTGTAGTTAATTCTTAGTACAATAGATTTTGTGTACTATTCTACTTCCAAGACTAGGTTGTAGATAAAAATTGACTCTTGGAAAACTCATCCAATCTTATAATACCTGATGATGGATTAAAATCCGTCTTCGTCCTTATAAAGAGCTAGTCCAATTCAAAGGGGATTCCAACCACATGATCTTTGCTAAATTGTGAACTTTGTCCTATAAATGTTCTCAGTTACATTCAAATCACATTTCTAAATATCATTATGTTCAATTTTCATATACTGACTTAAGCATCAAAATGTCTTTGAAAAATTTGTCATCACCTTTTTATAGGTGTTAATTAACATTTTGGAAGTAATTACATGGATCAGCATAGGCAATTTGTGGAATTGACGCTATATTTTTTTTGACAAATTCGATGTCAATAGTTCCTGGGATTTCGTGGCTCCCTTATTGCAATTTCTATTAAGCTTTTCGGTTTCATTTTTGTAGACCCACGAGGGTTGTTGGCCGAAATTGATGAGAATTGACATTGACAATCCTTGAGGAATTTGAGTCTCCTTTTTGTAGGAGCTATTGATTTGAATACAGCGTGTATTTAAGTTCTCAAACATCTCTATAGTTTATGGTTATGAGTCTTATTCTGGGGGTAGGGATATAAATTTGAGAGAGACATTTGATTGGATACACATGTTAGTAAAACTCTATGCAAAAATTAAATACTGCTAGTGTTAAATGCGGAAACAAATTTTGAATTTTTTTCTTAGTAGCAAAGAACAATTTGATAACTACAATTTATCCTTTAAGAAGGTAAAATTCAACTTTGCTTCCACCTCTATCATCTTCCAACCTTATCTTTAAAAAGTAAATTCAAAATTTGTTTCCACCTCTAACAATCTCCTATTTGGACACAAATATTAGGCCGTAGTGGAACTCTGCCTTCATCCTCAAGTATTAAGACCAATTGAAGTTGAATAAGATTCCAGTTTCTCGATAGTAACTACCTTTGTTAATATATGTACATGATTTTCTATAGTGTGAATCTTCTCCAAATTGATTTTACCATCTTCTAAGAGCGAACTAACAAAATAGTATTTAATGTCAATATGTTTCGTTCTTGAGTGAAATGCAGATTCTTTGCGAGATGTATATTACTTTAACTATCGCTATACGACTTGCAGTCATCAAGATTCTTGCCCAATTTACTTTAGAAATTTTGAAACCATACCATTTCCTTGCAAGATTCTGATATTGCTACATACTCTGCTTCTGTAGTATAAAAGGTTATAATCTTTTGTAACTGAGAGACCCAGCTAATTGCACCACTTCCAGGAGTAAACACATATCCGGTTGTGCTATCTTTCTGCTATTAATTTCTCTTGCAAAATCAAAATCAACATACTTATGCAAGCTTATCTTTGAGCCACCATAACACAGAGCCGTATCCTGAGTACCTTTCAGATATTGCAATATCTACTTGACAGCTTTCCAATGCTCTTTGCCAGGATTATTCATGAATCATTAACAACTCCCACCGCATGAGCAATATTTGGTCTTGTACAGATCATAACATACATCAAGCTACCAATGGCTGAGGCATAAAGGACCTTAGCCATGTCCTCTTTCTCCTCGTGTGTTTTTGCTCCTTGTTCTTTCTGCAATCTGAAGTGGCCTGCTATTGGGGTGCTAACAAATTTAGCATCCTCCATGTTGAATCTCCTAAGGACTTTACCAACATATTCTGCTTGTGATAGCTTTAATCTCTTGTTCTCTCTGTCTCTACTGATTCGCATTTCGAGAATTTGTTTTGCCGTACCCAAATCCTTCATTGCGAACTCTTTAGACAACTGCTCCTTGAGCTTAATAATTTCATCCATGCTTGAACATGCAACAAGCGTATCGTCTACGTACAAGAGAAGTATCAAATTAGAAGTGTTTAAGCTTTTTGTAATAACAACAATGATCACCATGTCACCTATGGAAGCTTGCACTTGTCATGAAGCTATCAAATTTCTTATACCGGGCACTTGTTTTAGCCTATACAAACTCTTCTTGAGTTTACACACCATACTCTCCTTCCTGTAATCACATAGCCTTGGGGTTGATGCATATAAATAGTATTTAATGTCAAACTCTCTTTTTCTCTCAATAACATCGCTACATTTCTCAAATCCTCACTTAGTGCTCAATTGTTTTTGACACTCACTCATTGAACACATATATAATGAACATATCCTAAGGCCTATTTATAGATTTTGTAAGGAAATTTATCATTTGACAAATACAACTTGAATTCCTCCTTTAGAAGTTGAAAAGTCAAACATGAACTTGATCAACCAATAAGCTTTCATTCATTGCTTGACTTGGTAGATTTACTTGTTTGAATTTTTTTTTAGTAGCAAAGAATAATTTGATAACTATAACTTATCCTCTAAGGAGGTAAAATTCAACTTTGATTTCACCTCTATCATCTTCCAACATTATCTCTAAAAAGTAAAATCAAAATTTGTTTCCACTTTTAACAATTTCCCAAAGAATCTTGTTGACGGCAGGTTGTATGGTGATAGTCAAAGTACTATACATCTGGTAAAAATTCTGCATTTCACTTAAAAAATATATTGACGTTAAATACCATTTTGTTCGTTCACTCTTAGAAGATAGTAAAATAAATTTGGGGAAGATCCACACCGCAGAAAATCCTATAGATATGTTAACAAAGGTAGTTACTATTGAGAAGCTGAAGTCATGTTCAACTTTAGTTGGTCTTAGTACTTGAGGATGAAGGTGAAGTTTCCACTGCAGTCTGATATTTGTCTCCAAGTGGGAGATTGTTAGAGGTGGAAACAAACTTTGATTTTACTTCTTAGAGATAATGTTGGAAGATGATAGAGGTAGAAGCAAAGTTAAATTTTACCTCCTTAAATGATAAGTTGTAGTTATCAAATTGTTTTTTGTTACTAAGAAGAAAATTCAAACAAGTAAATCTACCAAGTCAAGCAAGGAAATAAAGTTTGTTGGTTGATCAAGTTCATGTTTGATTTTTTAACTTTTAAAGAGGAATTCAAGTTGTATTTGTGAAATGATAAACCGCCTTACAAAATTTATAAATAGGCCTTAGGATGTGTTAAGTATATATGTGTGTTCTAAAAATAATTGAGCACTAAATGAGGATTTGAGAAAGGTAGAGTTTGTTATTGAGAGAAATAGAGAGTTTGAGATACTTCGTAATTTCTATTTGAAACTCGTTTTGTAATCCTCTATTTCTATTTTATAGTAAAGCTGCATTATTTATTGAGTAAAATATTTGTCCAAGTTTTGTTATTTTTCATTATCCTGGACAATCATCCCCAACACCTAGAACTTGTAAAAATTTGGTGGAACTTTTTTTTGAAGACGCTCTGACGGTCAAGTTATTAAATGACTAAAATTTGTAAAGGAGAATTGAAGAATGAATTAGAGCATATTTGTTCATAACTTGACCATACATAGCTTGTAATTGTTCATAGTTAGTGGAGTTTCCTTCTCATAACGAGGATGTTTGGCTAAGTTTTAAAGTTCCTTTTAAGAGCTTTTAACCTTAGCTAAACATGCCAAGTGCCTTGCTAGAATTAAACTTGGCTCCTAGTAATGATGATAATAGAATATATCTCTTATTTCAGTTAATAGAAATAATGAGACTGATTTTTCCACAACAGATGTTGGACCGGTTGTGGATAAAAATTATCTCAGAAAATCTCTTCCAATTTGATATGACAATTTCTATCACAGGAGATAAGGGGATTAGATTTTATTTTTATCATTACTGTAGTACAATTCGAAAAAGATTCTATTTTATGGACCTATGTTAACTATGGAAAAAATATCCTACAAGGTTCTGAGATATGGTCAAATTACGTTCCTAAATATATTCTTGATTAATTCTTTTCTCAAGTTTTCAGTTCTTTTCCTGACTTGAGTACCGGAGTGTCTCCATGGAATTACTCGCCCTCTTTTTACATGCGATGTTCTTGAAGTGATTCTGGCAAACCTTTGGCTGAATTGACGTTGAGATTTTGTTGATGAAAATTGGACATTATTAGTTCATAGGAATTCCCAGCTCTCTTTTCATAGTTGCTATTGAACTTTCTCGGAGTAATTTTTGTACATTAGCAAAGGTCGTTGGCAAAAATTGACATTGACATTTTGTTTATGAAAATTGATGTCAATAGTCCTTGAGGAGTTCCTTGCCTCTTTGTTGCATTTTCTGTTCATCAGTCTCATAGTAATTTTTGCATATCATAATTCACGTCGACATATGTTGATGAAATTGATGCCAAACGTAGAAGTTTGAATTGAAGTTGATATTAAGAAAGAAAAATTTGTTTTAGTTGGATATAATTTGTATGAATCTCACATTGGTTTTGTACTTGTGATATTTTTTTGGAAAGGGTAGAACTGCAGTGTGAAAATTTTCTAAATAGTCCTTTTTAAATGCAAATTGGCATAGCGAAAGACTACAGATATTCCACAATACTAAAAAATGCCTTTTCATTTTTACTTACTTAACATACAAATACCAAATTGTCGTTTACCACCTCTTAGAAATCTTTATAAGACTTTCTTCCAGATTTGTTTTACATACAAATACGAAATTGGTGTTTATCGCTTCATTATGTTACTTATTTGACTTCTGCAAATATTTTAGGTTATGTATGTATATCCTAGAACACGACTGTTTTTCCACTCAAGAAAATGATTTTCTGAGTATATTTTTATATTTCTTTTTTTTTTTTTTGTTTTAGCTTTACAGTTCGAAATTCCCTTTTAACTTTGTTGAAGGATTTTGGAATTTTTTTTCCCATTTAGTTATTAGTTACTTGAATTCCACTTTGTAAAGTTGTTAAGAGTCTTGGAGATGTAGGAAATGATGGAATTCCATACTTGGAACATTCGGTATGGGTTATCAGATGTAATTGACTATTTTATTCAAGATGCCCAGTTCGCATAAAATTTAGTGGCTATTCTATTCCTTCAAGGCTAGTAGCGAAAGAAAATATATCATTTTTACATATTGTTTGGAGTCATGGTTGATATTGATGATAGTCAATTGAGTATGAATCAGATGAACAATTTAGCTAACAAAATCTTGAGCTATTGGTGCAAAATTGATATAGGTGGAACTATATGCTGCTTTAAATCTTCAAAAGTTTGCAATGCTATCAAACAATGTTAGAAGTTACTATGGATTTTTCTTGTCATATGCACATAACAATTATGAAAGCTACTATTAGACCTGATGGTTTATTGTATGTATTGTTGGCACATGGTCCTGCGTAGATGAAGTTAGAAGATGGAGGGGTAAACCAAAAGTAATATGACCTATTTTGATTTCTATGGATCTAGTTGCTATGTAGTAGATGTAGTAGTGAACTGAATGGTTTGACAAAAAGATTTATGGTGGCCTATACAAGTTTTGGGAATAAGGCCTAGCTTCTTGTTATATATAGTTGCACATTTCCTGCTTAAACAATTCACTCCTGATGCTTGTGTTCCTTTCTTTTGGCTAAAGATGTAGTCTGTTAAATGTTTTCAAAATACTTGCTGTATCTGGAAAAATAATGTTAGGTAATACAACTTGTGCCCGTCAGTTTATATTTGACATTTTTAATGCATAATTTCAAGATAATGTTACTTTGCTGCTGATCAGGCATTCGTTGTTTGTCATTCTAAATAATTAATAGAACTGAGCATGTTTTGCAATGTTTCTCCCCCAGGTCATACAAGGAGATGTAGTGAAGTCAGAAGTGTGATCTTCCATGCTTTGACATTTGCATATCAAATATTACATATCAAATTTCCTCCCCTCTTACTTTCAAGTTATTAGCTCACCCGTTATTCAGGTGTGCAATTATAATGTTCCAAAGGGAATTTGCAATGAGGCTTGTTGCTCAACCTGGTGATAATCTTTACTGTCATCTGTCTGTGAACACTCAACTGTTGGCTCGGTTTAACCACTTGCTAGAAGTGGGAAAGAATAACTTCAGGCCTCCTCCTAAGGTTGACTCTTCAGTCCTCAGGATTGAACCAAGGAAACTGCTTCCTCCGGTGAATTAAGGAATGGGATGGTTTAGTTCGGATTTGCTTTAACCGGAAAAATAGAACTCTTGGTTCAATATTTAGGCAAAGGAAAATTCTATTTGTACAATCGGGTTGACAACCTGTCACATGTGTGCGGGGTCCGCATGTTTAAAAACTTCAAAAAAAGATAATGGACCCCCCATGTGAGTGGTTGTCAACTTCGATTGTACAACTAGCATGGTTTTCAAAATATTTGCTGTATCTGGAAAAATAATGTTAGGTAATACAACTTGTGCCTGTCTGTTTATTTTTGACATTTTTAATGCATAATTTCAAGATAATGTTACTTTGCTGCTGATCAGGCATTCGTTGTTTGTCATTCTAAATAATTAATAGAACTGAGCATGTTATGCAATGTTTCTCCCCCAGGTCATACAAGGAGATGTAGTGAAGTCAGAAGCGTGATCTTCCATACTTCGACATTTGCATAGCAAATATTACAAATCAAATTTCCTCCCCTCTTACTTTCGAGTTGTTAGCTCATCGCCCATTATTCAGGTGTGCAATTATAATGTTCCAAAGGGAATTTGCAATGAGGCTCGTTGCTCAACCTGGTGATAATCTTTACTGTTGTCTGTCTTTGAACAACTGTTGGCTCGGGTTAATCTCTTGCTAAAAGTGGGATAGAACAACTTCAGGCCTCCTCCTAAGGTTGACTCTTCAGTCCTCAGGATTGAACCAAGGAAACCGCTTCCTCCGGTGAATTAAGGAATGGGATGGTTTAGTTTGGATTTGCTTTAAACCGAAAAATAGAACTCTTGGTTCAATAGTTAGGCAAAAGACTGTCCGTTCAATACTAGAGAAGAACTATAAAACCTTGCAAGCATTACAACTTTAGCATGAGGGGTTGTCAGGTGATACAGAAATGGCCGTGTGTGTCACTGCTTTGGGAGACTCTCGGGGACCTGAGCTTGGACCCCGACGAAGGGAAAGATGAGGATATGGAGATGGACGAAGGGGATACAAAAGCTTCTGATTATAAAGATAGAGTTTTAGGTGTGTTAAATCAAGGAGGTTTTGAAGAAAAAAGATCTTCCAAACTCACACAAGAAGATTTTATGCACTTACTCTCGTTGTTTAACAAGGCTGGTATTCATTTTCCTTAGTTTTGGGACAAATTTTGACTAATTTTCATTTGTCCTCTTTTATTTTTTCTTTTTACATATACGTGTATGAATTCATTTTGTTTTCATTGTCGACTAAGGGAAATTATGTTGTGTAGTGTAGACGTGCATTTCCCTTTTTGTCTTTGTACAGATGATTTTTGGTTCTTCAATTTATTATAATAGTTAAGCATTTATGAAATGGTTCAGCATAAGAATAACACTGATTAGAGGTTGTTCAGAATGCTGATTTATATGGAGGGGGTACGGTGAAAGATGTGGGCCCGAACAACAAAATATAGGGAAAATTAGGCCTCATACTCTAAAAAATAATCCAATTAAATTAATACTCTTAATTAATTAAACATCATATAAACCCGTATTAATTACGTTCTAAATTAAAACAAAAATTCTAAGTGCCACATGAAATGGAACCGCCTCTTTCGAAGCCCAAAAACTCTGCCAACCACCACCCAAACCACCGGATCACCATACAGTTGGAAAGCTCTCATCACCCTCTACAATTCTCACCCAACATCTTGCTTCAAACTTACTAGAATCAGCTGAAAATTTGAGCCAAAATCGGCTGAACACGCAGCAAAATTTGGTCGAAAGCATAACTTTCGGCAACACTCATGTCATACCTACCCTAGAGGTCGATCAACCTCTTCATGGTGCACCTACAGATGTCTTCATAACAACAAACAAAACTGTAAATTCAGATTTGCAGAATTTTTTCTCCACAACGAACTCGGACCCTTCGATCATTATTTCCAGGGCCGTCGATGCAACCCATGGTCGCGGATCACCACCCCCACCACAGCCTCATCATGGCCCATCCAATGAACCCATGGGTAACATCCAATTTCGAACCAACATGGACGAATCAAGCAAGGCAGCTCATGCACAGGTTCTGTCTATTCCCAATCATTTGAGGACTCCACAAGACTTCAACCCATCAATTTTAGCATCCAACCTTCAATTAATGTTGGTATAACAATGGGCCATTCATCAATTGCATCAGTTCCTCAATTAAACGGACCAATTTCGGGATTGGACTCAAGAACAAAATGGGCGAGTGAAATTAACGTTTTGCATACAATTGAAGGTCAAAATCTGCTCCAATGAGTTGATCAGCTATTAAACGGCCACGGCTTGTTTGGACTCCTCAACTGCATAAGAGATTTGTGGATGTTGTGGCTCATTTGGGGATCAAAAATGCTGTGCCCAAGACTATAATGCAGTTGATGAGTGTGGATGGACTTACAAGAGAGAATGTTGCTAGCCACTTTTTTAAATTTGTCACTTTTTTTAGTATTTGTCACTTTTTTAGTGTTTATTAGTCACATTCTTGATTTTTATCGCTTTTTTTAGTGACAAACGTCAGTTTTTAGTAAAAGTGACATTGTATGTCATTTTTTTAATAAAAAAATGTCACTTAACTTTCAAAAGTGACATTGTGTCACTTTTTTAGATTGTCACTTTT
>OU503042.1:8714260-8730878 GCA_912172775.2 Fraxinus pennsylvanica | reverse complement strand
ATGATTATTGAATAATTACAACATACTAAACATACACTTCCACAAAATGTACACCAGTTTAGACTCTTACAGCAAGAATCCATTGAACAAAACTTTCTTTTCCAAAACTAAATAAAGTTGAAATAGATATAAACTAATGAATTTCTGAAGTTATAAAACAAAAGTGAGCTTGTCGAGATAGTCATCCACATCTCTATTAATTAAGTCACCTAACAAATTGTTGCAATTAATGTTCACTTTATAAACACGAGCCTCTTAGGACATGCAAAATGTTTACCAATGGTCAATATAATTGAACAATACTATAATTAAAAACTTGGCTTCCTTTAACACGTTAGAATACTGTAGATTATCGTATAATTATGGAAGTTTTAATTTTTCTTAAAATAATGAATCAAACTTGTCGAGTATTGTTGTCGATTTTTATATCCTATAAGTGTACGGATCGTAACAAGTAATATAGTGGACCAATGAGTCCGGATATCATTCTCACGAGAACTACTATCTAACAATTGATTAAATTATTCCAACTTTAATTTGATCGAAATCAAATAATGAGATTTGTGATTGGTGTTTAAATTATTCTAACTAAACTAAACTAATATAACGTACACAATTTTATCGAATTTGGGTTTTAAAAGTATGCATGTGGATATTAGGACTTACAATTTTATTTATGGACCCCTATAATTCGTCAATCAAGATTCATTACTATTGTAGTGTTTGATTGAATTTTTCTATTATATTCAATTTACTCATCTCGAGTTCTCATTGAGTCTATTTAGTTAATTCAATTTCATATCTCTACGTGAATCAATCTTACTTAAACGAAGTATAAGAATTCATCTAATAATCGCAATAATTAATATATGTATCTCTACATATTATACTAAATTATCGAATTTTATTATGTGGTCTAAATCTAAAACTCACTTCTTGATTCGTAATAGATTCACAAAATTATTAAATAGTTGGCCAAATAATTCAAAATATTAAATTCATGAATAAAATCAACACACGCATTTTAAAAACTAGGATCTTGAATAAGAGAAATAAAATGACACACATAGATTAAATTATTCGTCCTAACTATGAATTTAGTTACTCATAATAATGAAAGAAAAAAAAGTATAGAGTTCGTAATCGGGGTTTGAAATTTTGATCATGGAAAGAATTGAATCTTGCATCAAAAATCTTCTTCAACCTCTAAAGTTTTCAAACCTTAGTTTTTGCTCTTTGCTCTTGATGATTATGTATTTTTCTATCCCCAAAATTGTCTGGAACTTCCTCAAAAGTGCCAACAAATTGTATTTACACTCCTTCACATGTTTGTGTTGAATATAGCATTTATATGGACTTCAAAATAGGTCAAAACGCACCTTAGATATATCCAGGTGGCGCTCGGTGCCATGGGAGTGATGCCGCGGCTCCGTGACTTTGTATTACACAAATTGGTAGCGCCGTGCCACCTTTTGGGTGAAAATCTCCACCACACTTTTTTAGTATTTTTATTATAACTTTGTATCCCGATATCTGATTGAGAGATATTCAAATTGGGTTGTAAAGATAACTCAAAGGGCTACAACTTTACCATAAATAGATTTTTTCCAATTTGAACGTTTACTAGGTCAAGAATGAGTCTTAATCTCGAGCTAAAAATTTGGAACATACTTGTGCAGTTGAAAATTGATTTGTTTCCATATTTTGATCACATTTCACTCATTTTTGACTTCTAATTGCATCCAATTGATCCTTAGCATTCTCGAATCTTCATTGTGAGGTCAGATACAGTGATATCCCAAGAATAATTAACTAAGAGGGGGGGGGGGGGGGGAATTGGTTTTTAAAATTTTTCGAAAAATTAGTCTAAATTCAACCAAGTAAAGATTAAATAGATTAATTTAAATAGTAAGCACAAACATAAAAGCGATAAGTAAAAGGGAGATAGGATGCAAACGATATAATTGTGGAGGTCCGATCTAAAGCAATAATCTACGTCCTCTGTTACCAAGCTCTCCTGCATGAGCAAAGCATTTTCACTATATTGATTGAATTATGGTGCAATCCAACCCTTTAGTTGGCTATCGGTGACTTACAAACTAGGAGCACTGATCCTTATATAATGTTGAGCTTTATGGGACCTCAAAACGACCCACACTATTGAGTTTTACGGGACCTCAATATGACCCACACAGTGACTTATAACAAAGAGCACCGATCTTTATACAATGTTGATGTTTAAAGGACTTCAACATGACTCACATTTTATCAAAGTGATTTTACAATGAAATTTCTGTCTTGATAAATAATACAAACAAATTAAGTACTAAGAGAGGCTAACATTTTAATGAATAGTAATAAATGATAGTTCAAGTGTTAGATTAAAAACTTTGATGACTAGATAGTCAAAATTAAATTCAATCAATCAAAGTGTTNAGTTTGATTCAATTAATCAAAGTTTTCAATATGAAGAAGTAGAAATGTTTATACAATGTAAATGTAAAGATCTTCTTAAAAAATATATCTCTCTTTTGAGATTGATATAAATAAGTTAAAGCACAAATAGAGAAAAAAAATTGATGAGAGAAATGATTCAAGAACTTTGGTTGAATAATCAAAGTTTTTTTCTTTAAAAAAATAAATGAAATGAATGCAAATGTAAGTTTAAAGAAATCTGTCAAAAGATATCTCATTTTGATGCTTTTAAAAATTGTTGTATTGAATGTAAGAAGTAGAGGTATTTATAAAGTTCAAAACGTTAAAAAAATCTAGGAGTTCTGATGACTCGTCCGGTCGACCGCTTCTTATCCGGCTAATCAAAATAGTTGTTTGTACAGTAAAAATAAGAGATTAGAACGGTCAATTTTTGGACCGTTGGAAATTTCTAGTCGACCTACCGTTTGTACAGTAAAAATCAAATATCAGAACGGTCAAATTTAGGACCATTGATAACTTTCGGTTGACCGCCGAGTAGTTCGGCATTTTTTACGTTTTGACCCCATTTGTTCTAATTCAAAGGTTTTGAAAAGTGTGAATTTTTGGAAATATTTTTAACTAACTTTTCAAAATAAAAAGTGTTTTTCAAGTCAAAATATCACTTTTAAAAATCATTTTTACATTCGATCAAATCATTGCATTTCAATGACTTTTAATGCATAAAATTGTTTTTAATGCATAGA
This sequence comes from Fraxinus pennsylvanica, assembly GCA_912172775.2. Taxonomy (NCBI): domain Eukaryota; kingdom Viridiplantae; phylum Streptophyta; class Magnoliopsida; order Lamiales; family Oleaceae; genus Fraxinus; species Fraxinus pennsylvanica. The sequence continues at coordinate 8,727,699 of OU503042.1, read as the reverse complement.
AGGATTTTGAGTTTAAACATCCATTACCAAATATCAAAGTGTTAGTACATTTACACTTTATCTAAGAAATCAAGTTTTTGATCTTGCTCCGAATTTTGGCTCTTAAATTCTTGAATGTGTGATTTCGATCTTGACTTTCTTCATGAGTTCGATTTGTGATGATAGCTTTTGTTCTTTGACGACCATCAATCAATTTCCCATCGTATGCGTTGAAAAACTATAATCACTTGAATTCAACTAGTTAGTAAACAAGATTAAGTTGATTGTTATAATCAAAACTTTAAAATTATAATTAACCATATGTCAAGACACAACTTTTGAGTATTTACACTTTAATTCCCAAACTTTGGATCTTGTCATTTTTTGTAAATGTTTGCTTTTTTCTTTCAATTCCACTTCATTTCTTTGAGTTTCACCTAATAAATGAAATATACAAGAAATTAGGCTATAATTGCTCAAAAGAATTATTAAATATTTATATTTTTAGATCCAAATAAGTGTATTTTATACACTTATCAAGTATGCACTGGACTCACGAACTCACATGAAAACATTTAAATTTGTAAAAATACAAATAGAGTTGTGAGACTAGATTTTCATACCATGAAGACTCGGTTTGGTATTATTGTACTTTTAATAGAATTAACTATAACTGTGAAGAAAAAGAAACATTTTAGCAAAACTTATTTATATGAAAATTATTANTCAACTTTTGAAAAATATTTTTCATAGAAAAAGTCAATCAAACTCTCCAAAAGTAGGAATTTAGATAGAAAAAACGACATTTTTCATGAAAAATAAAGCCAATTAAACATGCTCTAAGTGTTTGTTAAAGTTTTCTTTCAAAATTTTCGCATATTTCAAAATCAACATTTAAGTGTTTGATATACAAATGTAATTTATTTTGTGTTGGTATACAATTATCAAAATGGACATTATTGTAATGATATTCTTTTGTATCATTATTATTATTGTAACATTTATTTTTTATTTTATAATAATAAGTTATATTATCAATTATATTTTAAGAAAGTTGATTCACTATAATTATTGTAAATTTGAAAAAAATAAAATAATAACACCTATTGAATCTCAGTTTATAAAATTACAAAATAAAAGCATGACACATATAGTAGAAAGAATGTGAAATTAAGCTTATGTTTGGTTGATACTAAAATCTATGAGTAATGCTACTCATCCCCACTGGAATTACAAATACAGTTTAAGTGGCATTAATGTGGTATTAAATGATAGATGAAATTAAATAAGTCATTTAATTTCATATTTAATTTAACTTATCATTTAGAGTCATCTAAACTGTGTTTGTAACCTTATTGGGGATGAATAACATTACTCTTTATCAAAATCAAAGTCATTAATAAATTTTAATCATATATTTCATGGAATTCATAACTTTTCAACTACACATTTCATCAAAATTTATGAAAATCTACTAAAAATCTGATTTTAATCTCCATCAACCAGGGGATATAAATTATGTTTTCTACATTAATTGGGTTTATTCATTTCTCCATTTTCATATAAAATATCAAATAAATTTAAATTATCTTTAACGTGAACTATGGAACGGAAGATGCTTTATTATTGAAATACCAATTTCCACAATATATAAACATACGAAATAAATGGAACTACGTTAATTAATTATAGTTAAAATTGATATTTCAATAATAGATAAGTAAAAAAGTTTTAAAGCAAAACTTGAAAACCATTATTTTGCTACTTCTCAAAATAAATTATACAAATTTTTCTATAATTATTCTTTAAATATACTAAATGAGCCCCCGTTTGGCCTCCATTTTCCCCATTAATTCACATTACTTGCCAATTTTTTTCAAACAAGTGAGGGCCCCATGTGTCATATGTTTCAGATAGTACAAGTAGCGTGAAAAAATTGTCAACTACCCTCTTAATGACTGAGAAATTCATGACAGGTACACTTCTTTTCATATAATAAATGACGATAATACCCTCTTAATGACTGAGAAATTCACGGTATTAACTACCACGTTTTTTTTATGTTTTTTCTGTTTTTAGCATTCCACACGCAACGTTAAAAAAAAAATTCCACTATAATAAAAACGATTTTCCGAACCGATCGCGACTAATGTTTTGATACCTAACGAAGGGCTTGAGCAATATAATCACGTAGTTCTACGGTATGTCCTTGTCCCCAATCGCGTCCTCCTCGGCCGCAATTTTGTCATCCTTGCCTGGAAGATCGATCTCAACTTCAAAATCGTCGGCTTCCTCCGCTCTATGAAAACCTTCATCGAGTTTTCCGTGTCGTCTCAAAAAGTTATGCATGGCCATCGTTGCCACGACAACGAATGTTTGCGCTCTAAATGAGTAGCTAGGCATTCGATCCAGCATTTTCCATTTCTGCTTCCAAACACCGAATGTTCGCTCAATAACGTTACGACATGATGAGTGATGAAAATTGAACCTCTCACGTGCATTTCGAAAACGTCGTCGACCGCCATTATTGTTCTGAAAGTCTTGAAAGTGATACCGTACATCAGATCATTTGTACGGAACCATGTATCCCGGACGATGTGCGAAACCCGAGTCGACTAAGTAGTATTTCCCGTTTCTTGGTTCTGGGAAATTTACATCAGGGCTATGGACACATCGAGCCAAAATTCGACTGTCGTGCGTGTTTCCTGTTGTCCCTGGCATTACAAACGTAAAGCATAAGTTGAAATCACAAGCTGCGAGCACAATTTACGTTGGGAAACTTTTCCTGCCAATGAAGTCAGCCCTTTTATGCCATGGCAGCACAACACGAACATGAGTGCCGTCATTCACTCCAATGCAATCCTGCAACAAGAGTTCGTATCAAAACTGGCAAACATGTCTCTTGACTACGCTTCACGTTAATTGATTATCGTTACATGATGACCACATCCTAACTTGAAACAATGGATATTGGGTAGAATTGGGGCGATGATGAATCGCCCCCTCGTTGTAGTCGGGATGCGGTTTAATAATATCGCCAATTAGCGCGACGACGACTCGTAGCACTCGCCTGAAGTAATGTAAAATGGTCTGCAAAGAATGCCCAAATAGCGTTTGTACTTGGCGATAGCCTTTCCCGTGCGCTAAAATGCACAGAAACATACCAACTTGTTCGTATATATCTATGTTCGCACTACATGTCAAGCCGTACTGATCTTGAAGAGTATGCGTAAATTTCCTGAACATGGGGGGATACGTTCGGAACTCCTGAAAACACGTCTGCGGATATACGCGCATATTCTGTAGCATGAAAATATGATCGCTGCGTGATGTAGGAAAGAGGTACCGAGGGCCCCTGTTCGGTGAAAGATATTCGCGTACAACGCGTTCAGCTATTCTACAGTATTCTAGCCAGGCCACTACATTATCATCCAGCCGTTGTAGTACATCGTCGTTCGACCCGTCTTCGGAACCGGATATGGAAACGAAGCTGCAGTCTGTGTCAAATGATGCACTTTCAACGGACTCGTCACTCATCTACACGAACAAAAGATGACACAACTAGACCATCAAAATGTGAGAAATATTGCATGTGGGATAGAAAGAAATAATAATGGCAATGCTGATGGATTTCTTACCTTACCTCTTCTTTACAAATTAGAAATTGGTGTATTCTGTGTTAGTTCACAACTACCCCATTCGTGAATCTGCCTAGGGCCTTTTATACACATACAAATAATTTAATGATTCTTGGCATGCACACACTTGCAAGTATTGCACTGGTACTTGATGTTGAAAGAGAGAGGCAATTGGGGAATATATTCTCTGCATATTTCTGGTGTAATCCATTCATTTTCAACTTCATAGTACTTGATAGTGAGGGGAAAACACACTCAAGAAACATAAATAATGTAAGAAAAACATGTGTTAAACTCAAATAGGATGTCTATCAACGTTCGAAACAAACAACAAATCAGCAAATAAAATCAAATGAAATTGTCATCACACCTTTGTCTCTAGACCGAAGGACAGAGGTGAATTCGACCACATACGCAACATAAAAACACATACGTAACTTAAAAACACTTCGAGAACTCGAAATGGAATTACAGTTTGCGTCTTGCCCTCAACGGCTTCCCTCAATTCGCATCCTTGTCGCGTTTGAAGCAGTACTCAACCCAGGCGATCCTAAGTTCTTATGTTTCAGAGGCACTGTACGCAATACATTATCGTTGTCGCGGAACCACCACAAAGCAAACAAATGAAGCTCGTCACCACTCTGTACGAGGCCTGTTGAAAGCAAGTCCTTCACGCACTCTGAAATTGTCATCACACCTTTGTCTCTAGACCGAAGGACAGAGGTGAATTCCCTTGACACAGTCACCAAGTTGTCAACAGATTCGGAAACCTCCCTCGCTCTAAACTTCTTCTTCTTTCCTTTCCCTTTTGATTGCTTACCTTTACGCTTCTCTCCACTTCGGCTGAGGGAAATATTCATGGAGGAGTGCACTCTGCTGTCTACAGGCCTTTCACTCGAGTCTGTTGTCTCTGCGTTGATTGGCACTGTATCGTAACGATCTTCTGCGTCACTATCCGAGCTCAAATAAAGACCGCGTTGGGAAAGTTTAGTCGGTGTTAAAGCATACTTCGTGGAGTCCTGAGTGTCACCAAACAGTTTGCTGTAAGTGTGGAATATCTCTGTGTTGTCTTTGAACTTGCCGTACTTCGGGTTCTCCTACACAAAAAAAGACGACATGAGCAACTGCATATTATAGCATGGACCATAATTAGCTGAAAATTACAAATGGTTAACTTCATTGTGCATGACCGTATTCAATCCGAATATTTTATTAGATGAGCATTCTTAATTCTATATATTCGACATCAGAATATTAAGTAACAATTTTAGTGAAGTTAACACCAATAAGATGGCAGTGGCATAGGAATATCAATAAAGTGACCAATGTAATGAAAATAATATTCTAACCCCCATCCAACTCTAGTCGATTCCTAAATCCAAAATTCTCAGTGAAAAAAATGAAAATAAAGGATCTTTTCAGGAAAAAATGAAATTGACGTTAAATATAGCAACTCTCTGAGTTCAAAAATTATTAAACTTTGCTGCAACTCTAAAAAAGAATTTGATTTTTTTTTATCAACATTTGTGAATGTTCAACAATTCCCCAATTAATACATTACCTACACAGAAGCATAATCACTAATTTATCAAACTCTTACAAATTCGCCTGCAAATTGTTTGTATATGTTTCTTCAAAGTATAATTCCAACAATTACAAGTATGCCACACAATTTTCCTTCATTTCTTTCTATTATCCTACAGAATAAGCAAGATTTATCCAAGTACCGGAAGCAGCAGTAAGACATCTCCACAAAATTCGAAGTTGTTTCTAAAAAAAAAAGGTAAATATCAATGCAAAACCTTCATTAATTTCAACGTTTGTTTATCCAAAAAATTGTAGACACCATCATGCATTACCATTGTTGCAAGTAACGAGGAAGAACGTACACCAGCAGATCAAATTACCTTCAATTTCATGTCCCACCACCAGTCCGCCACTTCAATTCTACCCCCGTTGTTCAGACCGTACTAAATCCCGGTGCTTCAGAGCAACTCGAACAACAACTTGTGTTTCGTTCGCCAAACTCCCCAGTGGTTCTTCAACTGAGCGATTGTCCAATCCTTCCCAGCTTGTTGGTTGAACAAATCATAGATTCGTTCCCAACCGGTAGTCGAGAAACACTTTCCTCGACGATGTCCTTCGACAGTTACGTGCTCTACCACAGAGATGAAAATATGGTGTTCTCGAGGATCCTAACTTGTAGACTTGCGCGTGTCTGTCTTCTTGTTGGAGCAACGGGCTGGAGATGCAACGGGCACCGGGTCAGTCACCGGAGTCGTGAAGTTCTGGAAAACAACAACACATTGGTGAACAAAATGCCGTAAAAAGTCCCAAATGGTAGTAAAATAAAAAAGAATGAAGCCTTTATGACATTATACTGAACACGAGATCTGCAAAACAACTAATAAAATATTTCACAGGAGCTTACCATGGAGTATAGATAGTAGCTCCATTGCGAGATGTTGTCGTCCGTCACGAGTTAGTCCATTTTTTTGGTCGGAGAAGACTGTGCGTGGTTTTTTTTTTTTTTTTTCAGCCAACGACTTGCTGTGTTGCTGAGGGGAACAAGTTTGGAAGAAAAGACAATGGAAATGAGGATAATGGTGATTAAATGAAGGGTAATTTTGTCTTCTGTTATTTATATTGGAGGGTGTTTTTGTTTAGCTACCTCAACCGTCCAGTTGAAAGAAATTTCTTACTGCCAAGTGATGTGAAAGTTGCAAATATGGGCCCCACATTTGTCAAAAAAGGGAGGGTTGAAAAATGGCAAGAAAAAGAATGAAATGCATTTTAACGTGGGCCAAACATAAGCTTTCTAATTCTTTGACCAGAAGTTGGCTTCAAAATCAATTCCAAACGAGAGCGAATTTTATGCAAATTTTTAACTTTGCATCTCAAAACATCAACATTATATTAAAAAAGATTTTGCAAAGAACCATCTAATTCGAGAGCAATGTTATTTATTTAGAGTTTAACGTTTATGAATTTAGTAAAATAAAAAATCAAAATTTTCTCAATAAAATTTTTCGAAAAGAGATTGTCACATCTCACAGACACCGTAGGATTGTTATAGGACAAATTAGTGAATCTGATTGATTCACACCCTACCTCCACTTGATATATGCACCAAACAGGCAGTATTTTCTCTCCCCCAATACGAACAAGAAGGCAAGATTTTGTGCTATTCGAGGAGCTCTCGTTGAGCCTATCGAGAGATCGCGAACCGCTCAGTGTTCGTGGATCAATTCATCCATCAAAACTATCGTTTGGATTCTTAGATTCTGTTGTTTGGAATTCCCAATCGATCACTATTAGGAAAAATGTTCTTGGTGGATTGGTTCTATGGAGTCCTCGCTTCGCTAGGGCTGTGGCAAAAAGAGGCCAAAATCCTCTTCTTAGGCCTCGATAATGCCGGCAAAACTACCCTGCTTCATATGCTGAAAGACGAGGTTCCTTCCTAATTTCTTGTTTGCTTAATTTCACGCACACGTTTATTGTATTACGGCTCTATATATTTGTTTCTGTTTCGCTGTTAAATGAATTTTGTGAATCATGTTGGTTGTTATTATTATTAAATTGTCGATTTGTGATTTGACTAATCAGAACAAATCAGTTGTCATTTTGTAGAGGTTTTTTCGGATTGAAAGTTTTTGAATTAGTTTATTTCGCGTTTGATAGCAAATTCGATTTTTTTTTTGTTATATATGAAAATTGATTAAATCAATTAAATCTAAGCCTAATAAAGGGCTTTGTTCTCAATGTTTTCTCTTGTTTTGGGATTGACATCGAGTAATACTTGTCAAATGTATGCATCAATAATACAGCCGTGTCTAGGTATGGGATTTCTGTTCTCTTATTACTTTTTATTTCTTGTGAACAGAATGAGTGTAAATATTTTGTTTGGTTACGTTTGGATAGTTATTTTTCTTATTCTGTGGTGAGATTTATTTCCTTATTGAATCGAGAAGTGAAATTATATTATATAACTGGAGGTTTTTTTTTTAAGCTTACTGTGTACCTGACATTGTTAAAGTGTTGGAAATGAGCAGAGATTGGTGCAGCACCAGCCCACACAGTATCCAACATCAGAGGAGTTAAGCATTGGAAAAATTAAGTTCAAGGCTTTTGATTTGGGAGGCCATCAGATTGCACGGAGAGTTTGGAAAGATTATTATGCCAAGGTATTATATTTTGCCAACATGTTGTGTTTGATTGTTATAGATTTTCAGTAACCACTGTTCGTATATTTTGTTTAAAAATTTCTTCCCCTGCCCCATAACCAAGAAAAGAAAAGAATTTTACACAAACAATTTTAACTTGCGAGTTACTGAACTCCTGGGATTTTGACCTTTTGACACTTCGTTGCTGGTGAATCTCATTCACTACCCTAACATTGTACGCCTTTTCCTTTTTTTATTTTTTTTTATTTTGTGCTCTCTTTGTCAATATTGATTCCTGTAGTCATGCTTTCTACAGAAAGGTAAATGTTCGATCATTTTTTTTAATAGTTAATTCCACGCTCAATTTTCATGCTCCAATTTTTCTATTTCCCAAAAAGCTCTAATACAGGCAAATGTGTTGATTCTGTGGTGTTTAAGCATTAGAATCTGGTGATCATTTTGCTGTCTTTACCTCTTGCCGAATTTATATTTCCCCCTATTATTTGGGAATCTTTCCACGAACTACGTTAAGTCATTTTTTGTGTTTGGTGGATATTGTGAGGTTTTCACTACCAAGCTCGTGGGATAGTAATTCACAAGGCAAGTTTTTACTGTCTCTGTCATACTTTTCTAGAAGAATTTACACTGACATAGTTATGTATAGTAGACATAAGTAACAGCAAACTTCTAACTAGAATGTGCTCTGCCTGACAGAGTGTTTATTCAATTTTTCTTCATGATCTTTTAAAACGTTATACATACAAGTTTTCACTCTTTTATCATGTTTGATTTGATTTGATAAAATGATTAAGTAACATTGGATTTATTATTTTAAAAGAACAAAAAGCTACGAACTTGTTGATTATTTGTTGAGTCATGTTTAGTATTATGCACTTGTTTGAGCCCCATTTATCTATCAAAATGCATTCTTGAACAATAATTTGACCTCATTACAACCACACATTATCCAATAAAATAATATTACACGCAAATTCAAAACTTTTTCTTATTTTTAACCACACATTCTCCATCATAACACTATTGCAAAATGCATTTTTTGCAATAAATGGGGCTCAAACAAGCTTTATGTATCAAATATTCATTTCATCTATACCATTAAGCATAACCCACCACATAGATAGTAATATCTCAAACTCTTTTACTTCTTCTTTTGTACCTTATATTATTTTATATAAGATCTAATGTTAAAGAAGAACACGAAACTAGATTTTTGACAAGCACAAAATATTTTACACTATAAGTATTATATATTTTTAACTCCAACCTTAATACTTAGTCTATGACATTTCTTTAATCTTTTTTCTTGGTAAATGGCTCTTATAGCCTCTAGAATTCAATACAATTAATGCAATTCGCACAAAATAATTAGTCTTCTAACTATCAAAAAATTTCAAAATTATTAGGTAAGTGATGTGACAAAGCTACTTTTCATGATCTCCTAGGTATTGTTAACTCTTTTGTGATTGCAGTTTTTATAACTATGATAAGATTTTTTTTCTGCACTTGATTGTTGTAAAATAAATCTCAGAACATTCAGGGAAAAATTAATCTAAGGAGCTGTGAAAACTTATTATCTGTTGTGCATTTTTATCAGCATTCTGTTTTGGCTTTGGGCAACAGTGTTATGAGTCACACTGAGAGAAGAAGTATGAGTACACGAGTCTCTAATTTGGAAGATCTCTTGAAGACTTGAACTGCACAAGAAATAAATTATTACATTATTGTTGAATTCTGTTGGCGATGATGTGATAGCACATTATACGAAATGTTTTTAAAATGTTAATTTGAAATCTGATGTCATACTATTCAATTCGCTGACACTAGCTCGATGCTCTTTCAAGAAGCAAATGCTCTTGCAACATGACAGCATATTCTAATATTTACTTTTCCTCTGTGTTTTCAAGTCATTTATTGGCATCGAATAAATGATTTGCACCCCAGGTCTCTCCTCATGTTGTGGGGAAAAAGGGAGAAAAACCAAAAAGTAGAATAATTAACAAAAAGGTCCAGTAATTACACTATTAAATTTGTCTGTGACTTTGGGTGCACTTATATTGTTTTATTATTTTCCTCTTCTATTTCCTATTTGTGAGAGTAAATTCACTAGTGGATCATTTGCACTGTGAAGCTTGTTTAACTGCATTGTACTAGATGTTGTAGCATTATATGGCATTCTTCAAGTTTTATGTTCTCTTTCTGATGCCTAATATGCTACTTCTTGGGTAGGTGGATGCAGTTGTTTATTTGGTGGATGCTTATGACAAGGAGAGGTTTGCGGAATCAAAGAAAGAACTGGATGCTCTCCTTTCTGATGAGTCGTTGGCTACTGTTCCCTTCTTGATTTTGGGCAACAAGATTGACATCCCTTATGCTGCCTCTGAAGATGAATTGCGTTACCACATGGGTTTGACGGGTATCACTACTGGCAAGGGGAAGGTAAACCTTGCAGATTCAAATGTCCGTCCACTTGAAGTTTTCATGTGTAGCATTGTCCGCAAAATGGGCTATGGAGACGGCTTCAAATGGGTCTCTCAATACATCAAGTAATTGGCGTAGGAAGCTACATATTTGGGCCGTTTTTGGATTATAATCTTGTGTATTTAATGACCTGTGCTGGAAATGTTGTCTTATTTGAATTTGTTGGATAATTACCTTTTGTTTTAATTTTTGGCGAAATGATGAAACAGCCTTTTTACAATATCATTTATTGTGTTCTCTCTTGATATTGAAGGAAAATAATTATTTCTGGAGAACGGATGTGCCTGCTTTATTTCTTTTTTGAATTAGCTGTTTTAGAAACCGGCCTGGGTATCAACCCGAATATGATAAAGGGTTAATTTTTCCTGCCTTCTACGTATAATCGGATTGGTTCTCTTCTTTTCCGGTTAATCCCATTTAGGTTTTTGACAACATTGGTTTTGCAATCTTGAACCCCATTACTTTTCTCGCACTTATTTCTATGGACAACATTGTGCCAATTTTTTAAAAAATTTCTTGGCCGTTTTCCATTTCAAATTTTAATATGCACTACGAAACAATACTATTAGTATTGGTTATTTAACTTAATTTATTGACCATTATACATGTTGTCGTATATTGATATTTGTTCAGCCTCTACTTTGCAGGGTTGGTTCTCATGACAAAATCTTTAAAGTGGCAGGGCTTTCCTTCCTTGTAACCACTCTGGTGTGAGAATTAATAGGAGAAAAAGATTAAATATAAATTATGAAAGGTTTATTGGAGCAAAATCTCAAATCCTTTGGACTTATTGCGAATATCCTTTCAAATTGGCTGAAAACCCCCATTTATGACTTTTGAAGAGTGAACCACCCCCATGTCGTCCACTCTCGTTACTGTTGCCGTTAGTTCTAATCAAAGAGGTTCAAAATAAATAACTTTAAAAGGGAAAAAACTGTCATTCCCGTCCTCATCACTTGTTAAGGACCTGTTTGTGTAGAATAAGGGTGTATTTTGAAAGAAACGAACAGTCACCTCCAACCTTCCGGTGCAAACCCACGATCAACATCAACTGTACACAGCTTCACACGTGATTTAAGCGGTTTCTTTCGCCGAAGGTCACCATACCATTCTATAGACCGGTTTGAAATAGTAAGTGAAATTTGCAATACTTGTATTTTGATTTTTGGTTAAAAAATTCAAAATTTTCAAATGGGTTTCTCAAATTAGTTTATTCATGTTATGTGTATAGTTTCCTCCTATGTTTATCAAGAATGTCTGCTCCTATAATAAGAGGTTTTGAAGATGAAGCTCCTGAATATGGTTAGTGTCCTTGTTTTGCATTTTGAATGATGTTTTTGTTTCAATTTTTATTTGTTGTTGTTCGAATTTTGGTTTATTATGTGTATGCATGTTGATTACTGTGGGTTTTGATCATTTTCGTAGTAATTAGTTTTTTACTTTTTTTTCATATTCATCCAGCCAGATATACAGATTACTTCACAATGGCAATTCACAGTGGGAGTGTTTTTAGATAAGTTGAATAATGTGAAATATGAATAAGTACGGTAATGTTCTTGGCGTATGTGAAGCCTGCTTATTTCAATAGGGATTGGTATTGGGATTGGTTTGAAGCATTTGCGTATGAGTGTGGAGATTGTGGACCTCTGGACTTGTACTATATGATGCAGAAAGGTAGTTTGTGTAGTACTTTGAGAAGATTACATAATGAATCAGATGCGATAGAGATGTTGAAAGACATGCAGGACACATAGTGGTGGAAATTTATATGGGTGGTACTTAACCAAACATATGCACTATCACATGATCGTATGAAGAACCAATACAAGATGTTCTCGGGAGTAGTGCCCATAATAAAGGGGGTGAATGTAGTACTACTTATGGATGCTACGTCCCGGTGTTTGATGACAGTGCAGTGGTGTAGACAAGCTTGATATTGATGATTTTTTAATTGAAAATGTAGAGGAGGCACGATCATAGTTTGAGGAAACACTTATGTACGATGCTAGCAGTGGTAATCTACAACCTGAATAGGCTGAAGAAACAACGAGATTGGATGATCGAGACATAAATGACCACAACGATGATTACAAAATGGTTGAACTAGTAGAAGGTCTTGTCGAGGGTGTATGAAGTGGATGATGAACAACTAGTTAGTGATGAACTTCCGACTGAGGTAGTGAATCTTGATTTCAATTTTGGTTTTACTTTATACGATGGGCAAGAAGTTAGAGATAGCTCCATAATTTTATTCTCTCTAGTATCTTCAAACTTAGAGAGAAGAATTGCCTTTTATTTCAAGGATAACAATTGGCTAGCTGGACTTATGCTCGACCATAAAAGGAGGTAGTAGCTATCAACTCCTCTGACTTATTTCATCCTTTCATGTCGAGATAATTGTCTGATTGGTCACCGAACTTTGCGAAAGATTTTCAGAAGGTCACTGAACTTCAAAAGTTTTCCCGTTAGTCACTGAAATATACAAAATGTAATTCTATTCATTAACCAATCAGGTAATTAACTAATCTTTATTTTTTTGTACCCATACTTCACAATTTTATTCTCTCTAGTATCTTCAAACTTGGAGAGAAAAGAATAGTCTTTTATTTCGAGGTCAGTAGTTGGCTAACTGGATTTATGTTCGACCATAAAAGGAGGTAATAGCTATCAACTCCTCTAACTTCTTTCATCCTTTCATGTCGGGATAATTGTCTGATTGGTCACTGAACTTTGTTAAAGGTTTTCAGAAAGTCGCTGAACTTCAAAAGTTTTCCAATTAGTCACTGAACTATACAAAATGTAATTACATTCATTAACCAATCGGGTAATTAACTAATCTTTATTTTTTTTGTACTCATACTTCATAATTTTATTCTCTCAAGTATCTTCATACTTATAGAGAAAAGAATAACCTTTTATTTCGAGGATAATCGACAAGGTTGTCTGTCGACATCTCTAGAGCCCTGTTTGATAAGCTTACAATTCCATGTCCAATTTCCACCAATTCACATGTTTGATGAGCAAACAATTCATGGGAATTGGTTTTTTGGGGGTCTCTCTCACGCGCCACAATTCATCCTTTTTGGGAAAAATTAATTCCGACCAATTTGGTGGGAATTGATTTTCCAGTTTACGACTTTTTTTTTTTTTTTTGTGGCAA
>OU503042.1:8564268-8584904 GCA_912172775.2 Fraxinus pennsylvanica | reverse complement strand
ATCTTCTAAACATCGGTACAAACATGTAAGTCTCTTTCCTTAAACTATTTGTTATCTTATCTGACTTGCAAGTTGATTTGTCATTATGGTGGAGATTGTTGTGTATTTTTTGTGATGCCCAAATAATCTCAGGGCGATAATGAAAAATAGTGGCTCGTTTAACTTCATAGGCTATAAGCCCGAGATTAAAGAATAACTAAAGTCCACACCACAAATGTCGTAGCCCAAATCTTGTTGGATATTTAGTGGAAATCAGCCCATTGGGTTAGATGATCAATACCCAACTTATTAGAGATAAAATGATAAGAGTGTATCTCTTCCTTCATTCAAAAACTTGTAGAACTCTATCTCTTATCTAACCAATTTTCGGTTTTGATAATGTCTATCATTGGAGAGAAAAATTCGGGAAATTGATTCAACTCCTTGCCTATAAATTGGAAACTCGCGTCCTTAATTCAATACACCAAAAATTCACTTAGCTTTGTGCTTTAGAAGAAGTAATAACCGGTTCTCTGCTCTGTGCTTGAAACCTTCTCTCTGCTTTATGCAATCAGCTTCTGTTCTTCCATGCCTTGGTGTGCTCTTTTGTTTTCTTCGGGTTTGGTGATACCTTTGTGATTGTGGATCAGTTTTCCCGAGCCTAAACGAAAGGAGAATTTATTGTTTTTATTGTTCTTCATTTTTTAGATTCTTAGTTTGATTTCATTGATTTATTGTAATTCCATAACCTAATTCTTTGATTTGTTCAATTGTAGGTGGAATTAGAATCACATCGGTGTCTCTCTTTCTCTTCATGGCTGATTCTTGTGCTTGTCCGAAAAAACTGAACTCTAGGGTGTATCAACAAGCTTCTTTCCCATTATCAGTTTTGGAACATGGTTGCAAGTAAACTTGGATGTATTATTCCTTTGACAATGCTCTTGGGTTCTCAAAAGACTTCTCTTCAGTCTCAGTTACCTTTCATTTCATTCATTGTTCTATTAGGTCCTTATCTTCTGCTTCTGACAGTACATATACTGAGATGGTAACATGGCACTGCCAGTCATCAGTATGGTTAGTAACTCCAGTTGTCTATAAAGCATACCATATGTTGCAACTAACGAGGGGGCTAAAGCTTGGTGTTGAGCTTGGTGCACCGTTATGGACGGTGCTTACTATTAAAGGGCTTGGCATATTGTTGGGTGCTTGTTCTTAGAATGCAGCTCACGAGGGTTGTTTGGTACACTGATTTTACTGATCGTACTTATAATCAAGAGCCATCTCCTTTTGTTGATCTTGATAGATTCTTGCTGATGAATCAGCCACTGGCCTTACGTACTAAATCTGTAAGTACACGGTTGAAATTTAGAAGGGCTTAATATGATTTAAAAAATGTATGATTTGTCGAAGTGAATATGATAAGACAAGCACAATAATTGTCTTATATTGTGTGCTCATCATGGTATTTGTTATAAGTGTTCATGTTGACGTGGATATGTTTAGAGAAATGATAGAACGAGAAATTGCAATTTTCATTCTTGCTTTTCTTCCTATCCTCGTCCCCCTCCTTACTAACATGCTTTATTTTATTTGCTCTTTGTTTTTTAGCCCCAAAATTGCTGGTTCGGTGGTGTTTGTCACATTCATTATAAGATTCTACTCAAAAAAATAGAGCATACTGATTAAAGAGAACCAGAAAAATATGTGATGTCTCTAGTCTTACCATGATCGGCAATATAGCCGTGTGTATGCCTTATAATAAATGAAGTATTTACGTTATCATAGATAACTTTAGGAGCTGCATTTGAGAAGTTACCTAAATTACTTCCAAATGCTACGCTCATCACATGCTTGCAAAGCCTTGCCTTGGCCATGCTTCTACACTAGCTTTCAAAGCCTTATTCATTACTGTAGCCCATCACATCTTTGAAAATTTGGACACACCTTTTTATTGGAAAATTTGGTTTTATTAGTTGGTTTGACCAATTATTTTAGTGGGTTCCGTTAGTTGAACAAAATATTTCTTTAGCCGAGTGTGTTCTACTCCATGAATATATTAATGTTATGTATTTATTTTCTCAAAACTAATTTAGGGTGAATAAGAAATTAAGGCTAAAAGATTACCACTTGAAGTTGAAATAAATTAGAATAAAAATTGGTGAGAACTTGGAAAAGTGTCAATTCCACATAGGAAAGCTAGAAGAATATAAACCAATTGGTCGGCTTTTTCCTATTTTTCTGTGCATAATACGTATATTCTTCTAGAAGGGCGGTTGACGGTTGACAATTAAGCTGCCTGTCCAAACGGTTTGTTTCTGTTAAAAACACAACTTTTCGACTGTTGTATCTTTTGGACACAACCTTTCAACTTCTATAAATAGGCCCCTGTACCCCGGTTTCATTCACTCCAAAATCAATTAATTTTATTGTTCATCCGATATTATTCATTCGTCCCTGCATTATTCATATTTTGTAATCCATGTTTGGTAATAATTTTCGTGCATTTTAGTCCTCCAAATTTTAGAGATAAAAAATGTGAGTAGGTTCGCCGGGCCTTGTAATTTATAGTGCTACTATTACAAGTCGAGGTCGTTGTATCTTGGGAGACGAGTGCTGGAATACCGTCAGCATCAGTGCGGGCATTATCGACTTAAGGAGAAAGAGTTGAACTCTTGCCCCGACCATTAATATTTTTATAGCATTCATTTTGCACAACGTTATTTTGCCCAAATCTATTCACGGTGATATAATTATTTGCCAATAATTTTAAGACGATAATGACAAGTAGTAATACATCTGTCGTACTTATTAATAATGCTCACGTAGAGAATCGAAAAAATTCACTGGAGTGAATTTTAGGAGATGACAACAAAAAAAGTTGTTTTATCTCACGACTCTGAATTTATCAAATTCTTGAGTGAAGATGCTCCAAATGTTGAGGATGATGAAATAGATTCTAAAAAATGAGCAACATTCGATGCATGGAGTCATAGTGACTTCTTGTGCAGGAACTACATCCTCAATTATCTTGACAACACACTATATGGCGTATATTATTCGGTCAAGAAAGCTAAATTACTGTGAGAATTATTGGAAAAGAAGTACAAAACAAAAGATGCCGGATTGAAGAAATTTGTTGTAGGCAAATTTCTAGGCTTCAAAATTGTATTCTAAAACGGTAATGAATCGAGTCCAAGAGCTACAAATCATCCTGCATGATATACATGCAGAAGGTATGAAGCTCCGTTAGTCGTTTTAGGTCGCTGCGATTATCGAAAACTTACCACCAATGTGAAAAGATTTCAAGAACTACCTGAAACATAAACGCAAGAAAATGAGACTTGAAGATCTGATTGTATGATTAAGAATTGAGAAAGATAATGACAAGTTTGTAGGTTTAGACTAGTATTTGAATCTAACAAGTTTGTACTCACCAAAAATGACATGTTTGTAGGCAAATGGTACTTAGTCAATGGGCTATTCAAAATGAATGTAATGCATGTACTTCGTGATTTTGATATTAATAAAAATAAATCTTCTGCTTACTTGAAACATGTGTAGAAACTAAATTAGCTAAAACACTGTATCATTCAGTTGAAAGGAACTCGAATCCTCTAAAACTAATTCATAGTGATATTTGTGATTTAAAGTTTGTACAAACTAGAAAAGGTAAAAAGTATTTTATTACTTTTATAGATGATTGCACAAGGTAATATTATGTCTATTTGCTAAGAAGTAAAGACGAGGCCTTAGAAACATTTAAATAGTACAAGAATGAGGTTGAGAATTAACTAAGCAAATGAATAAAAGTTATTCGTAGTGACAAAGGTGGGGAATATGAAGCGACATTTGAAATTTTGTTCAAATTATGGGATTATTCATCAAACTACAGCTCCTTGTTCACCTCAGTCGAACGGTATTGCGGAACGCAAAAATCGTACTCTAAAAGAAATGATGAACGATATATTAATTAGTTCTGGTTTACCTCAAAATTTGTGTTGCAATTCTCTCAACTAATCACATTCTAGATAAATTACCACACAAAAGTAGGAATAAAACTCTTTATGAATTATGAAAATGTCATAAATTTACGTACAAATACTTAAAAGTGTGGGGGTATTTGGCTAGGTAGAAATATCAAAGCCTAAACAAGTTAAATAGGGCCTAAGACCATCGATTACATATTCATTGGATATGCTAATAACAGTAGTGTTTATCGTTTCCTTGTACATAAGTCTAATATTTCGAATGTACATGAAAATACTATCATTGAATTTAGGAATGCTATATTTTTTAGGACAAGTTTCCTTATAAGGATATGAAAGAGATAAGTTCGCAAAAAGGAATTTATGATTCTGCAATTGGTAATCATCAAAGTGATGAAGAACTAAGATGAAGTAAAAGGACCAAAACATCTACATGTTTTGGTCCAGATTTTTTAACTTATTTGTTAGAAAATGAACTTAGGACATTCATGAAGCAATGTCTAGTCCAAAAGCTCTATTCTGGAAAGAGGCTATCAATAGTAAAATTAATTCTATTATGCAGAATTATACCTGGGAGTTGGTAGATCTCCCATTTGGTAACAAATCGTTTGGTTGTAAATTGATTTTCAAAAGAAAATTAAAAACTGATGGATCAGTTGATAAATATAAGGCCAGATAGGTAGATAAAGGATTCAAACAAAAAGCAGGCCTTGATTTTTTCGCTACATACTCACCTATGACAAGGTGATCAGTTGATAAATATAAGGCCAGATTGGTCGTTAAAGGATTCAAACAAAAAGAAGACCTTGATTTTTTCGATACATACTCACTGTGATAAGGATAACATCAATTAGAGTATTAATTGCAATCGCTGTATTACATAATTTAGAAATCCAGTAGATGAATGTCAAAACAGTTTTCTTAAATGGTGAACTAGATGAAGAAATTTACATGGAACAACCCGAATGGTTCATTACTCATTGACAGGAAAAAATGTGTGTAGACTCGTTACGTCATTATATGGACTAAAACAAGCGCCAAAACAATGACATGCAAAAATTGACAAACTTTGCTATCAAATGATTTTAAAATTTAGCGAGTGTGATAAATGTATTTATATTAAAACCACACCTAATGCATATGCAATCGCATGTTTATATGTTGATGATATGTTAATTATGGATAGTAATTATGATATCATAGCAAATACCAAGAAAATGTTGACAAAATATTTTGACATGAAAGATATATGTATTGCAGATGTAATATTAGAAATTAAAATCCTTAAAACATTTGAGAGACTTGTCTTCTCAATCTCACTATATTGAGACTGTACTTAAGAAGTTTCATATATATGATGAAAGTCGAGTTAAAACACCGGTAGACTTAAGTCTGCATTTGGCCAAACATAAAGGCGAACTCGTATCTCAATTAGAGTAATCTTGGATAATAGGCAGTCTAATGTATATTACAAACTGTACTCGTCCGGATATTGCATATGTAGTGAACAAACTTAGTAGATATACAAGTAACCCAAATAATGACTATTGGAATGCACTGGTAAGGGTTCTTAGATATCTACGATATACCTCAAATATTGGATTACATTATGCTAGATATCCAGTTGTATCAGAAGGATACAATGATGCTAATTTGATATCAGATACAAAAGACTCAAAATCCACTATTAGGTATGTTTTTACCATTGGTGGTGCGGTCGTATCTTGGAATGGATATTGCGTATGCAGTAAAAAAGCTTAGTAGATTTACAAGCAACCCAAATAATGACCATTAGAAGGCATTGGTAAGGGTTCTTAGAAATTTACGATACACCTCAAATATTGAATTACATTATATTAGATATCCAACTTTATTAGAAGGATACGGTGATTCTATTTAGATATCATATACAAAAAAAACTCAAAATCCACTAGCGGGTATGTATTTACCATTGCTGGTGCCATATCTTGAAAATCCTCTAAACAAATATGTATAGCTCAATCCAAGGTAGAATCTGGGTTCATAAGTTTAGATAAAGTTGAAGAGAAAGTAGAATGGCTTCATTGTTTTTTAGAGGATATTCTATAAAAGCCTAAACATGTGCCTGCAATTAGTATGCATTGTAATAGTCAGTCGGTTATCGATAGAGCACAAAGTAGTATGTATAATGGTAAGTCTCGACATATTCATCGAAGACATAGTATAATTAAGCGGTTAATCTCAAATGGTGTTATTTCCATAGATTATGTAAAGTTTAGAGAAAATCTAGCGCATCTGCTTACTAAAGGCTTACCAAAAGATCAAGTATACTGTCTATCAGGGGAATGGACTTAAAGTCTACTATACAAGAATCTTTGTAATGATAATCCAACCTTGCTGACTGGAGATCCCAAAAATCTTGGTTTAATAGGACAACTAAGTTATGAAGATTCAAAGAAACACTTAAGAGTTAACTCTAACCCATTCATATGATAAAAAAGTGCTATCTGCAGAAAGTTTTAGGTTAAGTTATACTTTTAAGGATTCATATATATTAAACTATCTAAGTGGGGTATGATGGTACTCTTAATAAGAGATCACTTATATAAGTGTGAAATGTGGCCGCTTCTATGAGAATGTTTCAAAAGCTTGAATTCTCTAAATCACTTATGAAATTCAAGAGTTGTTTATGACCAAAATGAACACAACAGTGAAAACAAAAAAAAAAATGTTAGGGAGGTTATTGTGTTGATACTTTCGTCTTAATTTACGCAAACGGCTAACAATTCAAGACACCGCATTCACTGATTAGCCAAGTAACTGTAGGTTCAAACCTATAAAGTACCTATCCAGATGCAATAACATTCCGTCTGATCTTTCTATAGGGTCTGCATAGTTTATTGTATTAATTTCCATTCATGTGGGGGGATTGTTGGAAAAATTGATTTTATTCGTTGGTTTGACCAACTTTTGATCAATTATTTTAGTGGGTCATGTTAGTTGGACAAAATATTTCTTTGGCCGAGTGTATTCTACTTCATGAGTAGATTAATGTTATGTATTTATTTTTTAAAAATCAGTTTATGGTGAATGAGAAATTAAAGCCAAAAGATGACCACTTGAAATTGAAATAAATTGGAAAAAAAATTGGTGGAAAATTGGAAAGTGCCAATTCCACATAGGAAAGCTAGAAGAATATAAACCACTTTATATTGCTCAAGTTTGAGATTTAGATTTGAGCCCCAAGAAGTACCAATAGTTTTTGAAGGGGAGAAAACCTATATGCAAGTAGGTTGGGCCAAAGCCCACACGCGCACACTGTTGTCGCATCCGTTTGTCTGGCTTGGCACGGGCATGGGTCGTGGGCTTGGGCTTGGACTTGGACTTGGACTTGGGCCGAGCTGATATATATTTTTTGGTAAAATAATATTTGAATTATATTATTTTTTCCCTATTTTTATGTGCGTGACACGTGTATTCTTCTAGAATGGTGGTTGTCAGTTGACGTTTGATAGTTGAACTGCATGTCCAAACGGTGTGTCTGTTGAAGACAACTTTTTGGTCGTTGTGTCTTTTGGACACAACCTTTCAATTTCTATAAATAGGCTCCCATACCCTAGTTTTCGTTTACTTCAAAATCAAATCTGATTTTATTCTTCATCCGATATTATTCTTTCGTCCTTACATTATTCATATTTTGCAATCCAGGCTCGAAAATAATTTTCGTGCATTTTAGTCCTCTAATTTTTAGAGAGATAAAAAACGTGAGCAGGTTCGCCCGGTCTTGTAATTTGCAGTTCTACTATTATAAGTCGAGGTCATTGTATCTTGGGAGACAAGTACTGGAATACAGTCACACTAGTGCAGGCATTATCGTCTTATGGAGAAAGAGTCGAACTCTTGTCTCGACTATTAATATTTTTATAACATTCATTTTTTCATTCAATTAACGGTGATATAATTATTTGCCAACAATCTTCAACACTTTTAGTACCAGTTAGAGTTTAGGAAGTTTTTGGCTTTTGGATAACCTACTAATCTGAGGTCGAGATTGTTTAATGTACCCCATGGCTAGTATTGATCATCGGCTTGGCAAATTCAGCCTCGGTGGAGTTACATACACGTTTTTAATGCTTATTCAGCTCGTGTGGCTCCCCAATTAAGCGACGTATCTGCTAAGTTGGATATGATGTAAAGGAGTTTAAGTTACTTGATAGTGAGAATGTTTGAATCTGTGGTGGTTGAGAAACTCATTATGCATCTTTTAAAAGGTAGTTAAAAACACAAGTGAAAAATGGAAAATGATTGCTAATTT
This sequence comes from Fraxinus pennsylvanica, assembly GCA_912172775.2. Classification (NCBI taxonomy): domain Eukaryota; kingdom Viridiplantae; phylum Streptophyta; class Magnoliopsida; order Lamiales; family Oleaceae; genus Fraxinus; species Fraxinus pennsylvanica. The sequence goes on along the minus strand of OU503042.1, from coordinate 8,576,645 downwards.
CTTCCAATAATAGAGGAATTAGCTGCTTTAGCCTCGAGACATGAGAAGATCAGAGTTGAAGATGAAAAAGGTACCAATATTTTTACTCTTTTTGTACTGTTTTAAATGATTTAGTCAAAGAGGGCAAAGCTTGGTGAAATGATCTTTGATTACAAATTGCAATGATAACAACAAAGTGCACTGGTTTAGATTTTGAGCAGTGATTTTTAGAAGAAAGTGTGATTAAAGTGTAGGGTAAATTTTGAATTTACGTTCAAAATATTTTATTGTATAAATGTGTAGTTGAAAATGAGTATGTAGAAAAAAAGAATTTGAAAATAATGATTGTCAAACATGAGCTTATTTATTCATCTTTTTGAGCTTCTATTGAATTGAGAAAATATCTTATGTTTAATGTCAATTGTTAATAATGATATTTATTTTTCAAATAATATCCAATACTATACTAAAGTTGTGCATGATTGAAACAGAGTAAGATGTAATTCTATTGTTTATTTTAAACAAAAATTTTTGTGTTTTAATAGTGAATATGACTTTAATTTAATACATTGGATTTTCTTTTTATTTTATTTTTATTGCCCCAATTACTTCTTTGTTTGACAATTATTATTTGAAAACTCTTTTTTCTCTATATTCATTTTCAATAACACATTCATATAATAAAATATTATACATGTAAACTTAAAAATTCGTACATTCTCTTAAAAAGTATTATTCTAAATATTGGTTTTACCAAATAATGGCCACCAAAGAGGGGCACATCCTATCTAATCTTATTTTTTTAATCAATTTGGTGTACCAAACGGCAAGCACAATCACAAGGAAATCGGAATTAAGAACAAAAATAGAAAGGAAAATAATAAAAGAGTCGTCTACTTGAAAACGTCACAACTCGCACGAACTGGAAGCATACAACGAAAATCGCATAACCGAAAACGCGATAATAGTACAAAGATTATGTGACGGAGACACTTTCCAAGTGTCCATTTGCCTAGTATATTGTTTCCTCCGTCTAAGAACGTGCACATTTTCGAAACCCAGATCTCTTTCTTGCCTTTACAGAATCGTGCTGTAAATTCTCTCCGCACAGGCAACGGAAACGGAAACGGAAACGGCAACGGCCTTCCAAATAGTTCTCCGGCGAATAATTTCGCGATCAACATAGACATGAGTAACAGCGAGCTCCTCCAAATCGAACCTCTCGAACTTCAGTTCCCATGTAACAATTCTCTCTCTCTTAACATTTTAACACGCACACCACAGAGGTATAAGAATTTGTGTTTTGACGAGAATAATTTAATTCTGTTTGCTTCGATCTGTGTTTTTGTTGTTCTGAATTCTTCGTTTTGGTGGTTGGAAAAGTCGAATTGAAGAAGCAGATCTCATGTTCCTTGCAATTAACCAACAAATCAGATAATTCCGTTGCCTTCAAGGTATCGATTTTCGTCATTCAAACTATATATCTATTCGTGTGATAATTTTTATTTAAATTAATTTTTCTATTTTTTTAGGTCAAGACGACGAATCCAAAGAAGTATTGCGTGAGGCCAAATACAGGAGTTGTATTGCCTCATTCTACTTGTGATGTCACAGGTCTCTCTCTGACTCTCTCTCCATTTATGACTNAACAAACAATAAGTCATGCATTTATCTTTGGCATGTGGAATTATTTGTGTTGAATCAGTAAGTGAATGTTAAATTTTTTGGAAGTCCAGTTACAATGCAAGCACAAAAGGAGGCTCCACCTGATTTGCAGTGCAAGGATAAATTTCTCCTCCAGAGTGTAGTTGTGAGCTCAGGAGTAACTGCAAAGGATATCAATCCTGATATGGTACAATTTATTGTAATGCTAGTGTATTTACTATGCAATTAAGTAGCTGTGGCTGGAAAGGTTCGGTTAAAAAAGTAAGCTGTAAAATGTTTTTTCTGGTTTTTAGTTTAGCAAAGAGTTGGGGAACCGTGTTGAAGAATGCAAGTTGAGAGTTTCATATGTTCCACCCCCACAACCACCTTCGCCTGTGCGAGAAGGTTCAGAGGAAGGCTCCTCACCAAGGGCTTCATTGTCGGACAATGGGACCGTAAATCAGATTCCTGACTATAATAGCGTGAGTTTTTTAGATGTCCTCATATTTTGATGTGAAAGATATGTTCTTTTTGACTTCATAACAAATTTAACATAATGGGAATTATGAAAGTTCTAATTTATTTTAATGATTTTTCAGATGTCAAGAGCATACGTTGACTCACTGGAGAACACACCAGAGGTTATATACTACATTCTTAGTATTTTCTATCATTGACAATGTGCTTTATCTTCTTGATCTTGCGGTTGGTTCATGTCTGGATATCCTTATTGTACCTTGGCATAAGTTTGATTCTTCTGTGGTGGCCAATTTATAACAGTTTTCTTTATACGTCATGCACTTATTTATCTAACTTACTCCATGCTCCCGATAACAATAAGAAAGTCTTAAGTATACAAAAGGTTCCTTTGGTGTTGAGTTTAGGTGCTCGTCTTTTGTCCTGCTTTTCATACTTGCTGAGGTAGTTTATGAATACCGGTTTGTCATTAAGTACAAACTTTGGAAATCAAAATGTGCATATTAATCCATGTTAACAATTGTTTCATGGTTGGCCAGTTGGGTGTGGTGTGTGTATTTTTACATTTGATATGCTGTCAAGGTTTTGAAATGTTTTGATGAGAATTTTTTTGCTCGCTAGAACCATCCTGAGAAGAGTATATTAATTTGATAAAGGTTTCTCTGTGCTCATGCTACATCTAATGGTGTTTGCATGTGCAAAACAACAAAAAAATTGTTGTTCTTGTTAATATATATGGCTAATTTTTTTTACCAAGTTAATACTCTAAATTAAGTTCATAATGAAGTTACCAAAGAACTGGGGATTTTTTTTGGGGGGTAAATCACTAGCCACGCCCTCCATGTGCCTGAAAGTGGCAAACTTCATATGCAGGATTAAATCATGTTCAATAAAAGGAGTAGCCGTATTCTAAAGATTTTAGGGCATATTCAGTTTTAAGGAAGTTATGTATATTTGTGTCATTGAAATGTGCTGAGGACAACACCAAAACTAGTATGGTACTTCAGCGGTCAGGCACTCTAATTATTAATATTTGGCATAAGCATCAAGAATTTCAAGGATCTTCTTCCAAAAATAACAATAATAAAACACTTCGTTAATATTTTTTTGGAAAAATATCCTTTTGGTATCATGACTAAAACATATTTAGATATATTTATGGTACATTCTGTGTAGCAAGGTTATATAAAAGGTTTGATAGTTTGCTACTCAACAAGGAACATAGCCTCAAAAGGCATAGAATAGCAATAATGACTGAAGTCTTATTCCAAGTACTTTTACGATCAACCGACATTAAATTCTTTTTCGCAAATTTGTACGAGCTGTTTCTATCTCTACTGGAAGATTTAATGTAATCATTTCTTGCATAATAACATCAGAAAATGATAGTTTTGGCCTATTTCTCCTGCTCTAACCTAATCTACCAAGTTTGCCTCACTTTTGTGAACCTGAGTTTTCTTAGTCTTGTGCAAGACTTGCCTCTACCTTGTAAGTGATCCCTCCATTGATTAATAATTAATCGTTGTTGAAAGTTCTAAATTATTTAGACCCACGAGCAAAATTACACAATTAAAACAACAAATAACTTTTTAATTGTTTTTAGATGGTTAGATCATACAAGTCAATTTATCATAAGTTTGAATACTACGATCAATAATTAAAGTAATAAAGAACACCAAAGATGATTACGGAAAAACCCCAACTAGGTAAAAATTTCGGACACTTTGTCAGTCTATAATCCACTACAAATCGAAGCAAACTTACTGTACGGTCCAGACCCGTCTATCCCATAGAACTTCTGACCTCAATTCCAGTAGTCTTCCTTGATCCTACTAGAGGTTCGCTCCTTCAAAACAATCCCGATTCCTGGTTTATACCTTAACCTTCCTGGATTGCGTGCTCCTGACGCTAGATCCCCACTCCTGGTACCTCACCTTAATCCTCCAAAATTTGTGCTTATGCAACAGCTCCTGATCCCTAGTATCAATTTATCTTTGTTTGATCAAAAGATTTTGTGGTTTTATATGAAACAATATGCCATGACCAACAAAATATGATTTGGAAGAATTTATGGATCAAGTAATATGCGGTAGTTGAATCTTGGAATCAATGAATGTTTTTTTTTATAGGTAATCACGAAATCAATGAATGTTTTTGATCATCAACGAATTGATCTCTATGAAATAAATTTAAAAATTACTTATCAAAAAAAAATTGATCTCTACGAAATAAATCTGATTTAACACAGTTTTGGACGTTCATATGGTATGATATATATAGGGAAAAGTGTTAGGGATAAAAAGGGATTTAAAAACCAAGAGTTTGAAGCAAAATAGAATCATGGATGTCGACTTGTTGCTCGAGCGTCAAACCAGCGACAGGCGGGCAGCACTTGAGCAGTCCTCAGTATTTTTATCATAACTTTCTCTCCCAATGTCCGATTGAAGTGATTCAAAATGAGTTCGAAAGTTAACTCAAAGGGCTACAATTCGTCTAGAAGTAGCATTATCCAAATTCCAATGTTTTCTATGTGAAAATTGTGTTGCAAGTTGCGACTGATAATTTGGAGCATAACTTGTGCGGTTTTTTGACACTTTTTAGACTTATAATTGCATTCTCTTGATCACATGTGATCTTCTTGGATATCTTGGACTCTTTTAAGGACTATTCTACCAGTCATAACTCTTTTGACTTTGATTAGGATTCAGTAACTCATATTTTGACTTTGATTACAACTCCTAATACAATTCAACTATAACTTGATTTTGACTAAGGAAATTGTCAATTATAATTGGGACTTAACAGTTGTCATCTCCACTTCTGGACTTGTATTCTCATTTCTTTATCTTAACTATGGACAGACATACATTTTAACACACCCCCCATCCCCCCTTTTTTTCCCATGTACATCCTAAGAACATTTTTTGCTTTAACGGCCTAATAGTTGATACCATAATGCATAACTGGTCTAATAATATTTGGAACTTTTCTTTTAACCATTTGGATATCTTATCCTTTGTAGAACCAATACTCCACTTAGGGTGAGGTGTCAGTGACGCACTTGCATTGATTGGACACTTGTCTGTCACACCGCGTGGCATGTGTTATATTTTCTAATATATTAGTTCTATATATAATATCATAGAAGGAAGTCACTTTGCTCTAACATCTTCAAGTGATCGGCATAATTTACACCTTTGAATGTCTGGAACAATGGTTGTTTTCAGTCAGTATGTACATTTTCTGGCTTTGGTCAAATCTTACCAGTATTTGAAGCCTTCTAAGCAAACAGTTTACTTTTCTGCGACTAATGGGTATGTATACTCATTTTCATGCAGGCTGTTTTCACCATTCATTGTTATTTTCTTTTAGTGCTGCAGTTCATTCATATTAAGGATCATTGTAGATTTTCGTAGAACTGGGTTCTTGTCATGATCATTAGTCTTTTGTTTCATTTGCAGATTAATGCTCAGATTTCTAAGTTGAGAGAGGAGAAAAATACTGCAATTCAGCAAAATAAAAGGCTTATGCAAGAACTGGTTAGCCCTTTCTATTCGCAAATGTCCTATGTTGTCTTGGCCTCTATTTGATTGCAATTTTCTATAATATATTAAATATCACATTGAGTGATAATCATTTTTTGGAGGATTTTAACCCTACTACAATTCAATTATTTTAATAATACCTTACTTTTCACTTCAATATGTATTTAATTTATTTAACCATTTACTTTTCACTTTTCAACATGAATTATTTTGACAACTATTTAGTCACCATTAATACACGTTTGTTTGATAAATTCATTTCACTTGTGTGCTTTCACCACATGAACCTCAACTACAATCTCTAATAAATGCTACAAAATTCTTTTTCATGTATGAGTTCCTAGTTATCAATTCTCAGTTAATTAACATTCACATTTATTTAATTAATATTCATCTCCATTTATGCATTTTAGTATTATTAAATCCTAATTATAAGTTAATTAGAATTTCACATTCAATAATGCATTCCATAATTCCCATCTATGTATGCTAATTAGCATCCATATTCACTTAATTGAAAATTAAATTATATTTATTTAGTATAAATGATTTAACATTCATTGTCACGTATATTTTTTCTAGTACTAATTCTAAATTAATTAAGATTCACATTAATTCAATGTATCGTATTTGCTTTAACCATTTGAACAATATTTCATGAATTATTGTGCCAACTATTTTGTTTTCATTAATGCACATTTGACATATTTATTTTACTTGTGTGTGCTTTCACCACATGAAACCCAATTACAAATTGCAATAAATACTACGAAATCCTTATCCATGCATGTATTTCCTGTTACTAATTCTCTATTAATTAACATTCACATTCATTCATTTAATTAATATTCATCTTCAAATATTATTTTTACAGCACTTATAAAGTGTTAAGAATTGGGATTCCATCTTAAAAGGTCAATCTTATTAAGAGGAGTAACCCAAACTCTTATAAATTGATATATGTTTTCATCTTTATTCGATGTGGGATTTTATTCTGTAACATGCCCCATCAAGATGGTGGTTCATTTGAGCAGACTAATATTGAAATTTGTGTGCTCAATTTTTTTGAGTCTTAATCGGGTTGAATTACTCGTTGAAGCTTAACGGGTTCTGATAACATGTTAAAGAATAGGATTTCATTTTAAAAGGTCAACCTTATTACGAGGAGTAATCCAAATTCTTATAAATTGATTTATGTTTTCTTCTTTATTCGATGTGAGATTGCATTCCTTAATATAAAGCATTTCAGAAAATAGCATGCAACGCATGTTCAACTTCGACTAGTAAAGAAAATTAGGGGAAAACAATGTTTTGAATAATGATTTTTTGAAGAATATGTGGTTCAAAAATAAGGAAAAATTTTGGATTTACGTGCAGAATATTTTATTGTGTAAATGTGATTAAAAATGAGTATGAGAAATAAAGGGTTTTAATTTATAGAGGGTCAAACAGGGGCTTATTTTGTTTCCTGTGCTTGTTGATTCCTTTTATTTGCAGGATAGTGTTAACATGAACTTAAACTTCTTGAGTTAAACCAATCACCCTCTCGCCCATTTAGGCCAAAAGGAGAAGATATAAAAATTGGACATTGATATCTTCCTCTTCTAGATTACATTTAGGAAAATTTATTCTGGTTTAAAAATTTGGGCTTGAAACTGTGTTGCATGTTTATTCAGAACACATGATCCTGCACATGTTGCAAAATCCTCAATGAGAAGAACCATTTACCAATCTCACCTAAACTGCCATACCAATTAGAGACTAATCACTCACCAAGATATATTTTAGTTGGAGGTGATTAGTGTTTTCATGTTACTTGTCAAATTAAAGCTGAAGTGAAAACACTAATTATATATATATATCTGTTTTGGCCTATATAAAATTAGTAAACAGCAAAGAAACTTGTTTATTTCTTCTCTTGGTTTTCATTTGGTGGGAGGGAGATCCCGACTCCTCAATGGGAAGGCAGGGTGATGCAAATTGAGCCTTTGGCACTATTACAACATTCATATTTCTTGAAATGGAAGTCCCTTCAAAATTATGATCCAACTATGCATGTTCTTACCATGTGCAGGAGCTCTTGAAACGTCAAGGTAACCGGAGCCATGGAGGCATCCCATTCGTGTATGTTATTATTGTTGGCTTGATTGGCATCCTTTTAGGGTATCTTCTGAAGAGAACATGATTCCCAGAACTCGGTGTGTATCACATTACAATCAAGTAATTATCGAACTGTGAAAAGAAAAATGTTTTAAGACGAAGTCAAATATGTGCCTGATTGATAAGAGCTTTGTATTCTATTTAGTTGTTTCGTTAATAGCAGGGAAAAATGCTGACGTGGGTTTTGATGGGTTCCGTTATTTGCCTGGATGAGGAGGCTTCAAAAGCATTGATTATGTGACTAATTGCTTTTATATGTTCATTTCTTTAACTTGTGGACATTATTTATTCGACTAGCTTATTTTTTCTCTTGATTTTCTTGTTCCAGTTGTCGGACCACTATATGTTCTGTGCTTTTAGGATAAATTGCTGTTAAAATATTTATTTTTTAGCTACATATCTTCAGTTTGTAATTTATGTATCAATCCCCTAGTTATTGTTTCATGAGCTATTTTTTTCTTCTTATGTTTTTGAATGTAATTTTGACAACCTCTGAGTAGCAATATTGACTGTGGTACCATTGGTTCGACAAGACTGGACATGATAATTGACAAGTTTTATCTTATTCTTCAGTCCAGTTTGAGTGCGGGCTTGTACTAAACATGCATGTGGATCTGAGGAAAGTAGATGAAAAATAAATCTTGAACAATAGAATCTCTTCAATAGTTTTTGAATAATCTTCTTGAATTCTTTTCTTCTTCCAAGATTTGAGGAAAGGTACGAAATTTTTGTATGTGATTGTGAATTGGAAGCCTCTTACCCTTGAATGACAAATAGGTCTCCTTTTTATAACCCCGAGATTAGGTTAAAATTCATATACCATTTTCATTTGATGTAGAAGTTGAATTAATCTACAAAAGAAATTTTTTTGTCTTGCCCGACCATGCAATCGAATGGTTAGAGGTATTGCGATCGCATGGCTAAAGGCCATAACATGCAAGTACTATATTATATCCTCTTGTGATTGCATGGATCGATCCTTGTGATCGCAAGGTTTGATCGATTTTCTTCCCTTTTTAACTAGGTCTCCAGATGTTTTCTTTTGTTCAGATCAAGTCTTTTCTTATTTTTATCATATGTCCTTCACTTTTCAATTCTTTATAATTTAATCTACATAAACCGCAATCATCTAAAATTGGTCCGTCTCAAATTTTAGAAGTTTGAATTTATCTCTAGAAATTTGTAAATCTCCTTTGATTGCCATTTTAATGCTTCTCATTAATATCGTGCAATTCGATTAACCTTCAATTGCTCTGAATCAACTCCAATTAACGACAAATTGTTCTAGTTCTCTCCTTAGATTTTGAGATGTCTTAGTTTGCGATTTGTATATTAATACCTAAGTTATTGTTTTATGAGCTAAAATTTTAATTAGCAACATTGACATGTGTGGTACCCGTGTTTCGAGGGACCCGAAATGATAACTAACAAGTTTTATCTAATACTTGTGTTTTCTTAGTCCATTTCCGACTTTGTGCTTGTACTGCTTAAAGGAATATTAGTTGTAAGCTAGAATTTTGAAATTTAAATATTTCGAGTTTAAAGTATAATTGAAAAAGAACACATTTGATTTTCTTTTACTAATAATATAGTAATATGAATAAAGGTAATGGTAGGTTAAAAAAGACGAACGCTTTTGTCGCGAAGAGCGATTGTTTTAGCTTTTTAGATGTTTATTTATCAATTGGGGAATGCAATGTATTACAGGAAGAACAAGTTAGACCGTTCAAATCTTCTAGTAGAAGTAGTTATGAACCAATCGCGACCAGAAAAAAATTTATATAGTTGATCGTCATAGTCAAATGCCCTCGAGACGAATTTGTTCAAGATCATCAATTGCCCGACTAGTTGTTTAAAACTTTTTATTTACCAATGGTGACTTATAAATTGCTAAACTTAACTCATAAATTGCTATTTTTTTGTTGGGATTGATAATGATGTAAGCCAGAAAAATATCAAAAACTAGTCCATCCAAAGAGAAAAGGGGTCTCAAAACTGTCTACCAAACATTACACACTTTTTTAATTAACTTACCATCATTTCTCAACACTTTGTGCCGTCCAATGTAGTCTATTCATATTCTATACGAAAAAACATTTGTAAATTTTGTTTGCTACTGTCACAAAAAATTGATTAGGTCTATATCAATTATATATTTGCTAGAACTTGAAACAGACAGGACAGTTCCAAACAAAAGGGTCTGCCAATTAGGTTTTTATATTTTCACCTAATTTTTGTCGCATTAACGGCTCTTAAGAAGCATGCACATGTATGCAAATATATAGATTTAGTTAATGAAAAATAGATGTTTATTGCTTTACGATACTTGGACAATCAGCTGAATAGGAACTTGTTATCGTTCTAGTTAGTTAGTTCATTTATTTATCTCGGTGAATTTCTGGTTAATTTACGGGTTTAAAGAAATATTTGGATAATATTGATTTTTTTTTTTTGTTCAAATGCAATCCAGTCTATTACACTGACTTTGATCCTTTTTAAGAGTAAGTTATGTAGTTTATGGATTGGATTGAAATGGTCAATCATGTCAAAGTTTTAAGAAGATATAGTCCGGTGAAGTGTCCAGATCGCGGCGACGTGGGCGGTTTGTTGCCCGCGACGTCGCGAGAAGTCCATCGAACTTTATCATTTAGAGAAAGGAGAAGTTGTAACAAAGTTTCTGAGGTGAACCTGCGGAATGATCATTGTCGAAACCTGCAAATCAGACCCGCGAACCTGTTTTCAACCCGTACGGGATGACATCGTGCGTGCAATAGACCGTGTTGTCCCACGTTGGAGCCCTGTTCCGTCTATGTGCGCGTACATCACATTTTTACATCATACTTGACATCATCCTTGTTGGCAAGATTTAATTGGCAAAAAAATTGTTTTATTTTTTAAATTGTCAAATGGTTGGTTAACACAGAATGTAAAACTTGGTGTATACTATGATGTACACCAAGCATGATTGGTTTTAAAGCTATGACTATAACAAAGTTGCCAACTGCCCCCCGATTTAGATTGATTTGCATAAAACAAAATTACCACCACTTGGGGGGATAAGTATAACGATGTTCTAAAAAAGTTGAAAAAGGTGCCCCAATAATACGAGTTTTGTGTTGTATATAGCCTGAAAAACAGAAGGACAATTAATGGGATCCACCAAAGGGGCTATTTTGGGTTGAACCTAAATGAGACATTTAATGTGACAACACTAGATAAAGATGAGAAGAAAGAAGAGATGGAAAAGGAAGTAATATTTTCATGCAATGGGAGAAAAGTCATTTTATACAAGCAAAGACCTAGTACAACCTTGGTCCCCCTATAGTGGGGAGGTGGGGGTGGGATGGAGGTGTCAATTGAATAGTAGCAAACTCATACTATCAAGATTTTAGGTGGTTTGTATTTCGTTTGTTATTGATCTAGCTCGATCCTTTATTTAAGTGCACCAAATTAAATTATTTGATCTGAACATGACTTGTTCTAGATTTGTTCTACGTGATTTTACGTCATCTTTTCATTTTTTTCAAATTTAAGAGTGCGCGAGCTTTAACGACGAGTCCATCATGGCTCACCTATTGAGGTGGGCTAACCCACAACATAGTTCGTTTGGATATGATTGCCCCCGTGCAAGTTCACTTGGCTTGCCATGACATACCCCTTTTTTAAATACATAACAATAACATTGTTTGTAATCAACAAGACTGATACTAGGTCGAGTTTATAAAAGCTTACAATTTATTTTTATTTTTTGAAAGAGTCTATGTAGGTCGACAATTGAGTTTATTTATAACTTAATTGTTGAGGCAGGTTGATCCACGACACGACCAATATATTTTGACGTGAGTTGGGAATGTCGAGTAATTATCGAGGGTCCTACCACAAGAAACTTTCGACATTCTTGAGTGCTTACTTTTGGTTTGTGGTGTTTATAAGCAAACAATGTATGTGGGGGAAGGAAAGTATGCGTGGATTCAAAGCTGACTAAAAACACATGGATTGAAGCAAAAGGAAAGAAATTACATTCTCAATTAAAACTTAAAGGTGAATTAAAGAATGGTGGCAAAGCATCTACAAAACTTCAAGAGGGTCTGTGTAATTGCATTTATATTAAACTATTCATGTATTGATTTTCTTAATATATTAGAAATTCTTTGGTTATAAATATGTAGTTGTACATCACATATTGGAATTAACCAAATGTCCAATTAGTTATTGGTACAAGAAATTATTTGTAACTCATTACTATTGATTAATTCATGTTACGTGCACAACATTAGTTGACAACATCCTATTTGGCATCATCATATCCATCCACTTTAAAAAACTGTTTTCTATATCATATACTAAGATTTTGACAACACATGGTTATCAACCATTGTTGTCAACCAATATTGTACACTTAGATTTATTCCTATTGATTATAGTGAATTCTTCGCCTTTGACTATAGTTTTCCCTGATTTGGGTTTCCACGTAAATCTTGTTTTCTTTGTCATCCATTATTTTCATATTACTCATATTATTCTCATATTTATTATTTGATCCAATTCTCAATATCTTTCTATATATAAAAA
>OU503042.1:8537108-8548907 GCA_912172775.2 Fraxinus pennsylvanica | reverse complement strand
GAAGCCGGAAACCATATCTTACCAGTTGCATCTGTGCGATTTGTGGCTGCTCCTCCGAGTCACCCATCGACGCCGATGGGCGATGGTACGTGAAGTTGGTGGGTATGGTGCCGGTGGGCCAATGGGCGAAAAGCGTTCTGTGGGTATGGTGGCTGTACTTTCGGTGGGTATGGTGGTAGCGCAGAGAGAAGCCCCTTTCCACGCCGCCGTTAAAGTGAGAGAGAGAGACTGGAGAGAGATGAGTGAGAGACGTGAATTAGCTAGCCAATTAGGGTTGAATATTAATTTAGGTGTATATATTTTAAGTTTCATAATATTATTATTAGTATTTAATTAAATATAAAAAAATCTGGATCTATATATAAAATATCTGATTTTTGAAACTTAAACCTTAAAATCTGATTTTGGAATTTGAATCTCCAAAAGTAGGGAATTGGGTAATTTTCACTTCATATAAATCAATCATCTATAACAGTACATAATTAAAGTTATATATTTATCTGTAAACCTTTTTAATTATATTTTTCTCCATAAGTTCCATTGATCTTCTAATGAATAATATATTTTATGATCTAATCATAAAAGTGAGCGCTTTATTCAAGTCCCGAATCAACACTTATGTGAACAATGTATATACTTATCTACAAAGGAATATATTTCTTCTTGTATATTATATTCATGACTATTTATCTCATTGTATTTTCAACGTACCAAGAATTTGATATTATTAATTTGCATCATTACTCGGCACATTGAAAAATACAACTTAATAAATATGAGTCTATTAATTACTCAAAATTAAGAAGATCCATATATGATCATCACTGATCAAAATTGAATACTCAGATTTTAGTGGAGATTCATTATTAGTCATGTTCCTGTCCTATATAATTAAATTAATATAAGTGCTTTCATTCCAATAATTACATTATTAACAATCTAGATAAGATTATTTTATTCAAAGTGTAATGAACTGCACTAGTGATCATAATTAAAGATCCCTAATTTAATTTTAATCAAGGACAAATTTAGATTATTCTACTCTAAGATATTGAAATAATTTCACAAATATCATTAAATGTTATCAAATGTTTACAATTATTTTATTAATGGGCACATATCCCAAAAATACCTAGGGTCATGATGAATAAAAGCCATATAGCTAAGAGTGTGTTTGGTAGAAATTAAAATCGGATTAAAATTGAAAAACTAACCGTTATTGTTGACTTTTATTAGACAGGTGAGATCCAATAACGGATATATTTTCAATTTTAATTAGATTTTTAATGTTACCAAACAGACCCTAAATGTTGGATTTGGCCTTGCAATTATCTGAAAAAAGAACAATGACGAATTCAAATTTAAGTATTGTTACATCCTAAGTTTGTCAAATACAAATGTCAACACAACATGATAACTAAAAATTGTATATTCCACGATGGCAATCTGGATGTTCCAAAACGTAAACGATTAAAATATAGGGCTTTGCTAAGTGTACACCAGGCTTGACCCCCTCATAAGAAGGGGGCCACGATACCCCGGTGTACAGACTCCATCACAAAAGAGGGGCCCACGATACCGGGGTATTAACTATAGTGTACAAATAGCAAAATCCTGAAATATAAAGGAATGAATGCTATGACTAAGCTTTATTTAAACTACTTTATTCTCATAAGTGATAATGAAGTAGTGATCGCATAATCTAGTTATGAGGGAAAGCTTGGGCATCACTCTTTCACAGTATTAATGTCCAAACCACTACTGGACACCGCTAGACAAAGTGAATTTTGGGATAAATTTGCTAAATTATTTGGTTGAATTAATGGAGAAGAAATGTAGGGATCAAGATGTCACAACAACATATCAATTCATATATAGCTTGCCAAAAATGCTATCTATCATATTCTATAGCATTTTTCGAAATTCTATTGTGGGTGTTATTATTAAAAGTCGTACATATGTTATAATGTTTTTGAATGCTAATATAAAGTGCTATAAAAAAAAAAAATTTAAAAATAGCATTCTTTTATTGTTATTACTTTGATTTTAGTAGCATTCTTTAATCGTCATGGTTATATCTTCAATAACATTATTCTTCCATCACAATATTAATATTTATAGCATTTGTTAAATGTAATGCACTTTCAATAGCATTTTTTATTGTAATGCATACATATTAAATAGCATTACTAAAATGATTTTAGTATTTAAAAAATTCGTGAATTGTCAAATGTAAATATTCAATAGGTTTATATTTTGGACTACAAATATGAACAACAATAACCATGTCAATAATAAATTTCAAAATATACATCGATATTGTCTCATAGAACCACACAAGTTTAGCTTTTCAATAGATAAATATCCATATGTTTCGTCTTCACATCAACTACTAATAGTAATATATGCCTGAAAGGCAATGAACAAAATCAAATTAGAATCATATCGTTAATTGTCCCCTTCATATGTGCCACTTGAACCCTCAAATGGTTTTGTTCCTCTTTTAAATGAGCTATATTAGACCCCATTTGAGTTAATATGGAATATTTTGTATTGCAAACTCCACCTCGAATTCTTTGTAATCGTCCACGATTCTCTGGACTAAGTACCTTTGAAATATCATCTTCTTTTATATTGGTTTTAGAAGTATGCTGACTCATTTCTTTCAAATTTTACTAAAAGATAATATATAAATATATACATACACACACAAAAAAATACATGTGCATATATATATATATATATAGACATTCATGTTCTTATAACCTTAAGAGACAAAAGACTCTTAAGATTTGAACATTCATTACTGTTCATGTTTGAGTCTAATCTCGTAAGTAATCCAGTATTTTCAAATTGTTATCCAAAATTTTCAATTAGCCTTCAAGATGGAGTTATTCTTAATGTTCTTAATCTTCGATTTCAAACCAAAAACTTCGATGTTGATAATCGTTCAAAAGCTTTTGCTTTAATATACAGAGTATATATATTACAAACTTTTGAACACTCAACTCAATATTCGCGCATTTAGATTTTCTCCAAGAGATGAAAGTCTATTGGTAGAAGCTAATCCACTTCATTCAAATGTTATGATTTCTAAGAGAATTCATTAGAATCTTCAAGAAGTCTTGCTTGGGACTTTGAAAATGCTCAAAATCCCATCTCAACTCCCATTCGGAGAAATCCTGAACAGATTATTCATTTTCCTGATGGCAACATTAGAGTTATCTTTGATAAATCATTATCTTCTTCAAGTACTTTTCAAAGATCTAATTCATTCAGATCTGAAGACAGATCTAAAAAGAATTTTTTTCAAGCTGCTAGATTTTCTACATCCTCTTTATGATTTCTAAGAGAATTCATTGGAATCTTCAAGAAGTCTTTCTTGGGACTTTGAAAATGCTCAAAATCCTGTTCGGAGAAATCCTGAACAGATTATTCATTTTCCCAATGGCAACGTCAGAGTTATCTTTGATAAACCATTACATTCTTCAAGTACTTTTCAAAGATCTAATTCATCTAGATCTGAAGACAGATCTAAAATGAATTTTTTTCAAGCTGCTAGATTTTCTACATCCTCTATCAGATGTGTGAATTTTAATCCAAAAATTCCAAAATCTCTTTATCAAAATGATGAATCTCATAAAGACGAAGAATAAGTAGAACCTCCTACTTCTCCCACTCTATCAAATATGATTCTTCCTCAATCAGAGAAGCTTGGTCAACAGTGCAACGTGATTTTTTCTAAAGTCGATAGAAGAAATGTTTAAAACTGACCAAATTCCTGAAATCAAAAAATTTAGACATCTTATAATAACAGAAGAAATGAATTGAAGATTGATCAAACTCCTAAAGTCAAAAAATTCAGACATTTGTTCAAAAAGCATTTTCAAAAGAACAAATTGAATTTTATTAGGAAGAATTTGACAATTCTCCAGAAGATTTTAGTTTTTATGAATGGACTTATTTCAAAGTTTTCGAAAAATTTCCCAAAAAGGTTAGAACAAAAAACATTCAAAATAATTTTTCTTCAAAGAAAACCTGGAAGACTCATTCAGGCGATATTATTCAATCTACTCATCCTCCTTTACAAGAAATTGTTATTCCTCATGGAACTATTGAAGTAATTGCATCTCCTTTCAAAAAAATCGAAAGACCCGATGACTCTTTTTTTAACTCAAAAGATATCAAAATGATCATTTCTCAAAATAATTATTCCAAAATTGCTCTTCATTCTTTATGCACTCAACTAAACAGAATTGAGAATAATTATGAATCCAAGTATTCCAAGTCAAGTTCAAATTCTGATTCTGATAAAAAGAAGAAGGTTGAAGTTCCGACTTCTTCATTTTGTCATTTTCATGAAGCCACTCCAAAAAAAAAATTCATTCAAAAGAAAGTGTTTTAAAAGAACTTGCTACTCAATTGTCAAAATTATCAACCTCATCCTCTTTGCAAAATATCAATATTATTGATGAATTGGAATCACAATTTATTGAAGAATCTGATCTTCAAATAAATAAGATTCATGGGAAAAAAACTCAATTTTCAAAAATTCCTGCTTATTATCCTCGTTAAACACCTCTTGATTTACTTTTTGAAGGAAAGGGTAAATCTCAAGAAAGATATGATGGAGATTCTATTATTGAATGGAATCTCAATGAACTTTCTGAATATCAAAGTATTCAGCTTCTTGAAAAAATGGGCATATCTGTTAATGCACATGTGACTAATGGAGCTAGTAATCTTGAATCTACAAACAATATTATTCTTGCTTTTCTGGTTAGCCCAAAAATTGGTGGTTTAACTATCTTACTCAACAAAATCGAAATGAAGTTGCTGACCCTACAAAACCTAATGGTACAAATAATAGTTTTCAAAGTTTGGTTTATAGTATTATCAAACATTTTATTGGAATTCCCACTAATATTCAAGAAAGATATTCTCAAAGTCTTATTGTCATACTCTACAAGATTTTCAGTGGTATAAAGATATGTTTCTTACTCGTGTCTTACTCCGAAGTGATTGTGAACAATCTTCGTGGAAAGAAAGATTTCTTTCTAGACTTCCAAAGCTGAAAAAGTTAGAAATGCTATCAAAAGAGAAAATGATAATACTATTTCTTATGATAATCTTACTTATGGAGAACTAATCAGTTTTGTTAATCGAGAAAGATTAGCTCTCTGTAATGATCTCAAACTAAAAGTCAAATTGAAATCAGAAAGATCCGATGGTTGCAAAGAACTTGGATCATTCTGTGAACCATATGAATTTGAAAAAATCTTTCCTCCTTCAAGATAAAAAAAGAAAGATGTTTCTTCTCATTTCAAGAAAAGATCTTCTCAAAATTATTTTGACAAGAAAAAGAATTTTCAAAATTATCCTTCTAAAAAATTTTCAAAAAAGAAAGTTTTCAAAGAAATGACTTCAAATTTCATGTTGGAAATGTAACAAATCTGGCCATTATTCAAACAAATATCTTCTTAAGGAAAAGATTAGTAATCTTCAATGTGATGAAGATTCTAAGCTTGAATTACTCAATCTTATCAATTCTGATTCTGATTCTGATTCTGATTCTTCAAATTCTGAATTAGAACAAGTTTTTCACAATCCAGAAGATTCTGATTTTGAAAATAGTTCAAATTCATTCTCATCTTCATAAATGTTCTTACTAAAGAAGAAAAACTTATTAAAAAATTTATTGATCAAATCCCTGATCGAAAATTAAAAAATAAGTTCAAAACTCTTCTTTCTTCATCTTCTGTTCCTGAGTCTTTTAATATTCAAGATATTATGAAAAGATTTCAAGATGAAAAATTTTCAAAAGTTTCTAGTAATGATTTAAGATAAGAAATCAATACTATGAAATCTCAAATTTCCAATCTTGGAAAACAAAAGCAAGATGTTAAGATGGAAGTTGTTCATCTTAAAATTAAAGATTTTGAAAATGTATCTTCATCATCTAATGATAATACTTCTCATGCTTTTCATCCAAATTTTGATAATTCTGATTCAAATTCCAGCTCCAAAAGTTTTCATTCTAAAAAATCTCACCATTCTGATTCTAGCAATCATTTTAAATGATCTCATCATCTTCAAACTGAAGAAGAAAAGATTAATGTTATTAACCGAATTCAACTTCAAAAATGGTATTGCAATATGACTATCGTTGTCAACAAAAATTCGAAATTCATACTAGAGTCTTAATTGATTCTGGTGCAGACCAAAATTGTATTAGGGAAGGACTTATCCCTACAAAATATTTTGAAAAAACTACTGAGCAACTCTACAGAGCTAGCGGTAAAAAACTCAATATTCAATATAAACTTTCAAAAGCTCTTGTTTGTAATTCAAATATTTGTTTCAAAAATATTTATTTAGTAAAAGATTTGGATCAAAAAGTTATTCTTGGTACTTCTTTTATTGTTCAAATTTATCATTTTAAAGCTAAGTCAAGAGGATTAACTACTATAATTTTTAAACAAGAAATTGTTTTCAAATTTACAAATCCTCATTCTTTCAAAGATGTCAATATGTTGAAAGAAGCTTCTATTTCAAAAATTGTCAATGATATTAATTTCAAGAAAAATCATATTAGATTTCTCAAAACAGAAATTAAATTTCAAAGAATTAAAGAACATTCAATTATTCAAAAAATTTCAGATTTTCAAAAGTGTATAGAGAGAAAAATGTTCAACTATTCCAAATGCATTTTGGGACAGAAAGAAACATGTTGTTTTTCTCCCTTATATTTCTGATTTTCATGAATCAAATATTTATACCAAATCTCGCCATATTCAAATGAACAAGGATCTCCTTGATTATTGTACCATATAAATTCAATGTCTTCTTGATAAAAAGCTTATAAGGCCAAGCGAATCGCCTTGGAGTTGTTCAGCTTTTTAGGTCAATAATTCTGCTGATATTGAACAAGGTGTTCTTCGTTTAGTTGTCAATTATAAACCTCTCAAGAAAGATCTGTTAAATAGATTATTCAAAGATGTCATCTTCTCAAAATTTGATATGAAGTCAGGATTCTCGAAAATTCAAATTAAAGAAAAAGACAGATACACAACTGCTTTTAATATTCCTTTTGGTCAATACGAATGGAACGTTATGCCTTTTGGTCTTAAAAATACTCATTCTGAATTTCAAAAAATTATAAATGATATTTTCAATCGATTTCAAAATTTCATTATTGTTTACGTTGACGATATTTTAATCTTTTCAGAAAGTTAAGAACAACATTTCAAACATTTGCATACATTCATTCATGTTGTCAAACAAAATGGTTTAACTTTCTCAGCTAAGAAAGTTGTTTTATGTCAAACTAAGATACGGTTCCTTGGCCATACCATTTATTTAGGAACACTTACACCAATTCAAAGAAGTCTAGATTTCACCGAAAAATTTCCTAATGAAATTTTAGACAAAAATAGCTTTTAAAGATTTCTTAGTTGTGTCAATTATGTAGGAGACTTTATCAAAAAGATAAGAATCTTATGTACCCTTCTTTTCAAAAGACTGCAAAAGCAACCTGACCCTTGGAGTCACGAGTGTAACTTAGCAGTCCAAAATATCAAAAAAGCAATCAAAAGCATCCCATGTCTTTCAATCCTTGACCCTACTACCTCTATTATTGTGGAGACTGATGCGTCAGACCTTGGGTACGGTGGTGTCCTTAAACAGGTCCTTTCAAATTCAAGCCAAGAACAACTAGTCAGATTCCACTCAAGCGTTTGTAATGGTCCTCAAAAAAATTACTCCACAATCAAAATAGAGATTCTCACAATCGTCTTTGTGATTTCAAAATTTCAAGATGATTTAATCAATAAACATTTTATTCTCAAAACAGACTGTAAAGCTTCAAAAGACGAAAAAATCTTGTTTCAAAACAAATTTTTGCAAGATGGCAAACTATTCTATCTTGCTTTGATTTTCAAATTCTATATATATACAAGGTTCTTCAAAATTTCTTGTAGATTTCCTTACGAGAGAATTCTTACACAACAAAGTGAGTGAAAAATGAGTTCTTCAGAGAAAATTCATATTCCCCTCAATTCAATTGATGATTACATTCAAAATTCCTTTAAAGGATCAAAATAAGCATCATCTAGTTCTCAAAATACAACACTTGCATAAAAAACATTCCAAAAGCCCACTCAAACAATTGCAGAAAATAAACCCTCAAATTATCGCAAAGCCCTTCAAATTGGTTCTGGAAAATTACCAGATATTAACCCTCCAAAATCATTTTCATACTTAATCAAACCCATCCATCTTCCTATTCTCGAAATGGAAACATCATGGGCTCAAAGAACGTTTTCCCTATATGAACACCTTTAAGATTCCCCCCCCCCTCCCCCACCCAAATTTCCATTTTCTCCATTCAAATATCAAAAAATCTCGTGAGTATTATGAAGCAATCCTCATTAAAATAGGATCTGCCATTATCACTCCCACCCCAAACAATAAAAATTCAAAGCATATTGGTTTTTCAAAAATTTCTGTCCAAAGGGTTTGGAGAATAGAAGACTAGGGACTGCACCATCAGGAAAACAAATGAATGAGCATTTCAAAAGAAGATTCATTCGAATCAAAATTCAATTATTTGGACTACAAAAAGGCGTGGTCCAATGTTTTCTTCTTTAGACTAGTGACACATTCCTAATTTATACTTTTTCATCAAAATTGCCTGTCAAATTTTTCTAAATGGTTTCAAAATTGGTTCGAATATTTTGGTCTTGACGAAACAATTTTACCCAGTCTTACTCGTCAAGGGTTCGAACACTTCAAAAATGAGGCAAAAACCTTTTTAAAGCCTCAAGAAAATCTTTTATTTCAATTTGCTCATAACCTCAAGGTCTCATGGATATTCTGTTGTGATTTCCACCTAATTCAAAGTCAAAATTTGCCAGAATACAAAGAATACAACGTCAAAAGAATTGTTAGACGTTTCAAAATTAAATGGTGATCAAAATTTCATGAAACAAATTGTTGCCCTAAAACAGTTAATTCATGGATTCAAGAATAAAGAAATTTTGGTGTGCCAAAATTATCTAAAAAAGAATAAGACAAAAAAACCAATTTCCTAGCCGAAAAATCTAGGTTTTTGGCAATGTTCTATACTAGAAGAACTTCAAATGGTTTCAGACAAAATTGCAGCTCTTGCAAAGGCATATTCAAAGAAATCAAGTTCAAATTCTTTTTCATTAGACTCGAAAGATTATGAACAAAGCAATAAAGACATGTCTTTGGTTATAATATTAATGACCTTATTGAAGAAGAAACTCAAAGAAATTCTCTATCAAAATGACTACATGGACCCAATTTTCTCAATGATCTCAAAAATTACCGGGCTCAAAAATCAAAAGAAATGCTCTTCAATATGTGCCTGCCAACTAACAAATTATTTTTACCAGACTTGCCGACATACAAAAGGACAATCGACTTTATTAAAACCACTTTAACAAAGTATCTTTCAAAAAGTCGAGAAGGACAATCAATTTCAAAAGAAGACAAACAGGTGACAGACAACTTCAATCAATTTCAAAAGAAGACAAACATGTGGCAGACAACTTCAATCAATCAACTGTTTCAAGATTCTTATTTTTCAATTCAATGTAATTTCAAGTCCGAAACTCAGCTATTTATTGTGCCTCATTCTGAGGTTTTAGATAGAGCGAAAATAGCTAAGAGTTATTTTAGCATATCAAGAAAGTTTGAAATTCTTGTAATTTTATCTTTCTTTGTATTCTCAAATTTTCAATAAACAATTTCAATTTTCAAAATTCTTGTTTCTTTTTATACTTTGACATACTCTTCTCCTCTCTACTTCACGTAACCCTTACCTGGGCCTATTTGGTATCAGAGCCATAAAAGTTTGTTGTGAGAAAACCGTGTCAAACTACTGTCATTATAGTGTTCAAGGTCAAACTGGTGTGTGGCCATGGATGTTTGCTTAATAGAGGTTGGTCAGCCCGTGTGTGCTCGGGTTGGCTTTTAGGATGGTCCCCTCTGTAGGCTTTGGTGAGGCGTCGGTCTAGCCTATAATATTGTGTCTACAGTGGTAAGATTACTGCTTTTCTTTACACCATTCAATTATGTCTTTTTATCAAATTGGTTTAGTACAAGTAGAAGTTCAAAAGAAGGTAATAGTAATATGTCATATATATATGACATAAACCACCCTCAATCAAGTTAAAAAAGATAATCCTCTCGGCCCCACGGGCATGGCGCAGTGGTAATGCAGGAGAGTTCTCTACGAAGTATCGGAGGTTCGAATCCCCGCGGTAGATGGGAGGCAACATTTGTGTTGGAAGCCAGATGTCAGTGGTCCCAAAATTATGGTGCGCTTTGTTGCCCTTTTGGAGATCCTGTCCGCACGTCGTAAATGGAGATCCATAAGGAGGAGAACTGCTTCCCAAATGTTCGTTCCAAATGCGCATAAGCTATGATCATATCTAAATTTACCTGGGTGTCGAACCAAGGGGAAGGCCGCCACTCCTCAAGATTAGTCGGGTGAATCCCAAACACGTGAGTCATAAAAAAAAAAAGATAATCCTCCCCTTCTGATAAAAAAAAAAAAGATAATCCTCCTATCCATGGTCCTTTAGAAGATTTAAAAAATGATTATTATCTTCTAACTTAATTAGCAGGAAGATTCTATTGAAGACTTTATATTTCAGAACATGTCAACGTTACCTATGTATGGTTTTCGTACTGTGCAAATAAGCCAACCCATAAAGAATATGACAAGTAAAATTGCGCATAATGGTCATGGATAAAGTAAGAGTCTCATAGTTATATAACATGAGAACACAAATTAAAAGTGATAGTACTCATCTTATCTTTGGAAACTGCACTGCTACATGAGAAACATGTACTATTCATGTCAAACACTAATAATTGATTGTGTGTATGCCATACAAAGAACCTAAGTGGAAGCTTTAATTACTGATAAAATTCAGAAATTATCTTACAACTAGCCTTCCCCATGGCCAAAGCAATTGCTTTACCAAATCTCGAAATAATTTCTGAATCCATAATAAGAAAAGCTCGAAATAATTTAAGCCAAATCAGATTTGTCTCAAGCACTAATAAAAACTATACCTTATTGGCCTCGATTCAAGTCAAGTTAGTTAGATCTGTATTTCACCAGTGTACATTCACTAGTACTCGTTAGTTATTCACAATATACAAACTACTAAGAGATGATTTCAAAACCTGAAGAGAACTAATTATTCCATTTAGACAAGTCGATTTCTGTAAGCCCCCGTTTGGCCCCACATTATTTGTCATTATTTGGGATTCTAATTTTTGGAATAGTGTTCTTTTGAAAAATGTGTGGTTAAGAAAGAAACAATTATTTTGGATTTATATGTAATATTATTTTCTTGGAGAATGTGTAGTTAATAAGAAGAGAGAAAAATGGATTATAATTTTGATGGGTAGCCATACAGGCTAAGATGAGAAAATTGAGTAGTCAAGCCGATAATTTCTTCTGGAAGAGAGTCAATAGATCAAAGACACACAAAAGGGGTTTGGCTTAATTATACTCAATGGTGGCTAAGGTGGGTGTGTGTGTGTGTGTGTGTGTGTGTGTGTGTGTGTGTGTGTGTGTGTGTATACAGAAATGATCTAATAAGTACCGGTGTTCATCTTATCCTAAACACCAATGAGTTGGCACATTAATTCATTGGTGGATTGGAACTCACAAAATCTTTATCCACCAATGAATTAATGTGCCAACTCATCGGTGGTTAGGATAAGATGAGCACCGGTACTCATTAGATCATTTCT
>OU503042.1:8518058-8531658 GCA_912172775.2 Fraxinus pennsylvanica | reverse complement strand
GCCCTTTATACATTGCATGTCAAGTCCTTCATCTTTGTGGCATGTGCAACTTGGTCCCTAACTTCACCAATTTGTACACTTTTAGTCCCCTTCTGCACGTTTTCACTCCGTTCTTCGCGAATTCGGATATCAAGCCTACAAACATACAATTTTACACAATTATGCGTAGAAATCAACTCAATTTAAATTCCAATTAAATGCAAAAAGTGCTAAATAAGTGTGTAAAAACACACTTATCAAAAAGAATTGTTTTGAAGAGAGCTTTTTTTGTATAGGCCCTAATGTGCTTAAAAGTTTGACTTTCATAAGTAAGGAATAGACCTATTGACAGTGATCTTTGGCACGTCCCTTCCCACAAAATTAAGGTTTGGAGTCTGATTTACTTGGAACACGTGAGTTACATATACAACTTACTCTAGTTAAACTTGATCTATGTGTGTGGGGTAGCACTTATATCCTTAGATTTAGCATATTTGTGTCCAACTACATTCTCTAGTTGACCAACATGTAGAAGTTCATGCCATATGTTTTTTTTAAAAAAATTGAGTGGTGCTAAAACTGAAAGTTTTGAAAAATGTGCTATTTTTGTCAATTTCAGAAAACTGTGTTTAAGATTGAATTTTTCAAATTAAAGGTGCTGTTTTTGACATTTGAGGTCTCGCTTGATCTTTGCTCGAATATCGCTCGAGCGAGCCTTTCAGAAAGGTCTCTCTTGATCTTCGCTCGACCATCGCTCGAGCGAAGGTCGCGTATAAGGCGCGATTGCAGCTCATTTTTCCTCTTTTTTAAAAAATTTTTCTCTCAAATTTCGATCTCCCATTGTCAAATCTTTACATAAACATCCTTTTAGTAGTTTGGGGATCTTGTTTGGGCCTCACTAACATCAATTTCGTCATCCAATTCATCAATTTCAAATGTAATTCATCAAAACCCTAGTTTTGGCTATTTTGAGGATTTCTTGATTTTCTTGGTTATTTTCCACAATTGGACACTTACATTCACATGTTTTGAGTTTGTTAATGATTTAAGATTGTGTGTGCATCAATGTGCTTCAACTTTTATATGTTTTTGATGATTTTGGTCATTGCTTGAGAGTACTTCATTGCACCGGCTATATTTGGATTACTTTGGTCGATTTTGATGGAATTTGGGATATGATTAGTTGATGGTTAACTTGTTTATGCATGAGGAATCATGGGTTGGCCATGGGTGTGTTGGATTGTACTTGGAAAAGTCTTGATTTTACATTGTCCTCAATGTGTTCGATGAAATGTTTCTTTGATTTGTTTGTGTATTTTCGGGTATCACTTTGCACACACGAGTCATATTCCATACTATGAACATCTCTATGCACTTACATATCGTTTTGGAGTCCATTTAGCTTAAGTTTTGACTTAGTGACATGACACTGCAGCCACCTTCGTCCTGCAGTCACTGCACCTCAGTCCTTCAGTCACTGCACTATGTTCATGCACATGTTTGCATCATTTTGCATGCTTTGTGGCCTTTTTGCATTGCTTTGAGTGATTGATACATACTTACATCGTTTTGCATGCATAGTCGCATTCTAGCATTGTTTTGTGTGTTTGCTTCCCTGTTACATCATTTCACTCATTTTCATGCATTTAACAGTGCGGCTGCTTGTGTGGTCTACGTTCTCTTTCGCAGCATCTTTTGGCATGTTTGTTCTACAACCATGTTCCAGATGCTACCGAAGAGAACCAGGACCACCACTCAGCAGCCCTGTGGATCTACTTCCTATAGTAGGACGAGGTTCATTTCCTCTACTACCCATGAGGTTTTTACTTCTCAGTTTTCACATCGCCCTGTCCTCGTAGAGTATGAGGTTATCTTAGCTGATCTATCTCTCGATATTGCTGCCATTTTTGTCTCTCGGGGTTGGGATTCTTTGTTGACTGGGTTGGTTTCCCCTCCTAGTTTTTTAATTCGGGAGTTCTTCGCGAACATCCACGAGGTTTGCGATACTTCTTTCTGAGTCCATCTTAGAGGTACTACTCTAAGACTCTCTCCTGATGTCTTGGCTGCATCTCTTCATATTCCTCGGGTTCTTCACCCGATTTTTCCCTATCTTTCGGCTGAGACCAGCCCTTCTGACTCAATAGTTTACTCTACTCTGTTTGATACCCCACTGACAGGGTGTTCGACTGCGGTTCGTACTGGATCGCTTCCGACTTTGCGACGGGTTTTGTTGAGTATTGTATGCACGAACCTATGGCCGGTCGCACATACTTCTTCTTTACCTTCTGATAGGGCTAGATTTCTTTATGCCCTCATTCATAGTGATTCGATTGACCTTCCAACCTTATTGTGCCAGCATATTCTTCATACTTTCCAAGTCCATGGTCGTAGGATAGGTCTTCCTTATGCTTGTCTTATTCATAGATTAGTCACTGCCCTTAGTGTTGTTTTCGTAAAGTCGATCTCATGCTTCGTCCTCTTTTACTCCTGTTGAGCCTACTGATCCAGTAGTGCCAGCAGATCCCATCGATGATCTATTTTCTGCTGACTCCCCCTCCATTCCGCCATCTTAGGCTCCTTCTACTTCTGGCGTCCCGCCTTCTACGTCTTCCTTTATCCCTCCAGCCTTTTCTGCTGTTGATCCCATGGCCGCCTTGAAGACCCGATGTCTACTATGATCAGCCACCAGGCTCGGCTATTTGTAGAGGTGACTCAGACGAGGGCAGAGGTCACTGCACTGTGTGGTGAGGTTATCGATGTTCAGTGCCAGCTAAGTTGGAAGCGAAAGTATTGGGAGTACGAGAGTGATGAGACCGATGCTTCCGATGGAGACGATGCTCCTGCCTCGTAGATAGTGCTAGTGTTATAGCTGATATTGATATATGTGTTGCTTACAGTGAGGCTAATTCTTGATGTAGTATAACCTTTCTTTAGCCCTTCTTCAGTTATTGGAATATTGTTGCCATTTGTTCTGTGTTTCTGATCCATTTCTTCAGCATTTGTAACAAAAAGGGGGAGAATTTTCATAGTAAGGGGGAGATATATACACATTTCATGCTAGACCAGCTTGTTAACATAGATATTATTTAGACACTTTATGATTTTCATTTGATTTGATCTTTTGCATATGTATTGCGGGGTCGTTTAGGAGAGACATAGATACATGTTCTACTACTTTAACACTTAAGGGTTTGCAGTAGTGGTATTACATTTGCATTGCATATCATGCATTGAGGGGGATCATGCGCATTGCAACTATGTTGCATTTCATGTATAACTGTTTGAGTTTTTCTTGATAGTTTGTGGTATTAATGTGGTTATGGTGTCTTGGTTAACATTAATACTGCATCTCAAACTAGTTTGCTTATTTCACTGACTATGCGTCTAAGTACTTTATTGTTAATTTCTTGTATCGCGTGTTTTTACACTGGTATGTGAGTTTTTGATTTCAGGATACAGGATTGACATAGTCAGTTGTTGTTATTTTGTATTGTATTTTGTCACAGAATGTCAAAGGGAGAGTTCGTTAGATTTATATTTTGTATTGGCGATTCCGTGAATAAATTGACCAACTTGAACTGTTACAAAAGTTTGGAGACTAAATTGTAAAGTTTCATAGTTGGTCGATTATGAGTTTGGAATAAGAAGAATTCACACAGAATTTTCGCTAGTTGCTCGCTGGAGTATTGCTCGAGCGACTAAATCAGAAAGTTTCTCGCTCGATGTTCGCCCCCTGTCGCTTGAGTGATAGACCTTTCGCTTGAGCGAGAATGCCTCTTCGATCGAGCGACGTATTTATCTGGAAAACCTAATTTTCCTTTTCCGAGACTTTAAGTCGGTCCATACAACCTAATTCGTCCAACCTATATATTGAAGTCGTCGTATTTCCTGAGAGATGGATTGAACAACACATTATTCAAGAAGAATACATCCTACACGAGATCCAAAGTTCAATCCTTCATTGTTCATGAGCCATTTTCATTGAAAACATCAAAGCAATCAAATCAAACACTGAATTGGTTTCTTCGCTTGGATCTGCTGTAAGAATCAAGATTGTGTCGTCAACTGTGTTGCATTAAAGATCAAGGAAGAATTTGAAGAATGATGAGTTCTTGGGGAAGATCTACAGGAGATAAACTGCGTAAAGAGTTAGAATTGGAGTTCGTATGCTCATTCCAGGAGGATTGCTTTACAAAGAAGAGCCAGGATTGGTATTGATGTGCACATTCCAGGAGAGTTGCTTCATACTTCAGACATGATATCAGAAAGCTTGTGTTGTCAACTTTGCTGATAGTCTGTAAGTTTTATTGACAGTTTATAGTGGATTTTTGACTGGCAAAGTGCCCGAAATTTTTCCCACATTGGGTTTCTTCGTGAACAATTCTGGTGTTTTTTACTGCTTTCTTTACTGCTTTGGGATTACTGCGGTATTTCAAGATAGGTTAAATTGAATTGTTTGACTAATCACCTAGACATAATTAACTTGTGACTTGTTGCATGTTAATTAAATTTTAATTCCGCATTTACACCTAATCACCCCCTCTCTAGGTGTCGTAGGGTCGAATCTTACGTTTCTCAGATTTGACTTGGGTGGATAGTATACTTTGATTGCTCTAAATTGTTTGCTCTTAATGGCACAATTAATCAAATCTCATGTACTAATACCCCACAACAAAATGATATTGCTGAACAAATGCATGTGCATATTGTAGAAACTACTCGTTTACTTCTCTTGTCAGCTAAAGTTCCTAGTGAATTATGGGAAGATGTAGTTTTTACTGATGTTTCTTTAATTAATAAGATTTCATCTTTCCACAATTTAGATTTATCACCATTTGAAACATTATATGGGCATCATCCTAATTACTCATTGAGAGACTTTGACTGTCCTTACTTTGTTCTTCAACCTGAAGTCAAACGTAGTAAGTTGACATCTCGCTGTGTTTTCTTAGGTTATCGGCAAGGACAAAAGGGTTATCACTGTTTTGATCCCATTAATTAGAAATTATGTGTTTCTTGTCATGTCATGTTTCTTGAGAACATTTCAATCTTTTTTATTTTTGATTACACTCATGACATGACTAAAATTGACCTCATTCATATTGATCCATTCTCTGATGATATTAACATACCACCTTCCCATACCCCATGTACTACAGGTACACATGTAATAGCTCATGATACCCCTCATCCTTTTATGGCTTCCCAAGCACTACTTGAGATTATTGATCCAGCTCATGCTCTATCCTTTTTTCGATATCCTCAACGTATTCATAAGTCCACTCAGTGACCCGATTTTGCTTATTCTTGTTATTCTGAGTCGTTTTGCTGATTTCTAACCTCCAATCACAAGTTATCCGAACCCTCTTCCTATAAAGAAGCTAGTTAGGATCCTCTTTAGCAATAGTCTGTGGCTGATGAACTCTCTGCTCTACGCAAGATAGACACTTGGGACTTGGTTGCATTGCCTTCAGGTAAACATGTTATTGGTTGTCGTTGGGTTTATAAGATTAACCAAAGTTTGACGGTTCAATTGAGCGTTACAAGACTAGATTGGTTGCTAAAGGTTTTAATCAGTAGTATGGTCGGGATTATGAAGAGATTTTTGTTCCTGTTGCCAATATGACCACTGCTTGTACACTTATTGCAGTTGCTTATGTTCGTCAGTGGAGTCTCTCTCAACTGGATGTCAAAAATGCTTTTTTGAATGGAAATCTTCAAGAGGAGGTTTACATGGCTCCTCTTCTTGATCTTTCTCAATCTCTAGGATATGTTAGCAAGATCAAGAAGGCACTCTATGACCTCAAACAAGCACCTCATGCCTGATTTGAGAAAGCTTCCATTGTTGTTACCTCTATTGATTTTACATCCAGTCATCATGACTCCACCTTATTCTTTGATACACTTCAACTAGTCATATTCTACTTTTGTTGTATGTTGACGATATGATTATTACTTGTGATGATGTTGATGGGATTGTAAATTTGAAATCAGAATTGGCTTGTCGTTTTGAGATGAAGGACTTATGTGTATTATCTTATTTTTTAGGGATCAAAGTTGCTTCTTCTCCTAGAGGTTATCTTCTCTCTCAATCCAAGTATACTATAGATGTTATTGAGCATGCTTGTTATACTGATACTAAGTCTGCTGATACACCTCTTGAGTCTAATGCTCGATATTCACCCTCTACGGTGTACTCTTGACTGATCCGACTTTTATAACACAATTGTTGGATGTCTAGTTTAACTTACCATCACTCGTCCCAATATTGTTCATGTTTTTCAGATTGTTAATCAGTTTTTTTCAACTCCTGCTACAGTTTATTGGGCAACTGTTATTCATATTTTGCGCTATCTTCGTAGTACTTGCTTTTAGAGTATTTTGTTTCCATCGACCTCCTCTATAGTACTCCATGCCTACTCTGATGTTGACTGGGCTCGTAACCCCACTGATCGCAAGTCCACTACTGGTTTTTGTATATTTTTAGGTGATTACTTTATCTCTTGGAAGAGTAAGAAACAAACCGTTGTTTTCGTTCCTTTATTGTTTGTTTTCGTTCCTTTATTGAGACAGACTATTAAGCTATGACATCCACCACCACTGAGATTGTGTGGTTACATTGGTTACTTACTGGGTGTCCATTCATCATCTCCAACCCCTATTTATTGTGATAATCAAAGTGCTATTCAGATATCTCACAACTTTGTGTTCTATGAGCGGACAAAACATATTGAGATTGATTGTTGTCTGGTTCGCCATCATCTGCAGACTGGAACTATTGCCCTACCTTTTGTTTTTTCATCATTGTAGCTTGCTGATTTCTTCACAAAGTCTCATACAGTTCATCGTTTTCTCTTCTTACTTGACAAATTGTTGCCGCTTCTTGCTGTAGCATCATAAGTTTGCAAAGGGATGTTACCTTATATTGCATATTTAATTTTTGCACAATTTTATTTAGTTCCCTTCTATTGTAGGTTCCCCTTTTGTTTACTTTTCTTGTAAAATATAAACTACATTATTTCATTAGACATTTAATATTTTGTAGCTCCATAACACCTAAGCATCCCCAACTATAAATACAGATGTCTGGGAAAAATTCCGTGTTGTTGCTTAATTTGCCTTCATTGTATAACACATCCACATCATATTTTGAGAGATCCAAGAGCATAATTATTTGGTGATTAATCAATATCATTCTTGAGATCCGGCAACCAAGTTTTGGGAAAATATCAAGGTTCGTGAATCTAAAATATTAGACTTCCTTAACACTTTAAGAAAAGTACTTCTCTCAGTTGGACTTCAGAAGTTTCTAAAGGTTGAGAGAGGTTAGACTACAAGCACATGAAGAAGAACAGGAATAGGTGATTTCCGGATATCCACTTGGGAGAGATAATTGAAGAAGATTGGGAGTCTAAGATCTTGGAAGCTACATGAGGTCGATCGGGAGATCTAGCAAGTTGGCTAGATAGTATCTACGGTAGCAGATCATGAGTCTGGAGGAACAACTGATCTTAGAGATTATATGAATTACAACAGCGGGAACTAGTGGAATTTGCTAGACCGAAAACGGACTGTAATCCATATTGTCTATAGTGGAGGTAACTGGCTTGGTCCCAAAATTTTTACCTAATTGGGTTTCTCCATTATCATTTTGGAGTTCAATCTTTATTGCTTTCCATATTACAAACTGTGGTATTCAAACATAGGATAATTGAATTGTATGCTTAATCATTTAGAAACTGTTGAAAAGTGATTTGTTGTTTTTAATAGAATAATTCCACACGTAAGGTCGAACTTAGTTAGTAAACTAAGTAATTTTCAAAATGAGTTTGTATTATTTTCAAACCTGAATGTCTAACATTAGATGTTTCTTGCTCTCAATATTATATAACACTACTTTACATGATTACATGAGTCTCAACCACCATCTGCTTCCTGGCTACGATTCAGTCAAAGCATGAATGAGTTTTACTATGCCGTGCTACATTAGGTATATCCAAATAGTGAAAAGCTCATTTCCTACAAAAAGAAATCAGTGCTAGTGGCATTTGTCCTTCACTCTCCCCACTAATTTCCAAACTGTGAAGGCTGAACCACAGTGAATTAATTTAAAATCATGGCCACCTTCATTACAAATATCATGTTAAGAAAATGTAACAACCCAACCTGCGCTCGAATCGCTATCATATCGTACGTACTGTCCTCTTATGGAGAGCTTAGGGATGACAACGGGGCGGGGCGGCCCCCGTCCCGTTAAACAGTTCTCCGTCCGTCCCCGTCCCATTATCCATTTAAGGGGGGACGGGGCCCCGTTTATTACCCTTTTTTTTCAGCTTCTAATATAGGTATTTGATTACAACATTTCTATAACACAACAAATATAAAACCCTTAAAAATGAAATAAGGGTTAAATCCAAAGTACTTTATCATGTTATATACAATACCGGATACCCATAAAAGCAAATATGATTACAATACCCATACAAGCTTTAATTTGAAGATTACAAGATAGCGGGCAACCATCACATAATACAACATTTCATGTTGTAGATCTTCATTCTTCAAGTGCTGCCATCATCTAGAATGTCAATATCAGGCTCCTTAAAAATTGATGACTGTAAAAGTGATTATTAGTTAGACAAATGATGCATTAACTATTTGTATACAAATCCATTCAAAGAAAAATCAATTTACCTCATCTTCAATATCAGTGTCACTCAACTGCGTACTAGAACATCTAAAGTAAGATGAAGGTGAAAAATGTTCTAACAATAAATAAAAATAGTTAGCAGTAAAGAAATAATAAAAAACACAATTATGAGAATAAAAGGAATTTATATTTCTTGTACCATGAATGTTAGACCATAACCAATCTCTAGCACACATCAGAGCCTCCAAAGTGTTCGGATGAAGCCTATTTCGGTGTGGACTAACAAATCTACCACTAGTACTGAAGCAGACTCTGATGCCACTGTGGATACTGGAATAGCTAAAATATCTCTTGTAACCTTTTGCAAAGTAGGATATTTTGTTGAATTTGCATTCCACCATGCCAATATGTCAAAATCATTAGATCTAGATAATAAAGGCTTCTCCAAAAAAATATCAAGCTCTGACTTCGTACTATCAGTACTAATGGTATTAGACACAAATAAATCAAATTGGGCCAATCGATCTTTTTTGCTTAATGAAGTAGATGCCTCGATCCTACTTGAAAATTGAATCACGTTCCCACTTGATCCATGTCTTGTTCTGTACTCATTTAGCAGCTTGTGACAAAACTTCCTAATCTTTTCAATCTCAAGATCCGAAACTTCATTTCCATAAATCATCAGAAAAGAATATTCAACTAACTTCATTTTAAATCTTGGATCCAACACACTAGCTACTGCCAAAATTCCATGAATCTCACTCCAATATTTTTCAAACTTGTCAATCATACTTAAAGCCATCATTTTGATTTCCTCATAAAGCGATTTCATCCAATCGTAAATTGATAACTTTATCTCAAAAATATTAGAAAAATAAAGATTTGATATTGGGTACTTAGTCCCAGAAAATATTTCAATCACTTCAAAAAAACTTCCAACCTGTCACATATCTCTTTCGCCAATTTCCAATCTTCATCACTAGGCAAACATCTATATTTGTGACTCACGTTGCTTTAGTTGAGGAAAAACATGCATATACTGTAAAGCACTATGAAGCATTAAGTACGTAGAGTTCCACCTAGTTTTGCAATCAAGTGCTAACTTTTTAGAACAAGAGATTTTCAATTGACGTGTTTTTCTACTCTTTTTGGAGTTGCTGTCCAATATGCAATGCTGTCATGAATTTTCTCAACACTCGAGTTGATGATCTCCAAACCATCTTTAACTATCAAGTTCAATATGTGAGCACAACAATGCATATGGAAAAATTCACCATTTAACAAGAGCGAACTACTAGAAAGCTTATCTAAGAGAATGTCGATCATGACATCATTTGTAGTATAATTATCAACAGTCAAAGTAGACAACTTACGATCAATATTCCAATCCAATAAACACTCCATCAATGATGTACTCAATGCCTCAGACGTGTGCAGACACGACACATATATGAACATATATTAAAATAAAAGCAACATAAATATGATAAATAATTTTAAATGGATCATTAAAATAAACTAATTAATTTATATAAGATCAAAGTACCTTATAATACGACTTTGACGTTTCCAAGCTTCATCTATAAGATAAGCAGTGATAGCCATAAATCCTTTCTTTTGATTAGAAGTCCACATGTCAGTAATAATTGCAATTTTTCCATCGTTCTTCTCCAATAAACGCATCACTTTCAATTTCTTGTAATCATAAATTTTCAAAATATCATTCTTTATAGTGTTACGAGAAACATTCTTAAACAATGGTTGCAAAGCATTCGTAAATTTTCTAAATCCAATGTGTTCTACCATTAAAAGTGGATACTCATGCAAGATTATCATACTTCCAAGTTCCCTCCGAGCATTGTTTTGATCAAATGAGTAAGTATCCAATGAAACCCTTCCACAAGCTCCCTTTATTGGATTCAATATTTTCTGCTTAATGTCTTTTTGATTACAGCGTGGACATATTTTTATATGATCATGCATATGTTTTGTTCCATTTTTACTTTTAGCCCCCAATTTTCTATCACAATAGTTACAAATTGCCTTCTCGTTCCCATCAATGACTCCTTTTTTGAAGTGATTCCACACTACCGAAGTTAATTTCGTTCTCTTACCTTGTCCACTACTCTCATCCTCTTTCTCACACAAGTCTATTAGATCTTGTGGTGTGTTTGCCTAACTAGGCAAGTCTTCCAACGATGGATTATTACTTGATCATATTGGAGTACTTCCAATGCTCGGCACTGGTGTACAATGACGTGATCTAGACATCTGAAAAAAAAAAAAAAGGAAAATGACATGAATAAAAAGTGTAAAAATGAAACATATTTGACAGTGAACATGCAAAAAGAAGGAATCCCCTTTTCTAATGAGACGAGAAAGGTTTAACTACTTGTTAGGACTCAAAGACATTAATCTCACAGTGTGACAGTGAACATGCAAAAAACCTTCTGGTGGTATGTGCTGCCTCCCATTTGAATAATCACTAACCTAAGAAACATATTTGAATAAGAAAAAAATATGCTATCAACAAGGAAATGCAATTGAACTTAGTCAAGCCAATCCAACAAATTCTCTCAAAATTATTCTTCAATCTCCCATTACCAACATAGCCTACAACACATTTAGCTAAAACAAGTACCCTTTAGGGAATTAATTTAGCTTAAAGCAACATTTTTTTTCATCTAGAGGTGAAGCGCATTTAGGGAATTAATTTAGCTTCAAACAGAATAATATTTACACTTATTTAGTGAACAATGAATACGTACTTTGCTCAACAAAAGAATGTAAGCAATTTTCTCAACATTTTTAAATATGTTTAAAATTCTCGAATTATCGAAGTTAAATTAGAAAGGAAACTTTTTTTCATTCTATCCTAGTATGCCCCTACTCTCACTATAAAGGACTTAATTCAAAGTATATTTGGAATTCTGGTCTTCAATCACGTCCTCTTCAAATTCCAGAACCGAAATCTGTTCAAATTATTATTTTTTTGACTGGTTTGTCTTGTTTTCTTCCCCTAATTTGAAAGATGAAAAAAATCAAAAGCTGAAACTGTAAAGTTGCTTACCAAATTACGAATATCGTGGCTAGAGACGACGGATGGCAGCTAGAGACGGAATGCATAGTTTTTTTTTTGTGGAAATAGAAAATAATCTGATTTGATTACCCTCGCTCGCCGCGGCGCTGCCTTACCTCGAGTGAAATTGGATGGAAATTGGGATATGGTAATGGGGGATATTGGCTTCTAGGAAATGGGATTAGGGGACTGGGAAATAAGAATTAGGGCTGGGTCAGCCCATTACATTTGATAAACCTGAAAAATTAATTTGTAAAAATAAAATTAAATTAAACGGGGAAGGGCGGTACCCAAACCCGCCCCGAAACTCGATTAAGCTGGGAATCCCCGCCTCGTTCAGGGCAGGGGCCCACGGGTATCGGGTTTAATGGATTTTTTGCCATCCATAGAAGAGTCTAGACTTATCTTACCCCTCACGAATTTCTAGCGCATCCCCAAGATTCGAACCCAAGACCTCCATCATATGAGATACTTAAATTGAATCTTGGTACCAACTGGGCACAGTATGTATGATATGAAAATGATTCCAGCGCAAGGTCGGGTCGTTACCAAAAAATGCGTATTTTTTGTAACGACCCGACCTCGCGCCGGAGCCATCATCATATTGTACGTACTATCCGCTTCGGGGATGGCCTAGGCCCATCTTCGCCCTCACGGATTTTGACGCGTCCCCCAGGATTCAAACTCAAGACCTCCATCATATGNATAATATCTCTCATTAACTTCATTTTCCAATATCGAAGTAGAAAAAAAATTATATAAGAAAATTATTTCTCAACTTTATTAGAATTGATGTTTTTTTTTTTACTCCTTGGAAACAGGATTTACAATAATTCAATAAATTTTAACTTTTAGTAACATAAAGGAAAATATCACAAGGAATTGAAATCTAAGTCTCTAATTCGTATGAGTTTTGTGAATCTTCTTTGGCGGCATTTTATCTTCAGAGGTGTCTTCTGCCTCTGGCCCGGACTCTATGTCCATCTCAACCTGTGGCTCAGGTTCATGTTTATAATCATTCTCTATTTCCAACCTAAAATCATCCCCATGCTCCCATTCGTGATCTTCCTCTAGATCAGATTCGGACAAAAGTTATTCCTCAGGCTCGGGCTTAACCTCATCATCGAGTTCAATTACTATTTCTGGTTGAGGTTCTAAGCTCTCTTCCACCTGTCTAAAAGGGTCTGACAATATACCTGAAATTCAATCGTGTTTAGATGTTCTGGAGGTTACCCTCTAACATCTCGTCCCTAACCATAATCCCCATGTTTCCCATTGAGGTGGAAGTGACTGTATGAGGTTATTCATAGCCTCGATATGCGTGATCTCCAGTCTGACATCCACAGCTGCCATACATCTCTTGTAGATGTCATGTACATGTTCGACAAGTGGACGGGATGGGTCAGTCACGTAGTCCTCATAGGACTGAATGACGGCCCTACGGTTTAGCGCTGCTCTACAAACTGTGGTCTTTCTTGCAATTTGGTAAATTCTAACCACGTCTGTCACATAAGTGTCCAATTATGTTGTATCTCTATTAGTGATATCAAATTATACAATTTTATTTTTTTTTATAAAATGGCCAATCATCTTTTTTTCTTCATGCATATTAAAAAAAATATAACTTACATAACTAATTTCATTCTAGATATACATACTGTCCGCTTGTAGGAGGTATCTTATCAAATTGTTCCGATTTGCTTGAGACATTTCCCTAGAGATAAGATATAATATTGATAAGTGTGTTTTTACACACTTATTTAGCACTTTTTGTATTTAATTAGAAATGATATTGAGTTTGTTTCTACGCATAATTATGTAAATTTCACTTTTGTAGGCAAAAACCCCGATAAGAAGAAGAACGGAACGAAAATGAGACGAAATGGACTAAA
>OU503042.1:8454713-8466123 GCA_912172775.2 Fraxinus pennsylvanica | reverse complement strand
ATTAAGATCATGTCGTTGGAAAAATGCTCCATCAGCAAGCCACATTTTGAGCTTGGCGGAGTACTTAGTTAATGAAGGACAACATGTACTTCTAGTCTGTGCTGTATAAAATACATCTTTGAGGAGAATTTCATCAGAAAGCGGCAGGAGAATATTGAAGATAACTTCTACAAGGAAAAGGGTACTTCTCATTAACTTCAGCATAAAGTGGTAGTCCCTGTCTTAATCTCAGGATCCCTCATTTTCACCATTGACTTCCCAAATTCAGCACTAAATGTCAATCCAAGCAGTCCTCTAATTCCCAGGAAACCTTGCACAATTTTTTTTGTTGAATCATCAGTCAATAACTTCTGTTCTGATTCAAGAATTCCCAAGCCATTCCTCAGGTTGGCGAGAACGAGTTATCGAACCAGTTATGGCTTTCGAGCCCTACCCTGCTGGAAGTGTTACCGTTCTCCGGACAAAGGGACCGAATGGGAGGGTCGGTGTCACCGGTAGAATTGTAGTTGTATAATCTGTATCTGCAGCTGAAGCGCCAATGGTTTGTACCCGCACATATTCATGCAATGATGTTTCAGTTAGCTTTAATACTATAAAACTAAAAAAATTTCTTGAAATATAATGAAAATTTTATTTTGTGTAATACTATGAAAATTGTCTAAATTCACGCTATTTCGAATTTATGAAAGATTAACTATTTCAACTTTTTAGTAAAGATTTTGAACA
Source organism: Fraxinus pennsylvanica (assembly GCA_912172775.2). Lineage (NCBI taxonomy): Eukaryota > Viridiplantae > Streptophyta > Magnoliopsida > Lamiales > Oleaceae > Fraxinus > Fraxinus pennsylvanica. The sequence goes on along the minus strand of OU503042.1, from coordinate 8,465,397 downwards.
ATTTTAATTAGTAGATTTTCATATTGTATGTCAACTAGAAAGAGAATAGTAAAGCAAATTAATTACATGGAAATTTACATAAATAAAAAGAGTAAAAGTAGGGATATAGCTAGCAATATCATTGCCAAATTTTGTTTCATTTGATATTTAATGCATAAAACTGCAATAGAATCATTTCCATATTTAGCTAAATGATTTGAGACATTAATTCCTTGACAAATGCCATATTTATATCTCCATTATTTACTCCATAATTATCTCCTCTGGTTTCTACTGCACTTTGAATAGTTTTCCCTTAATATAAAATCCGGACATGTACCACAACTTTAAGCACCAACTTTAAATTAGCAAAATGTTTACTTTTAAAATCCCTCAACCTTTTTCTCTTTTGACAGTAGTAACTAGTTTGCTAACCCTAATTAACTATTTTTCTTGCACATATGCCAAATCACTCAATTTCTCTAATCCTACAGCTTTCTCACCAGGTGTAGCAACATTTTATGCAGGCCCTGGTGGAGGTGCAGGTGGAAGTGGTAAAATTTTAATCCATACATGTTGGAAGGAAATTAAAATGAAACTTTTTTTTTCGTTTCATTTTTGTAATTTTCTAATTTTTCCAAAGTCTTAGAAGTGGAATCAATCAAATTCCATTTTTCTCGCTCTATCTTAGAGTATCCATTCACCTGAAACTGACTTTCGGTTTTCCTTTTCTTATTTTTGTTTGATTGGATCTCTTATGACTGTTTAATTAATTACTTTTAGGAGGAGCTTGTGGAGTTGAAGATGATGGATCAAAGGCTCCATATTATGGCTTGACTGCTGCGGGAAACAATAATTTATTTAAATCAGGAGCAGGCTGCGGGACTTGCTATATGGTGCTGATCTGATTTTTTTATTTTTATTTTTAATATTCGTATTATTTATTATTTCTAGAGCTTATCCTCCATTTCTATCAAGGATGGACATTCGAAATTAAATTGTTTATTTGCAATTTTTAAAATTAATTGCTATGTATACAGGTGAGATGTACAAAAAATGCAGCATGCTCAGGAATTCCCGTTACTGTAACAATCACAAATGAGTGTCCCGGAACATGCAACAATGAGGCAATTCACTTCGATCTAAGTTACAAAGCTTTCGAACTCTTGGCAAAACCTGGCCTCGGTACGCCGTTTCTAAAGCTTGGAAGAATTGACATTCAATATCAAAGGCAAGAAAATTTCTATGAAACAATATATATAAATTTACTTTTCGGGTTAGCTCGATTTACATACACTACACTTCTTTCTAACGTATTATCGATATTTGGATTTTGCAGAGTTCCATGTTCTTATCGTTCGATACCGATAGGTTTTAGGCTTGCCAAAGGGACGAACAAAGACTATATAGCCTTTGCTCCTGAGTTTATAAATGGAGACGGTGATCTTGCTGCAGTTGACCTAATTGTTTCGAGAAACAATAAAGTGCTTCATATGAAACGATCATTTGGTGAAATGTGGGAGACTGGATTCCTCCCATATACTAATGTTGGCCCATACTCTGTGAGGCTGACTACTATAGAGTCCAGAAAAACAATTGTGGCCAGAAATGTGATTCCAGTTGATTGGGTTAAATATCCTGCTGGCACAATATTTAGATCAAGAGTCAATTTTTGATTGACAAATTAAAAATTTCCAAATAAAATTTGAATGTAGCTATTATTTTCTTTAATTGGGTTTGGCACTTATGTCATGTAATGTAGTTTTCAAATAAAATGGTTAGTTGTCAAGAATTTTTTTTTTTTTTTCCTAATGGTTGAATATATGTTTGAAAAAAAATGGAATATATGTTTGAAAAATTGTGATCCCATGAAATGCGCGATTAAAATTGAAGATTAATTTTGATTTAAATTTTAATAAGATTTTTAGCCGGACGAAACATGGTTAATCAAATTTTTAGTTGAACTAACAACCTGTTTGGCTCCCTTTCCTTCAATTTTTAATGTTTGGAATGTTTTTTTTTTTTTGGGAGAATGTGGTTGAAAAGGAAGGAAAATTTTTCAATTTACATGTAATATTATTTTATGGAAGATTGTACGGTTAAAAGTAAGATAGAAAAGAAAAAATGAAAATGAAAAAGGGGGCCAAACGGGGCTAAATAGGGTATAAATGTGAATGCATATTCCATTCGGAAGTTATAAATGTATTGTTTAAATTGAAGTGTACAAAAGAGTGTTAACTTTTCTTATGGCTACGTCTAATGCTATTTATATGAATTGTCACTGGCTGCACATAGTATTTTGGAGAGAGAAAATTGACACAAATAGCACCAAAGAGATTCGCAGAAAAATATAATATTTTCCTATGTACTCGGTGTTGAACATAAGGGTGTTTAATGGCATGAGACAAATCGTTCATACCGTCCATAATTGGGCACGGCTCGGCCCCACCATGCAAACCGGCTTACTTTATAGAAGCATGGCTCGACTCACCCAGCAAACATAATAGGGTGAGTCAAGTCCGCTTGTATCTCGTCAATTTTTTTAACTAAAATTTTTCTAACCATTTACGAGGTCGGTTCCAAGCTAATTTGAGCGACTCGAACGAGAAATCTGTTGTTCAACTCATGCCTTACCACCCTCAATTAACACCCTTAGCTGACATCGTAACACTTACATATATTCAACTCCACAATCTAAGCATCTATACTAACACCCCAAGCAAGTACATATAACTCCCCTTTACAAAGAATCAAAGTACAAATGGGAGAAAGCATTGAAGCCTTACATCTAGAGTTACGTGGGGAAGAGAGCAATAAGACTTGAAACGATAAATGAGGACGTTCTACCTCCTTTACAAAGAAGCAAAGCCAAAAAATTATATTTGAGGGTGTTTCATCCTTTATCAATACTATTTACTTCAAAATTCAATGTCCCTGCTTCTATTTTAATCTCTTGTTCCTTATAATGATGCTCCTTGTTTTGTTTTCCTTATTTAACAAATGATATATTGTCTACTTACAATGAAATTCAAACTCTTATATGATGATAAATTGATTTTATATTTAAGTACAAAAATTATACCTTAACAAGTTCCGAGAAGACGAAAGCTCGTTTGATAACATTAATTTTTACAATTCGGCTGATTAAATTGGTCGTTTTAGACCAATTAAATTGGTCCTTTGAAACTTTTGAACTCTTGTACCACATTGGATCTTGGAGATGTCTTAAATAAAAAACCTCAGCCCAAACACTTAGTACTGATTATAATTTTCATATTTTAAGTGATGAAAAATTTTAGCCCTAACAAGCATACAACATTTCTTTACAAGTATTATAGTATAGAATAAATTTGCAGGTACAGTAAATTTTCACTGATTTTGCACAGGAAGACAGCTGTCTTCCTTTGATTTGCTGCTGCTAATATGTGGAAATTTTCCTGTACTTATAGCATTTCTCTATAGTATATAGATAATACTATATCTAACTCGTAGATTGAGTTTGAAATTCTATTTGCTTACTTTAAACTGAGCATCTTTTTTCTCCATATTCATTGCATAATGGTTCGAAAATACAAAATTTCTGACTTTACGCGGGGCCGGTGTGAATGACACCATTAAGTGTGGAATTAATGGTTAGGAGAGGCATGGAATCAAGGTGTTTTTGAAGCGTGAAACAAAGGGAATGTGCAGACAGTTCATGAAAAGAATACTTGCAACTTTAAATAAGATTATGGATAGCTTAAAATGAGGAAAAAGGAAATAAAATGCAACCTTAAAGTTAAGGTTGTTGGATCGGTCGTTTGTGTGATGCAAACTAAATGAAGGGCTATACAATTAAGTCAAGCCGAGTCGAAAAGAATGCTGAAAGATCAATTTGAGTGAACTCGAATTTCATTACTATGTACTTCTAATTTTCTTGAATCTTAGCGCACATTGGGCGAAACTTAAATTTTTTATGCTGGTTAAACATATTTTCTTATCCGCACATTTAGTAGAATTTACAACTTAGTACTCTTTTATTATTCACACATTTAATATAAATCAATTCAAGCATTTAGTTATTTCTTTATTAGTTTTTGTTTGTCCACAATGCCAAATTGAATTTAAAGGAACCATTTGTCATAATATTATCGGTCTAAAAACCGGGCACCCTTACCTATCATACAATCAAGTGTTGTATATCAGCGTCACAATCGAAGTTACCATAGAGTTAACAGTAAATTAACAAGCTTCCGATTCTTGATCATGAGAGCTACATGTTACACAATTACTTGGAAATGTCAATTCTCTAACACGCGACTCTCATGCTTAGCAAAATCTCAACAACTTTGCTTGCAAAGACTATAATGAGAAAGTAAAGAAACATAGGCATATGCTCCATTGGCAAATCAAGTTAGTTATGATTTGGTCTTTTACTAGGTTAATTTTAGGTGGCTGAGCTAACCTCTTTATCTTTTCCCTTTTGTTGGAATACAATTGGATGAGTTCTTAAAAGGTTAGGTAATCTTTTATTATAATCTGCGAAAAATGGGGATTAAAGATGACATTTTGTGGTAGTTAGGCAAAAATCAAATACTTTATAATGTTGGCTTATTGCAGCTGTAGAATCAAGAAAATCACTTCACGCATCATGTTTTCTTTACCCATGTGCCAAGCCACAAGGTTGTTGATCTAAGCTCTAGCTAATTGATAATCTCTCTTGTCCCAAGCTATTCATATTGTAATTTGGTTTTTTTGGAGCATGAATTAGTATTTGTATAACACCAAAAAAGGATGAAGGAGTTCAGCGTCATCATTAATGATTAGTGAAATGGTATTAAGCCCCTGTTTGTCTATCATTATTCTAAAAAATTGTTTGCTACAGTAAGATTCTCCACCACACATTCACCAAATAAAATATTCTACATACAAACCAATAAACTTACTTTAAATTTCAACCACACAATCTTCAAAAAATACTATTCATTACACCATTAACAACACAATAATAATAGACAAACAGACACTTTATNATTTTTCTTCCAATAATGGGAGACACACCCCCTAAGTTTAGGACAATAGTGGAGGGATAAATTACACATCGACTAATTTTCGAAATATACAAACATATAAGGGGTTGTGTTATTCCTTTAAATAAGATTGACATTTTAAAATTGAACCCTAAACCTTAATAAGGTATTAGAGTCCATTAAACTCAAATGAGCAATCTGATTCGAATAAAATTAGAAAAGAATCCACGAATTTCAAGATTGACCAGTTTAAAGTTTAAACGAGCTATTATCTTGCGGGACATGTTAAGAAATAAATCTTATATTGACTAATTACTAAATATATATCAACATATAAGGGTTTGAGTTACTTTTATTAATAAGGTGGACTTTTGAAGATGGAATTCCAAATATTTATAGATGGTCATTAGAGTACAATGTCTTCTCAAGATAGGCTTCAAAGACTTATGCTTGTCACCCTCTGTTTTGTCAAGACATAGTATCTGTCTTTGAATTGCATGTCACCACCCTATTTGAATAGATTTTATTGGTAGAGAAGTTTGAGCAGGCCAGACCACCATGATATCTACGTCATCAATGCGCAACCTAAGCAATCATTACTTTATCATAATTGATGAGTGGCGGACCTGACATCAGGGGTGACACCTTCATGTCTCTTATTCGTATTAATGAGAGGTGTTGATGTCATTGAGGAACATTCCTTGAATTTACTTACGATGTTTTCAGATGATAGTGAATTTTGGTTGTTCTAACAACTGAGTCATATGGTCCAACCTCAACTCGTAATAGAAATGCCAATTCGGCTCGTAGGCCCAAGCGACTTGTAGCTCGATCAGTAAAAGGTACAAGCCGCTAGGGCTGAACATCATTTTTTGGGCGATGGCTCAAGCTCATTGGTTGCTACGTGCCAACTATAACCAATTTTTTAAAAATTAATTAAAAAAAATCGAGTCTGATCGGCTCGATAAGGCTTGAGCCTAGCCTTGATTTTTCAACTGAGCTTCGGCTCGAGACAAAAACACCCTAGCCATTTTTTGTTTGGGTTGCACCCGAGCCACAATTTTCGACTCGCGAGCCAGCTCGACTCGACTAGTTCACATTCCTATCTCGTAATCAAGGATTTTTTACAATTAACCTCCTTTAATCACTTTGCAATGGTCTATGCTCTGTTCGAGGTGTCCTCTTAAGATCTAGAACCAATAAACTTAGTTCCTTTTCACAGTCTCCGTCAATTTAAGGTGTTAAATCCAGTCATGTGAGCAACATATGACTTTTATAGAAGGGCAAATAGTTCAACACTAAATACCTATATTTTATTAGGAATACTACTATATGTACATCTTGCATAACAACTTGATTGATATTCCCCCGTATGTGGAGAAAATCTATGCAGTGATGTGATTGATGAATTCAAAATTAAGAGTGCAGATATTGTCATGTGCAAAATTGTAAAAAAANNNNTGTCATGTGCAAAATTGTAAAAAAACAGGTATAAGAAATAGTGTAAATGTGGCAATTTTGTTTTATTAAACAATAATCAAAATATAAAAATAATAGAGAAAACGAAGAATAAAGACCGACTGTGCTCATTTCTCAAACGTTGGAGATAAGATTGTGATGAAAATTAGTTGGGGATAAAATCTCTACTTTCGCCAAAGGTTTGGGACTAAATTTTTATTTACCCTATTATTAAGATGACCAAAAAATTAACAGGAATTATAGTCAAGATATTTAAATCGTTACACTATCAAGAACTTTGCAATTATATATCAAATCCCTACAATTTTTTTTTTAAATGCAAAATGTGAGATTTATAGACCTTTTTTGGTTAATTTGCAGGATTCTAAAATTGTACCACTTGATGTCTCAGAAAGTGCAAAGTAGGGCTGTCTGTGGATCGGTTCGGTTCTGTTCTGAAGAGACTCGAACCGACCCAAAACTTTCGGGTATTTAATAAATGGACCCGTCGGGTCCAAATATAAATATATAATCGTTCGGGTTCGGTTCGAGTCTGTTCGGTTCCGTTCGGTTCGGNTAAGATTAATTCAATGTATACAAATATCAAAAAGTAGATATTAATATTACAGCAAAACTACATAAAGTATATTCATTTGTTTCAAATTAAAATGGGATAATGAGCTTTAAAAATGATGTGGGCATTCAAATTAAAATTATGAAATAATCTGATTTATTTAATTAATTTGCTAATTTGTATAGAAAAAGTTAAAATAATTTATTTAATTCAATATAAAAAAATAAAAAAACTTATTTAGTTTCGGTTCTTATTTGGTTCTTTGGCTCTTGGTCTAGACCCGAGACTCGACCCAAACCAATCGGTTCTCGATTCGGGTACCCGTTCGGATATTTAATTTATGAAGAACCATTCGGTTCGGTTCGAGATTTTTGGACACCCCTAGTGCAAAGCTTGAGCAAGAGAGGTCTGATAAATAATTTATATATTGACCTATGCTAAAAAAAAAAATTTCATGACCGTTGCAATATTGGGCTACGTTAATACATATTGTCCCTAATAGCATCTTCAATGTCAATTATTATTATTATTATTATTATTTAGAAATGCTACTTCTTCTATCCCATAAAGATAGACTTGCCTCAATTTTGCACAAATTAAGAACATTTATCCTAATATACCCCTACATTGAGTAAGGGTTTAAATAGGACTAGTTCATATTTGTGAGTTAATAATCTGATAGAGCACAAAATTTTGCACAAAATTTTCAGTGGCTACATTAATCATTGAACTTTGTAATATGTAACTCCATCCATCACTCAATTAACAGTCGTTCGAAAAAGTGATGGAATTGATAATGTGACAAATGGAGTCGCTTATATGGCACGATATTACTATTAGTAAATACCAAATGAAGAAATTGTTGATGACATGGAGGAGTTAATACTCTGATTGAGAATTGAACTTTGCACAAAATTTTCCGTTAGTCACTGAACTTTAAAAGTTTTCTCGTTAATCATAGACTTTTTAATATATGACTCTATCCATCATTCAATCAATAGTCATTCGAAAAAGTGACTGAATTGATGACATGACAAATAGAGTCACTTATGTGGCACAAAATGCAATTAGTGGATACCAAATTATGAAGCCGTTGATGACATGGAGAGGTTAATAATCTGATTGATCATTGAAATTTATACTAACTCTTTAATGGGCCACTAAACTTTGAAAATTTCCACATTAATCACTAACTTTTAAAACATATAACACATACATCAATCAATCAATCAATGTTTGTTCGAAAAACTGAGACGTGACAAAATCAAGAACGTGCACATGACGATATTGGAATTAGTGGATGCCAAATTATGAGATTGTTGATGATATGGACTAAGTGTAATTTAAAAACACGTTTTTTACACTATTTAAAAAGAAAGAAAGAAAAACATAACCGAAACAATAACGTGCCTTCCTCTTTCTCATGAAATTACCCCCAAACACAATGATAGAAACAGAGGTTGCCTCCCATCAATTTTTAAAATCGCCTCCCCCAAAACCCAAATCTCATCTATATCCATCTTCTTCTCCCCGAAATCAGTTTATCTAGAATTGCCTCCCTAAAATCGTTTTCCTCAATTTTTCTGAACCTAGCAAAGTCCTCAAAATTGTTTAGCATTCTTCCTACTTCAATTGTTATATGGATTCAAGCTCAGAAACTAACCACCACATAGGCATCACACTATATTATTGCGAAATTTCAAATGCTTGAGATTATGTTAGCTCTTTTTTTGAAAAAAAAAATGGTATAAACACATATATTTTAAAAAACACTTATATCAACGACTTGGCCTCCACTAATCGCAATATCGTGCCATATATGAGATTCCGTTTGCCATGTCATCATTTCCATCAATTTTTTTTCAAACAGTCATTTATTGAGTGATTAACGGAAAATCTTTTAAAGTTCAGTGACTCACTAAAAACTTAATTTGTGCAAAATTTAGTACTCAATCAGATTATTAACCCCTCCATGTCATTAACAATTTCATGATTTGGCATCCACTAATTGCTATATCAGCTATACTCTTAACAAGAATAATGGCCTATAATTTGGAGCAAATAAAAAAGAAAAGCAAGCCTTTTTTTTTTTTTAATGGAGGGAATATCATAAAGGCAAAATATATAATGTCTAGAGAAATCCACCCGAATGCAATTTCAGTGGAACTTTGTCTAGCTAACATGATAAGAAAAAGATAAAACATTGTGAATACAATCATCTAGATGTAGAAGTTTTGTTAGGCGACGGTCAGAAAAATTTGGAGTCCATTTGGTTTGTATTTCAGTATTCAATTTTGATTTTTGAGTTCATTTTTAATTTTTTATTCTGAGTGTCCGCTTTAAGATTGCCCAAAAAAAATGATTTATTATTTTAAAAAACTGTTTTTCAAAACAGAAAACTAGAAAACAGATTTTATTTGAAATTTTTAGAAATAATTTTATGACATCTTATTCCATTGAATTTAATTATTCAGTAAAACATAATAATTTTATATATATTATCAAGTAATATATACATTTTAAAGTTGGTAAATTTTACAATATTTTTTCTCTCTAAAAGTAAAATAGGAACAAATAATAAATTGAGTTGGTGAAACATAGAAAATAAGAAGTAAAATTTAATGACATGGAATGATATCTTTTATTTGTATATTTAAATATATTTTTATAGAATTTTTATATAAATAGCTGTTAGCTATTTTTTTTTTCAATTTTTTATTTTTTAAGAATTTTTTAAAGTTTTTTTTTTTGATGAATTTATTTTTTAAAATTTTTCTTATTTTTTTTTTTNCAAAACAGAAAACTAGAAAACAGATTTTATTTGAAATTTTTAGAAATAATTTTATGACATCTTATTCCATTGAATTTGATTATTCAGCAAAACATAATAATTTTATATATATTATCAAGTAATATATACATTTTAAAGTTGGTAAATTTTACAATATTTTTTCTCTATAAAAGTAAAATAAGAACAAACAATAAATTGAGTTGGTGAAACATATAAAATAAAAAGTGAAATTTAATGACATGGAATGATATCTTTTATTTGTGTATATTTAAATATATATTTATAGAATTTTTATATAAATAGCTGTTAAGAGCTTGAGCTATTTTTTTCAATTTTTAATTTTTTAAGAATTTTTTAAAGTTTTTTTTTTTGATGAATTTATTTTTTAAAATTTTTCTTATTTTTTTTAGAATTTATCATTTTTTTTTTTTTGAATTTTGTCCCTATTTTTAGAATTTTATATTTTATTTTTTAGAATTTTATGTCAATATAAATTCCGTAAATGTTTATTTCTCATGTTTCGAGTGTTTTAAAAATTTTCATTGAAAACACTAAAAACGTAAGCAATGCATCAAAGTTATATGCTATAAATCTAACCACATTTCAGAAAATACATTTTCGAAAATACTTGAGCAAACAAATTTTGAGTATTTTGCAAGACTGAAAATTGAGAACACCAAATCCAATGCACCCTTAAAAGTTTTCTGTCGATTTCTATCTAATGTTTCCTTTCTCTTAATTATACAATGGAGTTTGATTTATAAATGAAAGTCATTGAAAATGAAATTTGAACTTAGCTATTTATTCATTAAATATCTATGCAACGTGGATTACAAATTTTTCAACTTTCTTGCCAGCAATCCATAAAATGCA
>OU503042.1:8439846-8451091 GCA_912172775.2 Fraxinus pennsylvanica | reverse complement strand
TACCATTTTTTGTTTCACCCCCTAACTGTTTCTTGCAATGATTGCATATCCATTTCTCACCATTTTTTTGTCTTCCGTAGTGCTCCCAAAGAGCTGAAGTCAATTTCCTCTTTCCGAAAGATGGTTTTCCACTATCATGCTCCTCGACGCTTAGGTTTATTGGCCTTTCAATTGCATTTGGTAACGGTTCAGCTGGATGTTCTTGCGGGACATCGCTCATCGGTACATTGGTCGCGCTATCTTCCTCGTGTATTGGTCCTAATCCAATACTTCCAGCACTAGCTGCACTACTTGGGCAAGACATCTGTGCAAATAACAAATGACATTAATATTGCTTGTAATTTCAGCTTAGAAAAGATCTTATCAAATATTATGTTGCAAACAACAGATCGGACTCAAAGGAACTATTAAAATTAAGAATTACCAAAACTAAACATTTATTCAATATATTATCAACAAACAAATCATCGTACAAATCAAAACTTCAGTCTCCAGGATCTAATCATCACAATACATCATAAATCAAATATAACCATAAAATTAGCCTGTGCCAAAAATATTAACAAAAAAAGAATAATAAATGAGCTAACATACTGAATTGAGAGAGCAAAATATTGGGTTTGAATTTCTAAAGGGTTTGAAGTGCTTCTTTGAATCAGAATCGCATCGAGAGCCGAAAAAACGAGCTGAGCTGCTGAATGGGATGTTTGTTGCTTTTATAAAAATAAGAGAGGCGACTGCGGCCGACGACGACAAGTGAGAGAGACTGTGGGGGAGTCGTGAGAGAGAGAGATGAAGATGGTATGAAGATATGAGGTGTAGACTTTAGGGTTGCCTGCTAGTTGCATTTTTTGTGTTTTTGTAATTTGTAATTAATTAATTTTTTTATTCTTCATGGGACGGGTTCGGGGCGGGGCATAGATGCCCTGCCCCGAGACAGGGCGACGATCCCCGCCCTATCAACCCGTCGGGGTGGGTTTTTTTTGTCCAATTGGAGGCGGGACGGGTTTTTTTTGCCATCACTGGACATTTATGATGCCAAAGGGTTTCAATTTTCGACTAAAAATCTGAAATATATTTTGTGCGAATTGAAAATTGATTTTGATCATATTCCACTCCTTTTTAAGTTCCAATTACATCCGATTGTCTTCTAAAAATCTTCAAAGTATCTTCTTGTGGTCCGAATCAACTATTGAGTATTTTCAATTTGGTCATCAAACTTTCATTTTCTTTCACTTTACTCATTTTTCACTTATTTCCTCAAATCTCCACCGTTTTCATCCATTTGCAACCTAAATCAAAATATAAGGGTATTTAGTGCATTTAGACGTCAAATAATCACATAAATACAACAGATACGAGGAGAAAATCATACTATTTTGCGCTCTTATCAGCAGTAGACTTTGAAGAGTAATGTGAAGTGCTTGTTTCATGATGACATTGAGGATGGTGATGAGATCTTTTATTGAAATTTGAAGAGGAAGAAGATATTGTTGACTCATTCTTCTTTGTGAAATTTGAATTCATATTCTCTGGAAAAACTTAAATTTTAATAATTTGTCACTAATAATATTAGAACAATTGCTTACAATTAATTAAGAAGGAATTATTTGCTACCTATTTTGAGCGGGTTGTCGCTAACAATTAAAAAAGGATTCAAACGATTGTGTAAGGAACATACCTCTTGAGACAAGGTCCCAAAAAGGGGTGTTTTATTGGTGAAGATTTACAATTGGAAATAAACAGAATGCCTCCAACGGGCGCAAGCACACGAGTACTAAAAGAAGTGTTTAAAATTAAACTAAGAAATTAAAATTACATATTCTCCGTTTGAGAGTGTTTGATTCGGAGTCCTTTTCTCTATATCTTCTCTTCTTTTTATACTTCCTTGATACTACTTGATTGCTCATAACTACCCACTTTTTTCATGACGGCTGACTTGTCATGTATCTACATTCTCTAACTGTTGCCATTATTCTCGTCAACCGCCTACAACTATGATTCTTGGATCGTGGGGTGTGGTAAGGTTGCTCAATAACCGCTTCAATAACTGCTGCTCTGGATAACCATATTATCTCATGTTTGCTAAGATCCTAGGCGATTCGAAGGTCTGAGCGAGAATAGGCTCGTTCGTTCTGGGCAATTTTAAGGCACTCTACTCGCTCAGATCTTGGGAGTTTTGCAAGCTTGGGCGATGATGGTACCTTGTTCGTGGGCCTCCACTGCATTCATTAATAGTCCTATTTGGGCCTTCATCTTGGACTTCCTAACTGGGTCTCATCCCTTGGGCTACTCGATTTGGGCTACACTTTTTGTATATCAACAATTACCCCCAATATGGCAGAATTAATACCAATGATTAATCTTCGCCATATTTTTCTTTNTATTAATCTTTGCCATATTCTTTCTTTGTATTTTTCGGTAATATGTGAAATTCCTAAGAATTTCAATCATTATTTCTATTTGATTGTAACCCTTCCATAATCTGAAAAAGTGCAACGTTATAAACTCCCACAAACCCAAAAGACACGCCACTTTACAGCGCTATTACTTTTACGTCTTCACATCGCGTGTTCTACAAAAGTTACTGTTCATCATCTTGCTTCTTCACTACGCCTTTCAAGAACCTTCACCAAGACTATATTTTGTTGCAAATGGCGACTCCACAAACCTCTTCTGATAACAGCCTTAGTTTCGAAGATTTCCAAACCCTCCTTGCCAAGCCATATGTAAACTCGACTTTTCTCTCATTAGCTAACCCAAACATCAATGAATTCTACACGTGTCCATCGTTAGAAAGACATTGAATCTATCGAAAAAACGACGGTGGATCAGTTATTTCCTTCTACTCAAGATCTTCATTTTCTGAATTTGTTTCCTTTAAATCCAATCCGGGAACGAGGTATTCGTACTTGGCCTAAGTCTGATTCTACTTTTCGTTTTTGGCATGCACGTTTGCAATTTTTTATCGTGCTGGGATATCAAACTTTCTAGAAATTGCACTCCATCTCCCAATCTATGACCTGGTGCTTTTTCCAATTGCATTAAGTTTTTGGTCTTCAGAATACAATACTTTTGTTTTTCCCATTAGCCCAATGTCCATCACCCTAAGGGATGTTGGAGTCCTTGTAAATCTTCCGCCCTTGAACGATACCATTTATCCAGGTATTTTGGTCACTAGTACTGCCCCAAAGTTCGATAAAAAACTAACTAAGTCTTACTCAAGCATGCAAGGCCTTTATACTGCCTCTAGCTTTGAGCCTTCTCACATTGAGTGTATAGCCTTTCTTCAGGTTTGGCTTTGTAAATATGTCTTTTGTGTGCCTAGCATGAAACCTTCAATGAGTTATTTACCCATAGCGAATGAGTTGGCATGTGTTAGGTCATTGAATCTTTGCTCGTTGTTCTTAGCCGCCTTTTATAGAGGCATGGCTTCCCTCCAATTTCAATTGAGAACTTGTGGATCTCCCACTGGTAGTGGGCCTCTTTGACTCCCTCAATTGTGGTTGAGGGCATATTTTTCATAGTTTGGTGCTCCATCATCCCTCCACAATCGATCAGTTGTTACGGGTTATTTATCCATCCATTGTGTCTTATTAATATGTCTACTAGGGACGTCTTCACATTCTTTTACAATTTGAATTCAACTTTTTCCTTTTTTTCTTTTTCTACTCACCAAATTCCTATTCATGTGCGACCTCCTTCTACCATGGATGAGGCGAGTATGTTCTTGCCTGTTTGGGCTCAATTTTTGACCAGGAGAGAGCTATTCCATGATATCATAACTTGAACAAATGCTAAAGTTGGGGTCGAGATATGTTCCTCAATTTTTTGCTCGTCGCTTGGTTTTGGCTAGACATGCCTTGTTCCTCTTTGTTTTTTTAAGAGTTTAACAGACCGTTTTCATGTCATAAATAAAATCGAGGTAAGCCATTGATGCTCGTAATAACCTTTTGACTAAAGGTTTCTCATTGGTTCCTTTCAATCCTAGTTTTATTACTCACCCTCTTTTTAACCAACTTTAGTCGTCTATGAATCATAGACTCTCGTAATAACCTTTTGACTAAAGGTTTCTCTTTGGTTCCTTTCAATCCTAGTTTTGTTACTCACCCTCCTTTTGACCAGCTTTGGCCGTCTGTGAAACATAGACTCTTCACAACTGACGCCAATCGTGCTTTCCATATGCTGGATCAGTTACTTCTTGAATTCTGCAGAGATTCCCACGGATGTGCCTATTGTAGCAGAACCTACTCGTTCGGACAAAGGGAAGTCTCCACAAGTGGCTGCTTCTGCCAGTGAAGTGCCCCAATTTCCAAAAGCTAGTGATGATGTAGCTTTTGTTTTATCTTTCATTTTTACTTTGTTCAATGTCATAAAAATGCTCAATTTGCATTTCTCGTGTAGACTACTGATGTCGTTTTACGCTCAATTCAAGATGTGTTTACCTCTTGGGAACAAATAAAAGAAAGCTTTACTTCTCGCTGTTCGTCGGCCAGTCATCCTTCTATTTCATCTACATCCTTCTTAGAGGAAAACATGAATATACTCAAGTAGTCTGCGCTTGAATATGTTTCTTTTATGAATCTGAATATCAACAAGGCCAGTTCTTCCAAACAGAAAGAGAAATTTGATCTTCTAAGTGAGAAAATGGCCAAAGCACTTGAGCTTCCTTCGCTTAAAGTCTCATCTGATATTAGGCTAACGTTGAAGATCATCCATTCAAAGATAAATTCTTTGATGGCCAAGAAGACTTAGTATATTCGTGCTGTAGCTGAAAAATAGTCTTTGTTTGAAGAAATCGAGTAGACAAACAGCAATTTACGTGAGATCTCTACTGAAGTTATGGTTGAAAACTCGATGATGGTGAGTCTAATTGCAGAGATGAAGGTGCTTCAAGTAAGGATGGATGACTGTATGGTCAGATTGACTACTAAAAGGCGTAATGCTTCTCAAGAGGTTGAGCGAAGTAAATCCTTGCTCGTGCGTTACTCCAAGTTGGAAGTTGACGATGGAATGATGGTTGAAGTATCCACTGCTTCTGATGAGCAAAACGGAGAATGAGAGAAGCTTAGACAACAAATGCGTTCCACCTGGGGTAAATTGTAATTAAGACATTTGATGTCTTAACTTTCCTTTTGTAATTTCGCACTGGCTACTGTTGCTAATTTTGAATGTAACGGCAGCCATTGTCATTAATGAACGACTGTTTTATTTAGTTGTGCATTAATTGACGTTTTTCTTAATCATCAACCCCCCAAGCATTTATTCACTTTATGCTAAAATTCATGTACATTCTTTCTTGGTATTTCCATCTCTTTTCCCAAGACTTTGGGTTATTTAATTTCAGTTACTATGCACGTATGTGGCCGTTCATATTCCGTCTTTCATCTTCACGCTTCTATAAATGCGTTTATATTTTGCACTATCTTCTTCATTTCCACTCTTTCCTTACAAAACTAACTTTCTGCCATCGTTTTGCATCTTATACAATTGATCAAACACTTCACTCTTCAATAGAAATGGACCAATCGATCTACCCATTTTGCTATCTGTCTTGATTTCACTTTTGGTATGGGAGATATAGGAAATGTTTAGTGGCCAATGAAGGTCTTCTCGGCGCCTCTATGTTCTCCAATAGGAGCTCAATGACTGAAGGCGATTTGAGGATGACTTTCAAGCCATTTAGCTTGCTGAAAGTGCTTCTCAGCCTCCTTGCCTGTTATTGCAGCAATAAGGTAGTTTGAGAGTGCTTTTTAGCATTTTTGTCTGTTGAGAGTGCTTCTCAGCCTCTCTGCCTGTTATTGCTGCAGCGCGATCAGGACGACGATCAAGGTCAGTTCACCCTCTTACTTGGCCATCGACCAAAGGAATATTCTGATCACGATTGTAACTTAAAGAGCATTTAGTACTATGTATCTCACAGTTTGTGATGAGGATTTTATAATAAAGGAAATTATTTGAACATACTTCATTCTTATCTTATTTATTTACAATCGCTCAGCGCAATTATATTGATTATACTTTTATTTGTACACTTTTCCATAAGGAAGGAACATACTTTTTAAAGTATTTTCCATTAATGAATCTCATGTGCTTGGTGCCATCTAAATCTTCTAAATAATAGGCTCCATTAGGCAACACACTGTTTACTTTATATGGCCCTTCCCAATTGGGCGACCACTTGTCATACTTTGGATCTTTGCTATCCAAAGGGAGTATTATTTTTCAAACCAATTCGCCCAGACTAAAAGATTTGGCTATAACTTTTTTATTGTAAAATTTAGTCATTCTTTGTTTTTGAACTTGCAATCTATCTAGGACATCCAATTCTAATTCGTCCAACTCCAATAAATTTTGAACTAGTGACTCAGCATATTCACCATCATTTAACGTATGTTGCAAACACGCTCTAATTGATTGCACGTTGATTTTCATGGGCAAAACGGTCTCCTGTCCATAAGTAAGTTGGAAATGAGTTACTTTGGTATCCTATAAGCCCATAAGGCCTTTTTTAGACATTCGCGCCAATTTCTGGCATTTTCACCTATCATTTTCCTTATGATATTTTTTAGAATCTTATTAGAAGATTCTGCATGTCCGTTGGATTGAGCGTAATACGGTGTAGAGTTTACTAACTTAACTCCAAACTCGCTTAAGAACTCCTTCACTTGACCCCCATTCAAGGAAGTTTCATGATCCACCATCAAAGTTTGTGGAATTCCAAATCTATAAATATTATGATCACGGATAAATTCTATGACACTCTTCTGTGTGATCTTTTTTAAAGGTATCACATCTACCCACTTGGTGAAAAATATCTGTTGCAACTATAACAAATGTACGTTGTTTGGACGATGGAGAATAAATCTTCCCTATCAAGTCTATTGCCCAACCTTGAATGGCCAGGGTTTGATAATGAGTATCATCTCTCTTGCTGGCGTTCTTTGTATCGGACCATGCTTTTGACATGCTAAACAACTTTTTGCATATTGAACACATGATTCTCCCATCTTGAGCCAGAAATAGCCATTCCTAATAATCAACCATCTCATCCTTTGGCCGGCTTGATGAGCTCCATGTATCCCTTCATGCACCTCAGCTATAATCGTTCCGGCTTCTTGCAAACTTACACATTTTAATAATATACTATCAGAGAGTTTCTTAAATAACTCTTCATCCATCAATGTATAGTTTAGCAAACGTAACTTCATTTTTCTACTATATTCTTTATTAGATTCTTTAAGGAATCTTTTAATCTCCATTCTCCAATCTATTGTATCTCCATCTTGTATGCAATGAATTTCGATCATTCTCGCCCTTTTTTGGACTACGGGTAATATTACTCCATATTCACAAGTAGATTCCCAATTTAAAACCTTGGAATACCCTGAGGCCATTTGAGCCAACTCATTTGCTATGTCATTATATATCCTATTGACACATTGCAACTCTACTTGGTCGAATCCTTCCAACAATTTTTGGGCAATTTATTTTCGTATTGATTTATAATGGAAACACTTTGGCATTTAAAATCATCAATCAATTGGTGAATTACCAATTGAGAATCACCCCTAACGATCACATTCTTTATCTCCATATCTATCATTAATTCTAAGCCCACAATTAATGCTTCATATTCGGTTTGATTTTTGGTACACATCCTATCCAAAGTGAATGCGAATTTATAACAAATCCCTAAAGGGTTTATCAATACTACTCCTACCCCTACACCTTTAGAGTTTTTGACCCAACAAAATATAAAACCCAAGGTTGAATGAATTGATTTCTAATTCGATCTCTTCAGGCATGTTAAGGCATGGATGATCGGCTAAAAAATTAGCCAAAGCTTATTTTTTACTGCCTTTAGGGATATGTATTGTATTTCGAATTCTGACAATACTAAAGTCCAAAGGCTCGCCATTTGGTGTAAAATATGGTGAGAGAACATATAATTAATCAAATTTACTCTTGAAATCAAATAAACGGTTACATACTGTAAATAAGCCCTTAGTTTTGTACATGTGAAATACAATGCAAGACATAATTTTTCAATAGTAGAGTAATTACATTCACATTTTGTTAACCGTCTCCTCAAATAGTAAATCGCTATATTTTCACGAAATTGGTCTTCTTGTGCGACCATTCCAGCTATTGACCCTTGTTCAGCCGATATATANTTGCTAACCGTCTACTCAAGTAGTAAATAGCACTTTCTTCTCCAAATTGGTCCTCTTGCGTGACCATTCCAGCTATTGATTCTTGTTCAGCCGATATATATATTTTCATTGGCCTTCCTTGATTGGTGACACCAACACTGGTGGACTTGATAAATATGCCTTTAGGCTTTCAAAAGCTTTTTGATGTTCTTCTTTCCAGACGAATTCGTCTTGATTTTTCAACTTTAAAAGCGGTGAAAAAGTTTTAGTTCGCCCTACACAGTTAGAAATAAAGCGTCTTAAAAAGTTTATTTGGCCTAAAAACCTTTGTAATTTCTTTTTATTGCTAGGTGGTTTGGCCTCTAAGATGGCCTTCACTTTATTTTTGTCAAGTTCAATTCTCCTTTTGTGCACTAGGAAACCAAGGAAGTTTCCTGCATTAACAACAAATGCACATTTCAAGGGATTCAATTTTAGTTTATATTGCCTCATTCTCTCAAATGAACATCTCAATTGTTCAAAATGGTTCTCTTTTTATTGGATTTGACCACTAGATCATCTACATACACCTCAACAAACTTGTCTATCATATCATGAAAAACCAAGTTCATTGCCATTTGATAAGTTGCTCCGGCATTTTTCATGCCGAAAGACATAACTACCCATTCAAAAAATCCTAGAGATCCATGGCATCTAAAGGCAGTTTTGTGTATATCTTCCTCAGCTATATAAATTTGATTGTATCTTGAATACCTATCCATGAAGGAATATATTACGTGTCCGGCAGTCGAGTCTACTAAAGATTCTACCGTAGGCATTGGATATTCATCTTCGGGCGTGGCTATGTTTAGGTTCCTAAAGTCTATGCACACCCTTAATTTACCATTCTTTTTTAGTACTGGCACGATATTGGACAACCACTCGACATATCGGTTATTCTAATAAAGCCTGCTTTTAATAATCACTCTATTTCTTTCTTAATTTTAGAAAGTACATTAGGAGGAAAACGCCTAGGAGGTTGCTTATGAGGTTTAAAAGTTGGCTTGGTTGGCAATCTATGTTCCACAAATCTCTATCTAACCCATGCATATGTTCATATTCCCAGGCAAAACAATCCTTATATTCCTTTAATAAAGCGATTAATTTATCACTAACCTCTTGATCGAGCATCGGCTGACGAATGTTGGGCGATCTTTTCCTTCATTTCTAATATTCACTTTAATCAGAGGGTCTTGTGTTTGAGTGTATCCAGTCTTGGTGATCCTTATTACTTCATCGTCCATGTCCCTTATAGGCATTTCTTCTTCTAAGCAATTCACCTTGTTGACTTCTCGGTCAATACTTTGTTCCAACTCAAACACTGCCAATTTGTCTCCCAATGATTTCAAGGCTGCTTCTTCTTTCGTCTTGTCTTTACATTCTTTATTGAAATCCATTAACTTGGCTTTGAAGGCCGGAACATCGGCCATTTGTCCTTGTTGTTTACTTAAACTCTTTGATTACCTTTTTCCCAATTACTGGCTCTTCTAGGGCCACTATGTTTGGTCTAATTTGACTGAACATTTCAGTGAGTGCATCTACTGAAAACGACTCTTCGCTCTGTGCAACAATTTGAGTTTCTTCTCCATCGTGGACTACCCTGATGGTCAATAATTTCCTTCCTACATGAACCTTTCCACTGAGTTTGCTTATGCGACAAAAGGTTTATGATCTGCCTACACCACTTCTGCTTCACCCTTGTCGTTCCAAAAAATCAGGTATGGATAGAGCGATGAAGTATGCAGCGACTTCCGTGTATCCAGTCCCTTCCTAGTAACACATTGTAACTAGTAGAACCATCTATTATGAAGAAGACTGTAGTCCTAAAGGTTGTCCCTATAGTTATGTCCAGTGGCATAATTCATTTAGCCGAAGTTGTTCCTCTATTGAAACTTGTGAGGATGACTTATGTTGGAATCATATCACTTTCTATCTTTGCAAACTTTCTCATCATTCTAGACGGAATGGTGTTTATAGCTGCTCTATTATCAGTGAGTACTTTTGCCACAGGTATACCATTGACCAAGGCTTTCACATACAATGGCCTTAAATGCTTAGTCAATTTCATGGCTGGTCTCTTAAATATGACCTTCTCAGCAGCATTTATTTCCACTTCATGTTTGTCCTCTGTTGAATCATTTCCTCGTGACTGAACTTCTTCTTCTTGAATTCTCTCTTTGGTATTCTCCAAAGTTTCTTCTCTAGTTGGCCAACCTGTAGGAGGAGGCAATATTCTTGGAGGTGATCCATACTTCTCAAAGCGAGGTACTCTCATTTTCCTCTGTAACATCCCGTATAACACATAATAATCGAAAGAACGCCCAGATGGTTCTCCCAACAAGCCTACTTCACGAACTCCCTTTCGATGTAGTTGCTTCAACAGAGTATTGAGCGATACCCCTATCTTTCTTCTCTCTGCTTCCAGGTCAATCTCTTCTTCAATGTCCGTCATACCATCATCCTCTTCCTTATTGTAAGCCCCTCTAGAAGTTTGGCCTTCTTAACATTCAAGCACACATGCTTCCTCTTCGTTATCCTCTATTTCTCTCTTTTATTTCTCTTTGTTCTTGAACTCATTGGCTAGTAAATAGTTATTAGCCATGACAGGAGGTAACGTACCGAACTGAATAGTAAGGGGCTGATCTGGATCTTCTTCATCCCTTCTGTCTCGCTCAAACTTCGATCTCCCAGAAGAACTCTTGGCAGTTCTTCCATCGATTCGCCTGTACCAGCCTCTTCACAGTCTTCGAGAACATTTTGATTGGCCACCTCGATTAGTTTAGGCACTTTAGGACGTGGCAATCCCTATTGTTGCCTCATCATTCATCCATAACTTTGTTGGGTTCTAGTCATCTCGTTGAAGGGTATCACCCTTCCTGCATTATACTGGAATGAATGCCATACATTTGATTGGCAAGGTTGCGGCCTAAATATCCTTACATTATTCGTTGGCCTGAAATGCCTCTCAAAAAGCAGTCCTCTATAGAATGGCGTACCTCGCTCTCTAATAGGCTGTACGTTTGGAACAAAATCGGAGCGATGGTAATGTT
>OU503042.1:8408877-8429224 GCA_912172775.2 Fraxinus pennsylvanica | reverse complement strand
TGACCTAAATATAATTTATGATCAGTTAATGTGATGTTTGTGACCATAAAATAATTAGTGTGACTTATAAATTTTGTGATTTGTGATCGATGAACAAATTGTGACTTTTAAATTTTTAATTTGTGATCGATGAACAAATTGTGACCTAAAAATTTTCGAATTGTGACTAAATTGCGTAAATCTGTGACCTTAATATATTAGCTGGAGTTGGAACACTTGTTGGAATCACAACAGTCATCGGAATAAAGTGGCGATGGAACGGTCATCCAAATAGTCGTCGGAATCGGAACAGTCGCTGGAGAAGAGTTGTGACTGGAATGGTAGTCAGAATATTTTCTAGAGCGGTTGGGGTGGTGGTGGTGGATGTGGAGTGGGGGTATTTATGCTATGTTATAAGTAAATATGTAATAATAAATTGATTTAATAATTTATTATTTCATAAATAAAAATTTTAAAAACCTGATTTTTGAAATTTGAAACTTGATTTTGTATTTTTGAAATGGTGTAAAGTAAAAACCTGAGATATGTATTGTTCTCATATTATAATTAATGTTCTAAAAAGTGTAAAGTGTGGCCAGGCATGAAGACGAAGTTTCAAGCTCTACGTCACCTCTACGAGCCTAAGTGATGCCTAGACATAAAAAAACATTCTCTTATTTTTAATGTTACTTTAAATTTTTAATCATTTTAAAATTATCTAATAATTAAAATAATACATATCAAACATCTAAAATTATAAAATACCATATTTACTTCAAAATTCTTATAATTAGTCAATTATACAATTTTCAAATTTTCAAAATATAAAAATTAGACTATTTTTCATAATTTCAATTTTCAACTTGACAAGTCCTACGTCATAAATTTATAAGAATTTCATACATGCATTCGAAATGTTCAACAAAATAACGAGTTTCAAGATCATAATTACATAACGTAGATAGCAACGTAACTTAAAATCTTATTTAATTCTTTGTCAAATAACGTTATTTTTAACTTTTGTACATATAAAGACTTTTAAAAACTTGAAAATAAAGTCAAATGAAAAGTTTTTTAAAAAATAAAAATAATAATAAACTAAAGTTAAATAAAAGACTTTTGAAAAAGGAAAAAAAATAAAAGATTTTAATAAAGTGCACCTAGGGAAAACGAAAGAGAGTAAGAAAAAAAATTCAACCGTTTAAGAATTGAAAAAAAAAAAGTCTAGGCACAAATCGAAGCGTTTTGTCTGAGTTTCAAGCCTAGGGGCCTTCTAGGCGAGCTTTTTAGAACACTAATTACAATTGCAATATTAAGCACAAATCGTCTAAGATTGGAAACTTAGTGTCGAATAACGTTTTTGTAGTGAATAGATAACCTAGGAAAAGTACGTTGGGTCCTAAACGAGAAAGAACAAATACTCACTACAACAAAAACTGTCTTTCGCAACATTCAAAAAAGGTTACAATAGACCTTTTGCAACGTTTATGCGTATGTTGCAAACCTCGATATTGCCGTAGTGTAGAAGGATATGGCAACCTTTTTTTAGCATTGCTGAAGACCTTTTGCAACGTTTTATTAACGTTACGAAAGACAGTTTTGTGCAATGTTTTTTGAATGTTGCCGCAGGTCTTTTTACTTTTTTAAAAAAAATTTAAATTCTTTTATTTGTATAGTGATTTACATAAATTAACCACAATATTAGGGTCCTCAATTGCATTGATGTTGATAGGATTGAGTGGTAAAACTGCAGCAAAATCAGAAATTGAATAATCCAATTTGTCATCGCGTAGACGGACTTAAAGGGGGTTCAATCCGGCATTTGAGTTGTTAATTGGCCGAATCGGTTGATGACCCATGGTGTGTCCATCATCAATTGAAGATTTAGTAGTCGAATCAAACATTTAGAGCAACTTAGAATAATCAAAAACCTTCATTCCCTATTTTTCGTACAGCGCCCTAACTATAGCCATGAATTCATCGCGTTCTGACAAAATTGGACCTGACCCATGGTTGCGCCAGGTAGGGAGGAAAATAACCCATGTGGTCCGTGACCATGGGTCAACCGGATGGCGTTGGGATTTTGAAAATTCAGATCCAGCTTCACGAACTTCGCAACGGGCAGAACTTCTGGAATAAATTCAGGTTGTTGAAATGATGTTTGGGTATATTGGTGCCATGGTTGAGGTCGCCTGGTTGTGGGCTCTCGACAAGTGGTGAGTTCCGTTCATGGTGGTGGCCGGATGTGGAGATTTCGGTGAACTTCAGATTTGCAGGCTGTGACCTTTGAGCAACGATTCCGATCACCATAGTTGATGAAATTGGGAGATGTTGGGTGGTAAATGAAGAGGAGGTGAAGGGCTTTCCACCGGTATCAAGGTCTGGTGGCCGTGGCTTGCCGAAATTTTGTTCCATAATGGGTGAAATAAAGGGCTAGAATTCGCCCTTAACTTGAGAGAACTTACTATAGTAATGAATAAACTTAGGGTTTGGGTTTCTATCAGCCCATGTATCATTTAAAAAAGTACAAAAGTTTTCGCAATGTTTGATCAAACGTTGCAGAAAGTGATTTTTTGCAACGTTCAATAAACATTGCAAAAAATAAAAGGTCTCACTTTTGCAATATTAAAAAAAGTTGCAAAAGGTGAGAAATTTCACAACGTTCAAAAAACGTTGCAAAAGTAAAACATTTCGCAACGTTTAATAAACGTTGCAAAAGTGAACTTTTTGCAACATTTGATAAATGTTGGGAAAAATAAAATTTTTCGCAACACTTGATAAATGTTGCGAAAAATAAAAAATTTCGTAACACTCAATAAACGTTGCAAAAAATGGTCTATTGGAACATTCTTCTAAAAAATGTTGCCAAAGCTTATTTATATTGACCAATGGCAACATTCACTTATTAAAATGTTGCGATAGACCTCTTTAGCAACATTTTATTAGTAAGCGTTGCCTTTTTAGTGTTGCAAATGATCATTTTTGGTGTAGTGACTCGAAGAAACTGTGGGAAGTAAACACTTGTGGAATATGGAGAACCTCCTTAGATACTATCAATAATTTTGTAATTGAAGGGCTCAAATGGTGTAATTAAAGTGTGGCCTTTGTTTATGTGCCAAACCAAATGCACTTCATGGAGCTTACCTATCAGCTTAAAGTTTAGATGATGTTCCTGATATTTGTTAATATTTTTAAAGAAAGAAATTGATGAAGTTTTTTTTTATCATTTGCAATTAGGATTCTCGACTTTAGCTCATTTTGAGTACATAATTTCAGGTTTTATATTAGACCTGAGTTGCTTAGGTTGTAATAATCGACCCCCGGGGGAACTACCTACCATTAACTCTTTGCGAGCTTGTAAGATTGAACTCCTCCTAAAATAAACCCAATAGGGAATTTGTATTTTTATGCACTTATTTGGGTTTCTAAACTTGATTAATTATGTATTAATTGAGCGGATATCTACATCATTTAATGTAATTATAGGAAAATCACTGACTTGGAGGTAATGTACATGATAAACGCATTTTCAAGCTTAATTGAAGTTGATTCGGAGAAAATTATGTATTAAACGGAGTGTACATGATCAATTAGAAGAATTAATAGAGCATTCGAAAGAAATTCATAAGTTTCGAGAGTTAAATTCAACATTTGAAAAGTTTTGAGGACTAAATTAAACTTTCAACTTGTATAGGATCGATTTTGGGTGATTGTAGAATGTGAAGGATTCAATTTTAAAGATTCAACGAGTAAATGACCAAAATTGCACATAGGAAGGACTCGAGCTAAACAAGAGAAGGAAGTCAGAGACCAACTTGAATGGAGGGCAGAGTTGATAGTTACAATCTCAAGCTCTCTAATGTACGATCGCAACTCATGAAAACTTTTCAACAGAATGTTCATATTGTTGCATGTGCGATCACAAGCTATAGTGTTGTGCATTCGCAAGGTGATATCTGCCAAATCCAATATTCTTTCCTAATTGCATTCAGCCTCTTTTTGAAAAGCAATTAGAGCACGATTTTTTACATAATCTTGAAGCCTATAAAGACATTTCTTTACTCTACAATTATATGAGAGGCTCTTGGGTAAAAATTACGTGTATCTTGCAAAGGGAGAGAGATAGAGGAAGCTATTGATCAAAAATTCCATATTTTTTTTACAAACTTTATAGAAGTTTTATCGCTAGACACATCAATTTATCAATTTCATGCATCAATTACTTGGATTGAAGAATAAGAAGAGGAATAAAATGAGAAATGCAATTTCTTTCTTGTTATATAGAGATTTTCCACAACCTGCGAGATAAAAAAGTAAACAGTCCCTTTGATATAGCAATAGTAAGCATGTAAGAAACCTAGTGAAACAGATTCACTGAAGTCGTCATATCTCCTAGGCAAATAAATATCTGGCATGCGGTCATCATGTAACATTAGGGTAAGGATGAGGTTATGATAGTAAAGAATTTTCTAGAAAAAGTGATGGAAGGGTAGTCTAAGACCATCCTCATGGATAGAACATGCATGGTGATGTTACCTCTGGGAAGTTGGTTCGTTGTTTGGTACCTACATTGTTGGACGAGCTCGATGTCTAAAAGAATTTGATTATTTTCCCAAATCTCACTCAATTGACGATAATTGGTGATGTTGGTAAAGAGTTGTGATGGTGCGTATTCGCCCTCTTCATCGACCTCTTAACCCTCGACCTCAGTCCTTCATTATCTACTGAGGCCTGGTCCTCAAGTTTACAGATCGGATTGCCCATAACTTCATCTAAAGGTTCGTCCATTGTCTCGTTCCTTAACCGAATGCTAGATAACCTAGTGTTAGGACATTGTCTCGTATCCTCTGGTATAAACCCCTTGAACATGAGATCAGTCAAGACATTGTCCAGATCCACGGAGGTAACCATGGGCCTATAGATTGTAGAGATTGTTATGATATGTCCCCTTACCTAATTGAACCTCCAAATGAAGCACCAATTGGAAGTTGCCACTTGCCTCACTCAACATTTTCCCTATTTTATTAGAACCCTAAATTCTTAGCCCAATATAAATATTATGCTTGGAGTTGGGACTATCACTTTTTCTCTACACGAGGTAGTAAAATAATGCCAAAATACGTCAAAAAGTTTCATGAGTGAGAAAGGTTTACCAGTATCGAAGCACTATCAAACAAGTCAAGCAAACCTCAAATCGCAATCACAATGTAGCCACTAGGCTCGGAAATAATATAAGCTCGCCAAAGATGACGCGTTACCAAAATTCAAGCAAACTTGAAAATTATTTTTAAGTCCTAACCTAACATGAATTTGACCCTTAGGAACTATTATTACTACCTAGTCCCATGTGGATACCACATCAGACTCAGAGGCCATGTGTTACACATGAGCCATTTTACCAAGGACAACGAAATAATCTTACGAGCCTCTACGTGCCTCATCAAAATTGCTTCATTGTGGCGAAGCTTATAGTATGAATATCTAATGAGGGGATTTTATGTATAATCATCAAATAGTGCGAAAGAGAGGTTAGAAGAGATAGGATTGATATTTTCTCTTATAAACCTGTTTTTATCATAGTGAATTACTACAGTGACGGGAGAGGGCGTAATCTCGCGAACTTCTATAAATCTTGAATATTCTCGATTGTTTAATAATTTCTTTCTTTAAATTAATTGCTCGTGATGGAATAAAATTACTGTTTATAATTTTCAACACAAGGGACCCGACATCGTCTCAAGGAAGGATTTCCAGCACAAGAACTCTTGTCAATAGTTCTCACAATTCCTACAACTTTTTATCCTATTTGGATTTGTTCTCAATTGGTACATTTTCTTGTTACTTGTCCTATCATTCAGCCAAATTTGACCTACCAATCATTACAAGCTTTTCACATTCATCTACAATCCCATGTGTCAAGGACCGCGGCTTTACTTAAGCCCATTGACCCAATCGTAGCCACAGTTTGCCCAACTTCGACTGCACATTGTAATATTAATTCAAGTTTGAATTGTAATTTCCTTTCCATTATAATTTAATTCAGTTGTAAAATAACTCTGATATTGGTAAACGTTTAGTATTATTCATCGTCATTTAAATATCTACTCCTATCACTTAGGTTTTTGTTCTGCAAGTTATTATAGGGGGTATTAGTCTTTCAAACAATCTTTCAAGTTTTCTGGTGTTCGCCCCCTGCACCAGCTATTGTGATTTTCGCTTTCATCAGTTTGTAATTTCTAGCTTTCAAATAATCAATGATCAAGTTATTTTCAATGAATCTCAATTTTATATTGCAAGCTTTCTACAAATTATAATCAAATTTCATTTCGTCCCGAAACGACCGAGAGAAGGCGGAAGGTTGTCTAGTAGAGCATACTACTGCCGCACAGTGTCCCTCTATACTAAGAAGAAAGGTAACCCGTGAAAGTTGGTATCAGAACTGCGGCTCAAGACCCTCGATAAGAAAGTAACGGATCCAACTGCATCGAATACCATGGAGGTGGTAGATCTTCAAAAGAGGAATACAAAACAGCGCATGGATGCGCTTGAGGTGATAACTACTAGGTTGTGCTATGCCATGGAGGGCCTCGAGGAGAAGCTTGAGGTGACGAGATGGAAATTCGTGAAATAAACATCCAACTGGATGAAAGTCGAATGGCTTACACAGCAATGATTGAAGCTGTTGCTACCTTGCCTGATCTGCAGGATGAAATGGAAGCGTTGAGAGCTCAATTACTAATACTTCAATATGTGGTTGGTAATGGATATATCCCCGCATGAGAGCATGTTCCTAGGCTCAGAATTCTGGAATCGTGTACCTACAGAGGGGCAAGCGATGTAAAAGAAGTCGAGATCTTCTTATTTGATATGGAACAATATTTTCTTGCGGTTTCGGTCAAAGACGAAGTAAGAAATGTTACAACAACTACCATGTATCAAGGTGGAGATACAAAACTATGGTGGTAGACAAAGTAAGCTGATATTCAGGCCAATGGGGTCTAAATAGATTCTTGGGATCTTCTCAAGAAAGCGATCAGATCGCAGTTTTTCCCAGAAAATATGAAATATCAAGCCAGACGGACACTACAAGAACTGGAACATACAAGCTCCATCATGGAGTATATGAAAGCCTTTTTCATGGTATATGCTGAATATTCGAGATATGTCAAAAAATGATAAGCTATTTACCTTCATGAAAGGGTTGAAACCGTAGACACGGATGGAACTTCAGAGACAGAAGGTTACTGATTTGAGCGCGACTATGGGAGCTATCAAATGTTTAAGTGACTATTAGCCGGAATCGAGAAAAGATCGGCCTTCGGGGAATAGTCAAACTGTTGGAGGTGAAAACAAACCTTACAGACCCAGCTCAAACTCAAATAGGGGAGAACATTACTCTCATAATAAGGGAGGAGCCTATCAAGGCACCCGTCAGAGTAACTTTCATGGAAACTATCAAAACACCCATTAAAGAAACTATAACGACAGCAGCAGTAGCAACTGGAATAAAGGGAAAGCAACGGAGGGCAAATATGATGTCACTCCTAAATTGATGTGCTTTCTAGGTAAAGGACCCCACCGGGTGGCGGAATGTCCTCAGAAACAGATGGTAAATGCATATTGTCAACTAGCAAGTGGCAGAATGAGTTCAAAGTAAGGTGCCCCACAAGCTGGCTGTCATAGCGGGAATAACTCTGAAAAGGATAAGGATATAGTTGGCGCATTTTCACATCAATGCAGTTCACTACCGCACCGAGCCACTAAAAGGATGATGTTCCCTCAAAAGAGCCAAGTATGGAAGAATCGAAGGCTCGCATTTGTAGGGCCAAAGGCCTAATGTACATTGATGTGAAGATCAATGGAAAGCCAATCAGGGCTATGGTGGATACTGGTGTTACCCACAACTACCTCGCAAGTATCGAAGTGAAACGACCCGGACTTGTTCTAGAGAAAGGTGGGGGAAAGGTCAAAGCAATCTACTCGGTTACTCAACCAATAGCTGGAGTAGCGAAATCTGTGTTGCTCAAAGCGGGTCCTTTCAAGGGAAGGACAAACTTGTCTACAGTTCAGATAGATGACTTCAAACTTATTTTAGGATTGAAATTTCTTCCGGATACTAAGACAGCAGTGTTGCCATATTTCGATTCATTAATGATGATGGGTAGTAAACCGTGCATCATTAATACATAAGCTGTAAAGATAGGTGAGAAGAGTATCTCGACCATGCAATTTAGTAATGGTTTCAAAATGAATGAATCCTCATTGTTGTGTACCCTTCGATTAGAGGAAATTGAAGAGGCGACTGGTCCTATTCCAAAACCTATCAAAAGCCTTACTAAGGAATTTGAGGACATCATGCCGGGTGAGTTACCAAAGAAATTGCCACCAAATAGGGCAATTGATCATGAGATTAAACTTGTTCTATGTGCCAAACCTCCCTCTAGGGCAACCTATTGTATGTCCCAATCGAAACTTTTGGATGCAGCTCAGATGTATTTCAATGCCCAAAAGAATTCTTCCACCAATAAGAGTCATTTTGAGATTGCTACTGGCCAGCAACCATTACTCCCTCATGCTGTGGATATCGATCAAAGTACCAAGTCCCCTCAAGCAGAAAGCTTCTCTCAAGAGTGGATACGAAACATTGAGATTGTTCGGAGTTATCCTGAGAAAGCTCAAAAACGGTACAAGAAATCTGCAGATCTAAAGCGTCGTTTCCACAAATTTAATGTTGGAGATCTGGTAATGATTAAACTCTCCAACATAAACTGTTATAAACCGACAGAGGGAAAGACTCAAGATTGGTGCCAAATTATATTGACCATTACCCATCATAAAGAGGATTGGAAGAGTCGCATATAGAGTAGCACTCCCTTCATGGTATAAAATCTACAAGGTCCTTCATGTTGGTATACTCAAGTCATACTTTGCTGAAAAGAATGACGCATTAAAAATGAGCCAAAGACACCTATGTTTGAACCAAGAAAAGCCAGAAAGAAGGTTTTTGAAGTTATACTGGACCATCGTACTACTTGAGCTTCTAGGAAATATCATCAAAAGTACTTGGTCAAATGGAGTTGATGCATCAGCGATGAGAATACTTTGGAAATAGGAAAAGACCTTGGAGCCTTCAAATCACTAATTGAAGCATATCATTCATCAATGGCTCTGAGGACGTCACCAAAACAAATGGGGGAGAATGTCAAGTACCGCAGCTTTACTTAAGCCCATTGACCTAATCGCAACATGAGTTTGCCCAACTTCAGCCGCACACTGTAAATATTAGTTCAAGTTTAAGTTGTAATTTCCTTTCTATTGCAATTTAATTTAATTGTAAAATAGTTCTGATATTGGTAAATGTTTGGTATGATTCCTCGTCATTTAAACGTCTACTCCTATCACTTAGATTTTTGTTCCGCAAGCTATTATAGGGGATATTAGTCTTTCAAACAATCTTTTAAGCTTTGTGGTTTTCACCCTCTGCACCAGCTATTGTAATTTCGTACTTTCATCATTTGTAATTTCAAACTTTGAAGCAATCAATGATCAAGGTATTTTCAATGAATCTCAATTTTATGTTGCAAGCTTTCTATAAATTGTAATCAAATTTTCATTCGTCTCGAAACGACTGAGAGAAAGCCGAAGGTAGTCTAGCGGAGCAGACTACTGCTGCACGGTGTCCCTTTCTGTGATAAAAAGAAAGACAACCGGGGAAACCATGTGCTCTCGTATGCCCACCAAGAGCTCTCCCATGCATAAAACCCTTTTTACATACCCTACAAAAATGCTTAAACACTGGCTCTTGTTCCTCAATTCAAGCCATGAATATGAGAATCATGACTAAAATCATGATTAGTGTATATAGTGTTGGAGTCAGTGTTTTAACTGCCAAACCTATTTGCATCCCTTCACTTCCATGCCAGAAAACTAGTGCATGCTTCTCCTTGTCTGTAGGCTAAGTGAAGTTTGTTGTCCACAATTGTTTAACACAAAGTTGTAAGACACTAAATTTCGTCATATTCAATACATGATATTGAAAGAAAATGTGAGGATCTATTAATAAAATGTCGAAGGTACTGCCCTCCTTTCAAAAAAAATAAAAAATAAAAAAATTGAAAGATGTTAAACACAAAATTAAAATCTTGTCACGTACTTCATTTGCCATGGACAGATATATTATTCCAACTTATGTTGGACTTGTTTTGATTTCTCTCCACCCGTGCCTTCAGATTAGAAACATTCCCTAGTTCTTAATTCTAGAAAAATGTTTGGTAAGAACACGCTTATAAAGTAATTAACCTTATCATTAATTATTTCATTTTCACATCTTTAATTTGACACTTTCTTTTCAAACATGATTTAGTTATCCTAAACAAACTAATGAGATCCAATTTAAGTTATTGATTCCACAATAATTTATACCTTATTTTAAATTAAAAAAATTCAAAAAATCATCAAAGCTTAGTCCCAGGCCCTTTTTTAAGTCTACGCTTAGATCCAATGAGTGGTTTAGGAGTCCCCAACACTTACAGATAGAAAAAAATTAGATACAAAGGAACATAAAACCTTACCTGAAGAAAAATAGCCAGAGAGAAAAAGAGAAGAGTTTTTGAAAAAAAGAAATAAATATGAAAGTACTAATTCCATTGGAATTGATCTCCTATTGGGGCGAATGCAGTGGGAGGCTAGGCTGGGCTAGCGGATGTAGTGGGAGGCTAGTATGGCCCAACCGTGCCCCCAACCCATATGAAAAAATTAAGAATGCGTTTAATTTTGGCCCAAATATTTTTTGTAGCCCAGCTCTAATTTGAATTCCAAACTAAACCCAATATTCAACTATTCAGATTTTATTAAAGACGCCACAATTATTAAATACTATTTTCATGATATTCACGAAAATGAATATCTTCCTGTCATGTTAGATATTTTATTATTGCATATTTGATTGAATTTACTTATAATTATTAAGAATTTATTATAGGTAATTTGTATTGATCATATATAAAAATAAATAAATTACTTATTTTAATAGTTAGAGACACTACATGTTTTGTTAAGTTTAAAAATAATTAATTTTTTATTTCTACGTATGTTTTCATTTATTACCTATTCATACTCATAAGAACAAAAATACTTATTTTGACCATGAAATAGATGTTATGATAAAAATAAATAACTTGTTCTATATTTGATATTTACAATAAAAATGATATTTGTTTAAACTTATTTATTTATAAATTAATCTATATATAAATATATTTTTGAAATTGAGCTAAACATCGACATGAATTAAAATTCTTAGTCGGTTTTTTATTCCACTTTGGATATGATTCCTCACTCATTATGCAATGTGATGATTTAGAAAATCGATATCCACACCAAATAGTATTTGAGACAATAACTTACTATAGAGATGTATTGTTGATTGCAATTCGACCAAGCTTTCAGTTTCTTGGAAAGAATGATCGTCAAAGTTATTTAAAACCGTATTCATTAAATATTTTTTTTAATTTTTCATTGGTGGATATTTATCTTCTGTTTATTTTGATCATGTTTCGATTAGTTTATATTTTTTAAGGTAAGCGTCGATTTCTATCTGGTAAGAAAAAATACAAAGATCTAGTGGAACATCTTGAGGTGAGACATCTAGACTTATTTTATTTCATTGTTTCCTACGCTTTTTATTGTGGATGTTATGAGCATAGCCTTCTAAACTCAATCTCTTTTGGCGCGAGTTCATTCGAAACTTCTTAAGTTTTAGCCTATCCTAACATCATTTCCTGGCTTTGCCCCTCTCCTAAATATCGATATTTAGCTTATACTAAGTACTGGTGACGTGACATAATACAATATGTGGTGTAATCAGTTTGTAACCAACATTTATCTCCCACCACCTATTTTAGTGTACCATGTCACCCGAGTGCTTAGCATAAGTTAAGTATCAGTACTTAGGAGATTAATCCTGCTACTTCCATTACAAAACTTGTAATGAAAATTCTAATTTTAGGTCTATACACCACTATTCTATTTTTCTACCAAACATATGGAAGATTGACATTACCCAATTGAAGAAGACCTTCAAGCTGTCCGTGCACATCTTTCTGGA
Source organism: Fraxinus pennsylvanica (assembly GCA_912172775.2). Lineage (NCBI taxonomy): Eukaryota > Viridiplantae > Streptophyta > Magnoliopsida > Lamiales > Oleaceae > Fraxinus > Fraxinus pennsylvanica. The sequence continues at coordinate 8,417,139 of OU503042.1, read as the reverse complement.
AGCCCTTAGATAAACATAGCTTCAAACCCGTTGCAAGAGTCCTCTATTCTGCTTCAATGTTAGTGCATTGACAGTAGGATTCTCAGAAGGAAAATATTATACCCATTTGGTGATTGCATACAATGCAGCTCGATGATATTAAGAATTATATACCAAACCGACATCACTTGATTAATAAATAAAGGAACGAGAATTATATGACAATAATGAAGTATTACAAATTATTTTGTGAAATGTAAGGATTGATTTTTATAGAGGCTTACTCCTCATATATATAGTGCAAAGAAGAGTCTAAAATGTGGTGGAATTCAACTATAACAAATCTATACAATAAAACCAGCAAAAATTGCTAAATATTTAAAATTGGATTGAGCGACGGTCTCACAAACGTCGAGCGATGGTCTCGCGACTAGCGAGAGCTGGCATGTTTTGAGCGTTCAAGCGATTGTTGAGCGCATAGCAAGCACCAGATGCAATGCTTCCTCATCCTTGAACAATATCATCTCATATTGCAAATTGGACTCATTCAAGTCTTCTTCAACTCTAAAACAACTTCCAAACTTTCAACAGAACTCCCGAATTGAACATCAACTAGAATTCACAAATAAATTTCAACTAGAATTCTCAACTAGTGTTCAAATAGAGTTCTCAAATAATCTTCCAAATAGAATTCAAGTCATGCCCTAATTCTAACAAACTCCACATTAACACGAATTTCACTAAAATGAACAAAATTTAAAGAAATCCTCAACCTGGAGACAAAATCCACTACAGGAATAAAACTTAACTTTTCAACCAAAAATTCTTCACCAAAAAATCCTCCAATAGAAAATTTCTCAACATCTTCCACAAAGCCCTACTATGGTAAAGTCAATAATGAAATCAACTGTACCTAAGCACTGCTCAACAAGATTACATTGGGTACCAAAGTTGCTTGAATTATCCCTACGGGCAACAAAAATCACAAATAACTTAATAATCACGAAATAGGGTAGAACATACCTTGTAATAGAATCAACATAACTAACTGCTTTTGTAAAAAGTTATTTGCTAGACTCAATACCTTCGATAGAAATTAAAGCAAAAGCAACAAAATCAGCATCACCTCACATTTATAGTGACCTAATATCACTTTTGGTTCTATCTCTAACAGTTGAATACTGAGGCACCACTGGTTGTGATGGCAAAACGGAATTATCGTTAATTTTTAAACTTAATTGAGATGTATTCTCTAATATAGAACTAAACCAAACTCCAACGGTATTGTACCAAACTCAAAATCTACTTAGTCCCTAATTTCATCTGATTAATGTCCAAAGATTCTGTAGAACCAAACAAGACATATAATTGGGACATTCCATGTCCCTTCAACACAACATTAGCACATTTACTAACTTTCAAAACTCCACCTACACAAGTGCTTGTACCCTTTTGAATCAAGAGTACTCAACGAAATAAGATTTTTCTTCAAATCTAGAACATGTCTAACATCATTAAGTGTCGTGACAGTCCCATCAAACAATTTAATTCGGACCCCAATACCATAGTTCCTACAAGATATATTATTTTCCATTACCACAACACATTTGGAAATTGTTTCATATGTTGAAAAAAAAAATCATGATTAGGACACATGAAAAGTTCATGTTGTATAAAAAATTCAATCCTCGTCAAGTTTGTAGTAGTCGTCAGAAATCAGCAAAAGTTCTCCATCATTGTAGCTATTTTCTGCAATACTGGATTCACCTAAAGTTTCTGATTGTTTTTCCTTCTGATTTGCAAAAACTGATTTATACTTATTTTGCAACTTATAACAACATTTCTTAATATACCCCCATCTTGTGCAATAATTACAGACTTTATTACTATAATTAGACTTTGTTATGCCTCTCACATAACCACCATGAACAACAAGGTCGTCTTCATGAACCTCAAATCCAACAAGATATTTCATCTTCTCTTTCAAAAATAGAGCATCATAAACTTCTTCAATGGTGAGAATATTAGAATTGTATAAGATTGTATCTCTAAAAGACGCATATGAAGCTAGAAGAGAACACAATAATATCAATCCTAAATCTTCTTCATCATACTAAACCTCTAAGATTTCCAAATAAGCAACGATTTCCTTAAAAATAGCTAGGCATTCATCAGTGATGTACCTTCTATCATACGATGGGAATATAGTTGTTGTTTTAAGTGTAATTTGTTGGTTAGACTTTTCATCATGCATAACTGCTCTAATTTCAACCATAATGTAGCGACGGTTTTCTCAATCACAACATCTTGAAGAATATTATTCAAAAGATGAAGATCTATCTGTGAAAGGGCCATTCAATCCTTACTTTATCTACTATTCATACTCCAAGTTGAGGGCATCTTGTCAAATCTCAACAACTTGTCATCTAAATCCATTTGAGCAAGAAATGTTCGCATCTTTACCTACCAAAGCGAAAATCTAGAGTTACAATCTAGCAATGGAATATCATACTTCATAGTTGCTATACAAAAAATCAAACTTCGAACAAAGTTGGTCGAACCTCGCTCTGATACCACTAGTCAAGAATTATATACCGAACCAATACCACTTGATTAATAAAATAAATGAACGAGAATATTATGACTCTATGAAAGTCAAACAAAAACACAAGATTTACTTGATAAAGTTATACCATTAACTCGAAAAGGATAATTTATTAATATCAATAATGGATGATTAGAAATTATTGTGTAGAATGTAATGATTGATTTTTCTAGAGGTTTACTCCTCATATGTATATTGCAAAGTAGAGCATAAGATGTGGTGAAGTTCAACTATAACAAATCTTTACAATAATGGAGTGTTTGGAATAAAATAGGATTTTAAAAACCTGCAAAAATCGTCAACTAGTCAAAACCGGAAAAGACCATTGCTCAAGCTGCCTCCTATGGCTAGCAAGTGATGGCTTCCCTGTTCTGAGCGTTTGAGAGGTTGTTGAGCACTAGCGAGTACCGAGCACAATGCTTCTTTCTCCTGCACGATTTCTTCCTCTCCTATAGTAAATTTGACCCCTTCAAGTCCAAAATAACTTCTAAACTGCCAACAGAACTCCCAAATTGAATTCTAACTAAAATTCACAAATAGGATTCAATTAGAATTATCAACTAGCCTTGAAATAGAATTCACAAATAGTATTCCAAATAGAATTCGGGTCACATCCTAATTCTAAAAGATGCTAATCCATGATGTCCTTTACCACAAACATCTGTATTGAGTTTGGTTTCATTATCGTGTCGACGTAACCAAAGTACAAAAATTGCACATTTTTTATGCTTTATTGGGAGATCCAATCCAAAGTGTCTTGCACTTTGTTTTATACTTTCCACCTCTCTCTTTTAATAACACAATAATTCTTGATGCATCAGTAGAAATGTTTCGATGTTTAGCACAATTACTTTCCAAGACCCAAGCTCTCTTCCATTCCAAGACCCAAGCTCCGTCATCTACCCACGCATCCGTCGGAGGCCCAACGGTTACCACTTCACCATCTACCCACACATCTGTCGGCAGTCTACCCACTCATCCGTCGGCACTCGACAATTACCCACGCATGTGACGCATCCGCCGACAGTTACCACTTCATCTGCGGTCCGCCTGTCGTTTGCAACGTCTGCCCCTGTCAGCCTATGCCCTTTTTCCAACTTCGGGCTCCGGCCACTGCCTTCCTCTTGAATGTGTGTGCCTTTCCAATGTTACCATTAAGTGTGTTTTATGATTTAGTATTTTCTGATTTAGGGATTTATGGATTTTCTATTTAGAAATTTAGGGATTTCTGATTAGGGCTTTCTTATTTATATGTAAATTGATTTAGAAAGATTGAAAATTGCTGATTAGTATGTTTGAAATTTGGTTGGTATGACTTATGAGATGAAGAAATTAATTTAGGGACTTCGAATGTGGTTGATTTTTTATTTTTTATTTTTTATTTTTTTTGTATCACTTATGGACAAATACTTTAAACGTAAATATATGCTTTCTTATGATGAGCAAAATACCGATGAAAGGAATTTTTTAGACAAAAGTGATAAAAATAATGTTGATGCTGATGTTGGAGAAGTTGGGGATGTCAGAGAAGTTAGGGATGTTGATGTTGCACATCTTCTCGCCGATCCTGGGTTGAGAGTTCCAATACAGAATTATGATGTTAATGATCGAGACGTGATTCGAAGAGCATATGTGGAAATAGGTCCTTGTCAGCCTCGCAATCTTGCGTTAATGATGAGCATCCTACTTTGTTGGAATATAGTATAGTGAGTGATGGTTCCTTTCTTAATGATGGATTCTCAAATTGGAAAAAGAAATAATACCTTAGAAAACATGTTGGGGCTTCAAGTAGTGTACACAATCAGGCTCGTGTCAAATATGAACCGTTCAAGAATCAAGAGCAAAGTATTCGATCATGTCTTGTTAAGCAGTCGCATCAAACTCGAACAGATTATCAAATTCCATTAAGTGTCTCAGTTGACTGTGTTCGATTTCTTCTACGACAAGGGATGGCACTTCGTGGACATGATGAATCTGAAAATTCAAACAATCAAGGAAACTTTCTTGAACTATTACATTGGTTGTGTGATCATAATGCTGAGATTAAGGCCATTTCTTTGACGAATGCACCTGAGAATTTCAAATTAACATCACCACGAGTGCAAAAAGATATTATAAGTGCTATTGCTTCTGAATGTCTAAATGTGATTATAGAAGATGTTCGTGATAGTTTCTTTCAATTTTAGTTGATGAATCTCGAGACATTTCAGTTAAAGAGCAAATGTCGATTGTCATTCGTTATGTGAAGAATGGGCATGTATTGGAACATTTTGTTGGTGTCAATCATGTTTCCAATTACACAGCTACCTCACTTAAGCCTGCAATTGATCAATTATACTCAATGCATAACTTGAGTATATCTAATTTGAGAGGTTAAGGATATGATGAAACTAGTAACGTACAAGGTGAGTATAATGGCCTCAAAGCACTTATTTTGAAAGAAAACACAGGAGTGTTACTAAAAATTCAATTTTTGCAGAATGATAAAATAATATTCTTTAATAAAAATAACTGGAATATCCATAATGAAAACATAATCACAAATTAAATAACTGTCTTTGAACAAATTAAACAGACTAATAATTTAAAGCAAAAAAATAAACTTAATATTTTATCTCTTCGATTCCTTTTGGCAGTCGTATTTACCATCCCGCTACTATTCCAATCGACCCGAACTAATCTGTAAAATTTTGTAAGAGTGAGTATTTAAAAATATCCAGTAAAATAGTACAATTTCCATATACAATTATATATAATAAAATAAAACACTTCATATCACTCTTCTCTTATGGAATATATCGGTGACCAAACGACACACCCATCTTAGGTCATCTTAAATTCTCGTACGATCTCATATCTCTTAATAAAGAACCCGAATATCCACTGGCACTTCATGCATAAATTATTGAATATAAAAATATAAGGAAACAAACCACTTGCCCAAAAGTATTTTACCTTGACTGATCAAACGAGCTTTTAAAAAAATATACTAGTAATTTACAGCTACTATATATGAAAGCTGCCGTGTAAATTAAAATAACGCAACAAAATGTGATTCTTGACCAATGACTACCACTACACCACGTAGCTATCTACTCAATCAAACTCTTTCTTTAAGACTTTGACTTTATTAAAACTTTTGCATATATATGTATACCTTTTTGGGCTCTAACTTATCTCAAACTTATCCAAATTTAACTTTCATCGAGTCTAAAATACATGATTTAATATGATATGTCCAACAAGTCTAATATTGATATACAAAATCTCGCTCTATCAAAATCTAATTATTTGGTCAAAATTAGCATATAAAACCAAAAATCTTATTTTAAAAATTTTCTGGCGTCACAATCTTCGCTCCTTCAAAGAATTCCCTCCTTGAAATTACCTGCGTTCGGGTTTTTTGTTGCCTGTTCCTGAGCTAAAGTAAGAACTCGACCATTTCCCTTCTTCTCTTGCTCATCGTTCTTCTTTGAGGGGTCTTCTTTGCAGTTTATGGAAATATGACATGTTTTGCCGCATCGGACACATGTATCCCGAAGAGGCATTCACCCCTATGCATCGTGTTGCACTTTGGATATGGTGAAACGACTTGTCCAAAACTTGCTCCAATGTTAACTTTCTTATTCTGTCATTCTCCTTTTTCTTTGTTCGACCCATTCCATTTCTACTTTCCTAAAGGGTAGGCCCCTTGCTGAGAAGTTTGGTCAATCTCTAACCTATTTGAGATTGCCTGGGCTGTTTCCAATACCAGACTATAGGTGGTGAATTGGTGAGATGCCATTATTCAACCAATCTCAGGACGCAATCCCAGTTCAAACATTCTCGCTTTCTTTGCTTCGTGTCTACTAGGTGTGTTGCATGCCTAGAGAGTTGTTCGGACTTTCTCTCATGTTCCTCAAACTTCATCTTTCCTTGTCTAAGTTGAAGAAATTCTGTCTCCTTTCGATCTCTCAGGGCTTGTGGGAAATATTTTCCCATTACTTCTTCCTTGAATTTTGTCCAAGTTAGGGCACGTTGTTGTGCTTCAGTTCTAGTGCATAATGCTGACTCCTACTAATGGCCTGCTACATCAACCAACATGAATTCTGCACATAATACTTTTTGAGCATCCGTACATGAAAGATGTTTGAAAGTCCGCTCCATTCCTCTTATCCGTTCTTCAGCTACCAGTGGGTCTGCCTTGCTGTTGAAGGTTGGGGGTTTGTAACGGCGAAACTGTTCAACGATGGAGCTAGTGTTGCTAGTGTTTGCATTCTGGAGACTAGCCTGTGATTGTTGTTTTCCCAGATCTTGTACAACTTCCAATAAAAAACTTGATAACTGTAGCTTGATTTTTGCTATTGTCTCGACATTTTCTTAACAAGAGTAAACATTTGTTTTTAGAATTATTGGATAAGAAAACAAAAAAAATGTATAATCTTAATAATATAAATCTTCACTTGCAAAATTAAACTAGGTTTTCAAACGTAACATTTTGTTTTCTAAAAACAATTCATAAACAACGAAACTATCATATATTCTTAATTTCTATTAGTCATTGAAATCTTTTATGGTGGAGTCTCATCATCCGAGGTAATGCATGACTCGTTTTCAGAATCCATAACCAAAAAGACGAAGTTCTGTGGCTCAAATTCTTGCTCGGGGTCCTCCTCGGGCTTTGGTTCGGGTCCCTCCTCTGATTTTGATTCAGGCTCCTCATCTGGGTCTAATACAGGTTCTAGCTCAGGGTCAGGTATGGGCTCATGCACTGGATCTTGCTATTTGTATTTCCATATGATTATGATATCCTCACAATATCCTCTAAAATCAATCTTGTCCCAGTCTTCAGGCAGATAAAGCTCATAATCCATATCTCACAAAGTAAGCCACGTCTCTCCATTGACGCCGCATAGTGCTCATAAGATGATATATGAAGATGATTGTCCCCTCATTATATCTGAATGATCTTGCTTGCTTCTACTTTAAAAGGAAATCTTCGACATGTGCAACAAAGGTTCGTTCCCATCTCACTTCATAATTCATGTAGTTCTCGATAACAATTTGAGCACGTTGCAAGTATGTTGGGCTGTTCCCAGTCATCCTAGTTGTTTTTACCAAGTCCTAATCATGTGACAAGTATAACTTCAATTATTCTAAATTTTTGGAATGACAGTTTATTTCATCGCATAAACAATATTTCATAAAAAAAAAAAATTCAACTAACAAGTCATGCGAGGTAAGCATACTTATACATTTCATAATATAAGGTAAGATACTAAAATAAATATTTCATTTCATACCCAGGAACAATTGGGGAATGGTCGAATAGTGAGTGTCTTGTGCTTATGATTCTTTATGACATTGTATGTTTAAAACTTTACATTATCTTTAAACTCCTAAAGTTTATGAAAATACCCATTTTTTTCCAAAGAAGTAGGATTTTCTCGAAATAAAAATTTCTAGAAAATAGAATATTCTTAAACTCGGAAAGGTTTGAATTGTTATTTTTCGTTTCATTAATTTGAATAACGGCGACCAAAAGCTTCCAGATAAGGAGGGGGGTCACAAACGGACCGCTTAAATCCCAAACTCTTCTTAGACGGTTTAGGTCTTTTTGACAAAATCTTTTAATCTTGCGAATACGCAAATCAAGAAACTCAAACAATAATTGGAACTTGAGACCTCTTAAAATATGA
>OU503042.1:8361990-8372218 GCA_912172775.2 Fraxinus pennsylvanica | reverse complement strand
TCTCTCAATGAATTGGAAGATGAAAAGATAAAGCTCTCAAGTTTTCTCTATGTTTCAACTTTAGAATATACGTTCTGTGGCGTTCTGGTATTTATATGATAGGTTAGGGTTGAATGGGCAGGATAAAAAGCATTGAAATCGCGATTTAAAAAAATTCCCGGCTAGTCCTATCGTTCAAGTGAGAGCTCAACGATAGTCGAGCAACAGCTTGTTGCTCGAGCGAGGACCCGGCGACAGTCTAGCGAAAATGTTTCTATTTCTGCCACTCGAGCAAAGTCTTGGCGACAGTCTAGCAAAATTACGGCGTCGTTTTTTTCCTCTTTTGAAGCTCGAAACCTAGAACATATACCACTCAAATACGAAAATTACAATCTACTCCTTGACTTTTATAACATATTCAATTTAGTCTTTTTTGTTCATGGACTTGCCAATTACATCATAAGCTGAGTGCAACTGGAATAGTAAAGGGCCCAGTTTATGGTAGTGTCTACTGAAGATTTTAGAAAAGTGTCAGTGTATTAAACTGCGAAAGAAGTTTGGGATATCTTAGAAACCACACAAGTGGGAACCAAAACCGTTAAGAACTTCGAATTGCAAATGTTAACCACTAGATTTGAAGAAANNATGTTAACCACTAGATTTGAAGAAATTAGAATGAAGGATGATAAATTGTATGATGAATTATATGCGAAACTAAATGACATAGTGAACTCTAGTTTCAATCTAGGTGAAAAAAAATCCCTGAATCTAAAATTATTCAAAAAGTCTTTAGATCCTTACCTGAAAAATTTAGACCCAAGTTGAAGATAACAAGGACTTAGATACAGTTAAGATAGAGGAACTTGTAAGATCCCTTCAAACCTATGAACTCACATTATCTCAACTGAAGAATGTTAAATCTATAGCCTTGAACTCCATTAAAGAAAATGAGTGTGAGTCTACTGACACTGAGAACCTTAGAGATGATGAGATAGTTTATTTTGTAAAGAAATTCCAAAAAATTCTCAAGAATAAGAGAAAACCTCAAGAGAGACCAGCATGATAAGGCTAATGCGTGGAGTTCTAGTAAGAAATCTCAATTAGTTAGATGTCATGAGTGTCAAGGTTTTGGTCACTATAGGAATGACTGTCCTAGCTAGAAGAAGAACTTAAATAAAGGAAAGGGTAAGACATTTCCTATATCTCAGACTAATGATGAATCTAATTCAAGTGTTCGGAGTGATACATCTAGCAGTGAGGATGAAAGAAAGTTTATGGCTTTCACTGCTATGATTAAAAGTGAATCTGATAAGGACAATGAGAAGGGTGAGGAAGTAGATAGTGATGAGCCATTTGAGGAAGATTCTGAAGATAAGGATGAGATTGGTAAGGCTTATCAAAAATTATTTGAAGAGAGTATTAAGATAAAGAAGGTCAATAAAGCCGTATTGAAGAAGGTTAATGAACTTGAGAGTGAGAGAGAGAAACTCAAAGATGATATTTAGGATTCTTCCAAAAATCTGAGTAAGCTGATCGTTGACAATGAGAAATTAGAAATCCAGGTTAAGAACCTTTTGAGAAAACTTGAAGATTCCAAGTCTCAACTTCGCGATTTCTCTAGTGGATCTAAAAAACTGGACAATCTTTTGAGATTGAACAAACAAGTTGGGAATAGGCAAGGTCTAGGATATAATCAGACCAATCATAATATAACTAGTACATCCAAAAACATTTTTATCCCTGCCACCAACCAATCTACATATTTTCCTAATCCTGAACTCAAGAACAAGGGTTTCTTAGGACAAAAGTCTACTAAACAGCGTAGGACTTACCAACCTAGGAATAGATATCAGCGTCCACATAACTTTGGATTTAGGTTTATCCCTACTTGTTTCAAGTGTGGTGAGTTAGGACATATAAGACCTAGGTGTCATAAATTCCTGAATAGAAATAGAAATCAGAATTTCACTAGAGTTAGAAATCAAGATTTTGATAGTCAAATTAATTTCCTCACTAATCAAGTGAGTCATTTGACCAAGTTAATGATATAGTTTACTCGAAATAAGTCTCCCACTAGACAAGTTTGGGTGAAAAAGAGTGACTTGGAAAATTTTGAAATTGATCTTGGGGCTCTTAAAGGTAAGAGCGTTTGTATCCCGAATTGATTAGGTATTTTTTGTGCATGCTTGTGCTTTATCACTATTTTTCATTTATTATAGCATGTATCTCAATTTTTTTATTTTGTATTTTTTTGCTATTTTTTAAAGTTGTTTGATTCTTTTTTAAAATATTAATTTTTTTTAAAAAAATTGAAAAACAAAGGAATTTATCATCAAAGTACAATCACACATCAATTTCCAATCGAAAAAGTTATGTACCGATTTTTATTCTCATATTAGACCCATTTTTTACATGGAAAATGATCAAATTGGAAGATATCTGAAGCATAGTTGTATTCCTTTGAGTTAGCTTTCCAACGCATCTTGAATCGCCTTAATCGGACATCGAGAGTGAAAGATATGACCAAAATACCGAAAGTTGTTAGGCAGAGAAAAAGTGTACTGTGCATATGCATAGGCCTGCAGGCCTTGTGTATGTGAGATGCCAATTTTCCCAACTTGAAGCCAATTTACCAATATTGTGCTTACGCACCAATATAACCATGCGTACGCATGGTTCATCCTGAGACGCAATTTTCAATTTCGTAATCTGATTTAACTACGCATGGAAACCAATCACTTCAAGCCATATAAACCATAAACTCGACCCAGCACAGAGAGAACGCCTCCCAACTCTATTCTTCTCTATTTTCTCTTAAATTCATGAATTGTAACTAAACTTTTACACTTGGTCGAAGGAAACGAAAGCCTCGGAACCACATATTGTGAGATCTAAATAGTTTTTCTTATTGTTTGAATTATATTTTGCGTATTGAATGTTCTTCTGCATTTATTTCTATGATTTGTTGCGTTTAATTGGTAGAGGGCCAGCTAGTTCATTGATTGTAACAATCTACCTCTAAGTTAAATATCAAATCCGTAATTGTGTGATCCCTTTAACTTGTAAAGCACTAGAATTTAATGATTTTCTACAATAGAGATTATTGAATCTTATGAAGAATATTAAAATAGATTTAATGCAACCGCTGGTNTTATATTTTGCGTATTGAATGTTCTCTACATTTATTTCTATGATTTGTTGCGTTTAATTGATAGAGGGCCCGATAGTTCATTGATTGTAACAACCTACCTCTAAGTTAAATATCAAATCCATAATTGTGTGATCCCTTTAACTTGTGAAACACTAGAATTTAATGATTTTCTACAATAGAGATTATTGAATCTTATGAAGAATATTTAAATAGATTTAATGCAACTGCTGGTGTTTGCGTTATCTAGTTCGTCGATTTTTCTATTGTGTAAATCTGTTATTAAATTAAATCTTAAGTGCTGGTTTGAGGTTATTCAATAATTATGGTTGATTAGAACGCTGGTTTCTAACTAACTAAAATTAAGGAGGAATATGAATGAATTCCAACGATGAATATTCAAAATATGAATTGAATTATCTTTGCATCTATGATCAATCGTGGATTTTCGACGGTGGATGTGGATTTAGACCAAGGTTGGTCTTTTAATTATTTTCGTTAATTTAATTTTCATTGTTATTGATTGCGTTATTTACAATTGTTTTCATACAAACCACCCCCCCCCCCGGGATAATTGTACAAAGCATAAAATATTGAATTACACACTTTTTGTGGGATCGACAATTACTTCCACTACTACATTAGTTTTAAATGTTAAAGTATTACTTTTGGGTTCTTACGACAGTACACACCAATCCATGAGTACAATTACTGAATTTTAAGGTGTTTTGAAGATTAAACAAGGATAGAGTTTGCTAATTAATCACCGGAGCAAATAACTTCAATTCTCAACATCGAAATCAAGTTAATTGAATTTGTCACTAGTTAAGAGAAGTAAGGTCGGAGAAATCAAGGCATGTGACTAGTTCTCTTGAATTTATAATATGTAACATATGGAATTTGACATATGACTTGTGACATGTAAATTGTTATAGCTGTCATGTTGATCCAATGGCATGTGACTAGTTCTCTTGGATCTGTGACATGTAACAAATAAATTGTGACCTATTATCAGTGTACAAAAATACGTGACATGATTTTTGACCAATTAATTTTGATATGTGACCTGTTCATTGTGACACGTGATCAATTCTATTCAATCTGTTACCTATAGACATTTATCTATGACATATGCACAATGACTTAGTACATATGACATGTGACTTATCACCACCACTTGTTGATTGTAACCCGTGTGACCTGCAAACATGATTTGTGATATGCTCTGTTTGATTTGTAACCAATGGACATTTATCTATAACCTATGGACAATGACATGTGACCTAGTATATGTGACATGTAACCTATCACCACCACTCGTGGATTGTAATCTGTGACCACTTCTGTTTGACATGTGATCTATGCATAATGACACGTGACCTATTATCACCATGACACCAATCACATAAATAATTGGTCACATACTCTTTTTATATAACCTCAATCCAATTCAATCCAAACCCAACACTACCACCACCAAAACCAATACATACCTCACCTGAATACCCAACATCACAATCAAAATCAGGTCACAAGATTGCAGATTGAAAAAGAATTGCAAATTATTCTGGAGGTGAATTCAGTTGATAGTTCCCTATTGATTTCCTAAAAAAGAAGACATTAGTCATTGAATCAACAGAACTTTCTACACTTGCCACCACCAAGCCTAATTGCCCATCCTCCGTGAAACTTCTCGAACCTACCTAACTCCACCGCCACTTATATCACTGTTATTCTCATCTCATTCGACAAAATCTACAAATTCATTCTCAAGCGAAGCACATCCATTTGATTACAAACTTCCTTAATCATGAATATGACAATGCATAGTTACTAAATTACTCATCAGAAGTCTAAAATCTCATGGTCTGATGTTGAGTCCTTATTGATCACTCAAGAAAGTCAAATTGAGCAATTAATTACAATACGTCATCTTTCACCAACTTCAACCAATCTATTCCCTGCAAACAAATTCAACACTAAGAACAAAGAACTACAAGGACAACAACCATAGGAACAAATGTAGGGATATAGTGGCCACTTGAAATAACAGCCTTATATACATATCTAAATTCCTCAATTTGGCAATTTCTGATCATTTACACCACCCAAAATAGATCTGAAACCACTTATCCCTCCAATAAAGCAACAGTTTTGTACATATGAATGAACTCCAACTAGTCTAATTTAACATCGAAATTCCCTTCAGAACATATATCTGTTGAAATGAGGAAGCGAAATTATCCAGAAATTAAATATAATTCTTTAATTTAATAAAGAAAATCGTCTAGATATTCATGTGCATGTTATATCAAGAATTAGAGATTCGAGATTTTTACCTAAATTTGATGATTAATTTGGAATCACAAACTTCCAACCGTTTGAATCACAAGCTTCCAATCTTTAATTGCAAGAACTTGATAATTCAAACCTCTAAGTTTTGTATGGTATTCTCCAAAGTCAAGACTACACCGGTGGGTGGGCACTTTCTTTTAATTAAATCAAGAAACTAATTCTTAGATTGGACAATAAGAAAATATTATTTTTCTCTCTCCAAATTTGAATACTATGGAATTATGTATTATAATTCATGTAGAATTTTTATGTCCATCTAATCTCTATTTATAGAGATTAAAGATGTCACAATCCATGAAGAATAATAATTTCAATATCAAAGATGAGTCTTAATTAAAATCCAAGTAGGAGTTTTAATTCAAATTCAAATTCAAATTCAATTAGTTTACATTTACTTATGTGTGTAGTTCTAGAACTTCAATTACAATTATAATTAAGTTTACAACTTTATTGTAATTACGAGTAAGTACAAAACTTTATTGTAATNTTCAATTACTTTATAGAGCTACCATTGGGACCTAATCAGACATATATTTTTCAAACTCTAATAATTAGATCATGTCTAGTCGACCCTAAACCACCAAATCTAATTATTAGTCCTTACTTTTTCCACTAAAGGTAAAAGACTAGACTCTCTGAATATATAAAATCAAAGAAGCCAATAAATTTGTAATACTTTCACCTGACCTATCGTATATGTATTTTTTCTCCCCGTCCAAGATTCGATAATTAGGTACGAGCATGAATGACAGTTTTACCCCTTTAATTATTCTCACTAACTTAAGTACAATTTTCTTCAACGGTTATGCGAACAAATCAAAGATGTCTAAATTTAGTCGTCGCTAAATACTGAGCTCAGGTTTTAATCGTTTAACATAAAATACTTAAATTGTCACTCTACCCATTTTTAGGACGACGATTCCCGACACGAATTCATGTTCTCTACTTCGCTTATTCTCAAGTTTTCAACTCATCGAGATATTTGACCAATCAAATTGATCTCACATGAATCAAAGAACCATTAAAATCATGAAAAGATATACACAATTATGTCAAGAGATTTAGATAAAATACACAGCGGTCAAGTGAAATTTAATTCTTCGCAAGGTCATGCTATAGAATTAAACTCAACACGTGGTCCGCTCAATGCACTCCAAGTGTACTAGTGTTACCTTTAACTATTTTTGTGATAAGGACAAAATCGGACAACACTATAACCTTCCGGTACAAGGTACCAACCCTTATACATATGTGGTGAACAAATTATTTATGACCAAAATATAAGTTATGTCACACTATACTTCTCAACGCAAGTACCCAACTTATATTATCACTAGTAATTGTATGCACTTTAATTCGAATGCTCAATAATTAAATAAATACAATAAATGAAATAAAAAATAATTTTGTTTAATATAATAATATTGTTAATTTTACATCAGCAAAACTGCACTATATGGGCACACAACCCAACAATATCAACATGGCCTCCAATTAATCCTTTAGCACCAGTGTCAGCAAATTCACCAATCATAGTTAGATTTTGACTGTTGATTGTTAGAACAGAGAATAATGTCGCTTCAGGAATGTTCAATCTACTTCAAGCGCAACTAATACGAAGTCTGAGAATAGGTTTTTAATGGTGGTGCAGCGACTAGATTTGGGAGTCAAAAGAGAGACGAGAGGAAAATGAGGGTTTGATAGAGGTTGGGGTGGGAATCGCAAAGGATCTTTTGACTATAGTCAAAAGCAACCCATTTGGCTATAGTCAAAATCAATAAAAAGGCGAAGGAATTTTTCGTTTGTTTACTTTATCGAATAAATTATTTATTTTTATCTCATTTTAGTTAATAAAAAATTAAAGAATCTCCAAATATTTCAATAAATAATGTTTTACTATTACTTATTATATGAAAATATATTTATTTATCATTATTTAACTAATCGGTTCAATCATTTAATCCTTTCGCCTTTTAGGGTCAATGTCCTATCCTAGTTTTAAAACATTTTAATTTATGATCATAGTTATGTACCCAACCACATAACGTTGCAGTCACAAATCACAAATTTCAAATGTCACATAATTTATTATTGGTGACAAACTATTAAATTAATTGGTCACGCTATATTTCTTTATCAAAGATCACAAATTTTATAGATCACAATTTATTTATCCATCAAGTAAAATCAATCCATGGTCACTATACTTTATACTTAGTGTCGCCATCGCTATCCGAATTAATTTTGATCCACAATAGCGATTGTACTTTATACTTAGTGTCATCGTGATCACCCGAATTAATTTTGATTCACAATGGCCACTGTACTTTACACTTACTATTATCATGATCACTCAATTTTATATAATATTTCAGTCAAGCTACCCAATTATTATACCAAAAAAACACACGAAAAAAAAATTCACACATAATTATTACCACAACAAAAAAGAAGGATGGGAATCAGAAACAAAAATAAAAAACACACAACATTAGTAATCATTACGAAAAATTGAAAAAGACCTATATGAAAGTAGAAAAAAAATGTGGGTTTCTGCTAACACACAAAATATATGACACATCGCACTTTCACATACACAAAAAAAAAAATATATACAAGAAGAAACTACCAACTCAAATAAAAAAATTATATAATACAAAACAAACCCAAATTAAAGAAAAAAAAATGTTTATGCTTTCACATAATACTTTTTAAAAATTTTGTAATGATTACCATGTTGTGTGTTTTATATTTTTTATTCTGATTCTCATTTTCTTTTTTCTTTTTTTGTTTTTTGTTTTTGTAATAATTATGTGTAAATTTTTTTAGTGTGCTTGTGTATTTTTTTTTATTGTGGTAATAATAGTGTGGTTTCACTGAAACGTTATATGAAATTGGGTTGTCATGACGAACCAATTTGAGTGACTATGGTAACATTAAAGTATAGTGGCTATGGGTGGATTTAACACTTTATCCCTCACAAATTATCAAATCATATATTATTTGTCAATCACATCACAAATTTTATAGGTCAAAACTTATTTCACGTTTTATCAAATTAATTGGTCACAAGTTATTTCTCAATCACAAATTATAAATTCGTTGATCAACTTAACAAATCATGAATCGCGATTACAAATTTAGTGATAATATAACTTTGTTTAGGCCATATTATTTATTGATCATAAATTATTTATTTTATCTGTTATATATTATTTATTGGTCACAAGTTAATCAATTTATTAGTTATAATCACCCAAATAATTGATCATAAACACTCTTCATTCCGCCATCCACCCCAACCCCATGACACCAATCGAATGTCGAGTCAACTCACCACCATTTGTTATCCTCACCACCACCACCACTGTCACCGCCATTTGCAAATCACCAATAACAAATCACTTTAAAACACCGGTTAAATAATAGATTGAAGGAGGAAAAAACCACCCCCAAACCACTCCCGAAACTGTACAAATCGCACGTTGAGCAGCACAAGTGCCACTGTGTATGGTGAGCGTCGATGCTAGTGACAAAGAGAGGAGAGGATATAGAGATAGAAGGGAGAGAAGAAATAAGAAAGAGTTTGAGAGTGAAATCAAGTAGAGTTGATGGGTGGAGTGGGCGAGTATATATAATATTATTATTAAATATTTAAAAATTGCATTATCACCTTAATTTTGTAGAAGAACTTTTAAACGATATTTTTGAAATTGAAAATTAAAAAACATTAATGGGTACAATTTCCTCTATGAATAATCTTATTTGATTATTTAATATCAAGTATTTTCAAAATAATAATGTTATTTATAATCAACGGCTGCAACAGTCGTCTTATGTGATATAATCTTGATTATTAAAATAAAGGATTATAAAAAACATTCCTATTTTGCAATTACTAAAATTATGCTATACAAAATGACTACTACAATCGTTGGATATGAATATTCATACTATTTCCAAAATTATTTTCAGCTATACATTCTATGGGACCCACAATTTTTTCCCCTTTTTAACACTACATTCTTTAAAAATGGTAGGACCAAAAAAGAAAAATGAAAAATTTCGCACTGGTATACTCGTAAATTGCGATAAAAAGTAACTGACTATAATAACCAACAGTAAAACAAATAAAGCAAAAAAGAACCAGTAATTATGTAATTATAAGTGCATAAAACAAAAAACCAGGGTTTACTTGATACCCAAAATTTTGCAACTTCCTATTCTTAAGTTTAACCTGCTGAACACTAAAATGCATCCACAAAATAGACATTGCAAAAAGATGCTATAAACAGAACCTTGCAGGCAGTTCTTTAAAGAGAAGTTTTTTCAGCTTCTTGATTTTGTTCGTTTTTGCATGGGGCACTATGTTGTCAAAAGCTATAAACAGAACCTTGCAGGCAGTTCTTTAAAGAGAAGTTTTCAGTTTCTTGATTTTGTTCGTTTTTACATGGGGCACTATGTTTTCAAAAGCTTTTTGTCGACTCTGCCATTGAGCAAATGCTATACGAAGCCATCGCCAGATAGAAATATTACTTTATTTTGGGAAGGCCTTGTAATGTCCATATTATTTTCACCTGCATCATCGACAGGGGCGGACCCATACAATTCGTGTTGTGGGGTCAAAAACGAGAATTCCAAAATATCATATCATTAACGAAAATAAGCCGATATGCTATTATAATTGTAACCTACGCGTTTTCATACTCTCAAAACGTCGTATAATTACATCGTTATCAATCTTGT
>OU503042.1:8278740-8293995 GCA_912172775.2 Fraxinus pennsylvanica | reverse complement strand
ACTTTTACTTTATTTTTTTTTAATTTTCGTTGGATGTAAATCAAGATTCTACATTCAATAATAACTCGTTATATCGCTTTTTGATGAATAGGTCATATGCTTTATTATTTGACTTTTATTTATAGAAATATTTGGCTAAACTCACGTCGTGCTTATAACAACCTTTAAATTTATATTTTAGTTGATATTATTGATTTCTATTGTGTTAGATTTTCTAAATTAGAAAGTGACATACCATGTCAAATTTTATTTAAAATTCACGTGTTATGTAATTCGATTATTTAATTCTCACTTTAGTGTAACCTCTTTCGCTAATTTTTCAGTTTTTGATTTTTCACTCGTCGGGGCTAGGTTTTTAGTACCTTCATTGTAAAATTCATAATTCTTTTTTTTATTATTGAATTTTTTTAAAAAAAAGATGAGTTCAAAAGAACAAGTCAAAGATGATTGTTAACCATTCGATGTCAATTACATTTGAAATGATAATATTATTATAATTATATTTACGTTAATTTAGATTTTCTCGACCATATAATTAAATATAAAAAATGATGAAAATTTTAGACTACAACATACCTGAATATTTTTTTAAAAACAATTCATATATTTTTTTTTCCTAATTCGATTTTGCTCCAAGTTCACCATAAATACCGATCTTTATATTTGTAATTTTCAATTTTTTAACTTCAGAACTGTCCGTAGCCTAATTTGCCCAACTCAATTTCTTCCTGGGCCAGTACAATATTGTAGGATAATTGACATAAATAGCTTTACTTTATTTGTACAATGGATTGGTAACGGTCTATTCCGACTTCCACTTGTCACGTTATTTATGTGAGTTCCATAGAATAAAGGACATATCCTTTTTGCTTTAACTGATATAATTTTTTGAAGGGAAAAATTCATAAATAAGGTGTTTACTTTACACCAATTCAAATATCAGATTTATAGTTTGAAAATTCAAAAATCAGGTTTTTTTTTTTAATATAATATAATTAACTCACCCCACTTGCACCACCCCTACTGCTCCGGGACTATTACGACGACTATTCCGACCACCACTCTTCTCCGACAACTTTTTCGACGACTGGTCACATATTTATAATTATAAGTCACAAATTTATTTACTGGCCACATATCGTCAAATTAATTAGTTACAAATTATTTTATGGTCACAGATCAAAAATTTTACAGATCAAATATTATTTCGAGGTCACATATCATTCAAATTACAGGTCACATTTTTTTTATAGGTCACATAAGTCATAGTTTCTTGGTCACAAATTACTTTTCGTCACAGACACCTAATATATAGTCACAAATCAGCCAAATAGTTGGTCACAGACGATTAAATAGTTGGTCACAGACACCCCCACCCGTCACAGCCATATCAACCACCATCACGACAACATCCAGATCCGCCACAACCACCATCTGCAAAAATATCCAACCCAAACACCGTCACCACCACCCAACGCAGCCGACCCACACCCCCCCCACAAACAATCCACCAACACAGTCTATCCCCAACAGCCGACCAACACACCAACAGCGACATAACCCACACACCACAGCCAACCCACTCACCTCGACGCTAGCAGCAGCGACCCACACCACAGTCGCTAGCACCTCGAATCGCTGCTGCGACGAATCGCAGCAGCGATGTGACTGCTGCGACTCGCAGCTATGAATCGCAACAGCGATCGGCTGCGAAGAGGGGGAGGGGAAGATACAGAGAGAGAGGGGGAGGTTACAGAGAGAGAGAGGGGGGGAAGGAGAGGGGAGGCGAGAGGGAGGGAGGTGAGGGAAATTGAGTGATAAATTAGGGTTAGGTTTTATTATATAGTACCTGATTTTTGAATGATAAAACTTAGTCCCTGATTTTTGAATGATAAAACTTAGTCCCTGATTTTTGAATTCCAAACTTTAAGCACCTGAGTTTTTATAATTTCCCTTTTTAAATGTAATGATACAATGTTGCGATATCTTGACAGTCTTTAACGAATATACTTCGGCTGGAATGAACTATACATATATTGAAAAAAGTTGGTAATGTTGTAAATATAGTTACTTTACGAATGACTTTTATACCCCTACAGCCTTAGTTATCATGACTGTTATATCCCTTATAGTCCATGTTCTAAAATGCGCGCAAATATGCCGTCTAGGCGCGACGCGCGGAGAAAACACGTCGAATTCGAGGTATGCGCGAAAAATGTGTTTTTGTTCTAAAGCGCGCCTAGGCGTGCCTAATCCCGTCTAGGCGGCGCATTATGTCACCTAATTTAATTTTTTTTTTCTTTTTTTTTTTGTAAAAAATCTATTTTTTTATATATAAAAATATATTTATCCTTTTTTTAAATCTGTTTTTTTATATTAAAAAATCTATTTTTTTTATATAAAAATATATTTAATGCCTTAAAAATACGAAACGCATTATGACGCTTATTCTTCGCATTGACACGTCTAAACTTGTGATTCTTGATTCTTGATTATCGGCATCGACGCATCGCAACGCATTACGCATTAGAACATTGCTTATAGTTATAATCCTTCATTGTAAATATAGGCATTTTGTTCTTAATAAAACACACGAATTTATTGGCTACTTTCCTTTTCTTTCTAGTTTATAACACGTTCTCAGTACGATTCTCTCAAAATCAGAGTATATTAAATAGAAGTCAGAAGACAATAATTTTGATAAGCATAATCATCTGTGTCATGTGAACCAAAATTAATTTGGTGACATGTGAATTTTTTTATATACATATCCTTTAATTCCTTTCTATTTTTTTTTTTACTTGTACATTAAATCTGCCGCAATCATTGCCTTTTGATTCATGCATTTTGATATGTGGAATTCATGCTTTTAACTTCTGTGTATGTAAAATTCATTTTGAAGTTATTCATGTCTTTAACTTCTATATATATATGAATTCAAGTGTTTTGTATCTTTTGCGTGTTGGTAAAAAATTTAGTCAATTCTATTAACTTCTATATGTGAAGATTTTTTTTCCTAATGCATGTTTGCCAATTAATTTTTATATCAAATCTCGTTTGTATGGTAATTAATATTTGCAAATTGATTAAATATTTTTAGATGTTCCTTTACAAACTTTAAATTGATAATCTATCATATTGTTGTTCCTAAAGTACCACAACATTATAATTAAAATTCTCGAAGAATATTATTTGCTCCTGGAGAATATGAATTGTAATTTTCAACATTCCAAAAAAATATTTATATATTACTCTTAAAGAAAAAATAGTAAAATATAATGTGCTCTTGAAGTAACACGTTATAATTCCATTAATATTTTAGTTAGATTTTACTCGCTCTCAAAGAAACTAATAATATAAAATCTAACATAAATTATGTTTTTACTCCTAAATAATAAATATTTACATAATTTATTACTGTAAATAATAATATCTTATTACTCCTGAAAAAGTAAGATATTATTGTTATTTCGGAACAAATACGATTCAAACATTTAAATATTTCATAAGAATATTGTAGAATTGTTTGAATTAATTAATACAAATCAATATTCTTGACGAATATTGTGTTGCTCTGAAAGAAGCACACAATTTTATATTTATTAATATTTTTGAAGAATATTATGTTGTTATTTTTTTTAAAATCACAATTTAGGCATTTTAATGTAAATATAGTATTGATCATAGAGAGTTGAAATTTTAATTAAATTGCTTATAAAGAAACAATAATATATTTATTTCAATATTCCTGAAAAATATTGAGGAAACCGTCCACCTTTAACCTCACATGTGCACCATTTCTTTGGAATTGAGGAAACCGTCCAAATTCATTTTTTTTTTTTTTTGGACAATAGAAACAAATTTCATAATCAATTTTAAAAAAATTCACTTTAATGAACAATTTTGATGTAAACGAACACTAAATTTTGATAAAAAAATGATTTTTTAGGGAAAAATGAATTTTCATTTTTTTTTTTTTACTTTTTAGCAATGGAAACAAATTTTATAACCAATTGTGGAAAAAATTATCACTTTAATGGACAATTTTCATGTAAAATAAAGCCAAACGAAAACAAAATTTAAAAATTTTTCGGGTGAAAAATTATGTCAATCAAACATTCTTAATTTCCAATTCTCTACAAAACAATTTTTAGGCAATTGCTTTCCCTAGAATTCATTTTCTTTCCACCCATTTTCCATTCTTGCAATCAAACGGACCCTTATATTTTATTGTTTGGCATGTTCAGTTAGACCATCACTGGATTAATGATGATGTGAAGTTAAAAATTCAAATGAACATTTAATGAAGAATCGGAAGATTTTTCAATCCAAAGAATTCCTATATGATGTTTGTTTTTGAAAATTGATCATTGATTGCAACTAGCTAAAATAAGGGCTAAATTCCTTATATTTTTGAAAATTAATTAGAGTAATAAATGTGATACATCATCCTTCACGTTGACCATCTAAATATTATTTGTATCTAATAGATTTGTTACATATACCAAATGATTGCATATTGTTCACAACCTAAAATTTGTAAAATTACTGCTCAAATTTTAAGTTATGAGTATAATTTTCATATTATACAATCAAGACAATGTGTCTTGTTAATACTAGTGAGATTAAATCTCAACATTTTAATAAGTATTAGTTGGGATATCGGTGAATGGTTTTAATATTATTGCTTGTTAAACGCATTCGATAATTTCTTAGTCATTTTGTACTTTCCATTTTTGTTTATGGAATGCTATTACGTATCATGCCAATATCATAGTTCTCCATATTATAATTGGCTTATGGTCAGAGTCTGATTTCTTCATCTAATTATTTGATAGTACAATATATATGTAATTAATACACCACATGGCACTGAGATGAGAAGTACGGAATGATGAGAAGAAATGCGCAATTTGAGCCCTTATATAATATTTCAAGCACTAACGAGTGATATTTTGTAAAACAATTTGTTAATTATCAATTTGATTAGAAAATTCTTTCAACATTATGGGGAGGAATTAAGAAGTTGGAAGTAATGTACAAATGTATCATTCTCAAAATTCTCGGAAAAGATAATTCGAACCAAAAGTTCGAAAGATAATTCATTTAAATGTATTTATTGACCAATGAAATCATCAATATCTCACACACCGACTTTAAATGCTCCAACTCGAATTGACATTCTATAGAAAAATTAGTTAATATTATATTTGATAAATTTATGGCACGTTTGAAACGTAATAATATTCGATTCTAATACAAAAATTTCCGAAAAATTGAGCAATTGACAAATGTGATCTCATTAAGGAGACATATACTCTTGATGAGTATTTAGACATAACAAAATATAAAACATCAGAAGAGATTTAGTACCTGATATGTTGAAAATTGAGATATTTCAATAAGTTATGTCATTTTGGAAATAGAAATAAAATTGAAAAAAAGTTGTCAACAAAATGTTTTCACATGATGTAGTACATCATATTACAAATAGCGATGAATCTAAATGAATTCGTCAAAACATATTAATTGAATAAATTATTGGCCAAATAAGTGGATGAAATCCTAACAAAATTGAATTACTAAATAATCTGAAATTTTTAGATCTACAATCTGGACACCTAAATGTGTATACTTGAAAATGAAAAAAGTAAAGTCGTAATATAAATTGTATGACTTTTTACATAATGAATTTCACCAAAATTTGTATAAATAGATAAGTTATCATGTGGTGAATGTAATCGCAATCATCTACCTTGTTGTGTAACAGTACATGAAATTTATATGCATATAATAAATGTGATTATAGTTAACTTATCTTATATAAATTTAATATTATCCTTGAAACTTTAATATGCTTGAAGCATAATTCAAGTAATATTATCATGAAGAGTAAATACGCATTATACTCTTTTTTCCTTGACCAAAGTTTTGACCCATTGAGATTTCCTGCCAAAGTTTTTAATGAGACAATTGTAACGTACTTAAAAGAATAATGTACTCTTTTTCGTTCATTAAAATTTTTTCCACACGATTTTTCCTAATAATGTTTTAACGAGACATATTTTTTTGTGTAGTAAATGTCCATAACATATAAAACATTTACCTTCATATTAACTCCTATATGTACGAAACTCTCGAAGAGATCAACAAGAGCTATTTTTTGAATCATCATAGTACTACAGTCTAGGGATGGCAACGGGGCGGGGTCAGGGCAACCTCCCCCACCCCCGCCCCCGCCCCCGCCAAGCAATTCTCTACCCCATCCCCGCCCCGTTACCCGTTTAAGGCAGGGCGGGTCCTTGCCCCGTTTACAACCCCGTTTAATTTTTATTTTTTTTAAATATTTGATAATTTATTTTTATTGTCCACATTTATTAGATTTAGACAAATAAATTTAGTTGTCATTTTCTATTAGAAGTAATGAAATTTCGTGAAATTTTTCATTTAAAGTATTGAATTCTAAAAAAAAATTAAAAAAGTTTTTTAAAAAAATTAAACGGGGCGGGGCGGGGCGCCCGTTACCCATCCCCGCCCCGAATACCTGATTAAGCGGGTTATCCGAACCCCGTTCGGGGCGGGGCCCTCGGGTATAGGGTTTGTCAGATTTTTTTACTAACCCTACTACAGTCATTAAACATTGATAAATATTTTGTATGGAGACGGTTAATAAACTTTTGTAATTGCATGTTCACATGAATACCTTGATACAAGAATTGAAATAATGGGAGTAGCTGTAATCTTTTTCCTTCAATCAAGTTTTGCTCCACTAAATTTTCTTGACAAAGTTTTGACGAGGCAACATTTTATTACTCAAAATTATTATTACTCTCTTTTTGTTTTTTTTTTTTTTCATTTGTTGGCATTTTTGTCCCAACGAGTTTTTGCCAAATAATGTTTCAATTGGATCGTTATTATGTAAATAGTCATTTAAGGGGAAGTGTTGTAAATATAGTCGTATTTATGAATGGCTTTTATACCCTTAAAATTTTAATTATTATGATTGTTGTATCCGTTGTAGTCTTAATCTTTCCTTATAAATATAGGATTTTGATTATTAATAAAACACACGAATTTATTAGCTTTTTTTTTCTCTCTCTCTCTAGTAATAGGTAGTTGGAATAGAGAACTTTTAGGGAATAAACACATCCATTCTAAATCGGAATTTCAATGGTCAATTTATCAACTCATTAAAGTAAAAATTACTTGGAAGGTTCCCAAAAGAAACACTCCATTACTTCCCCTATTCCAAAATTTACTTTTAATTCCATTAATTTATATAAAAAAAAAATTCTCCACAAATAGCGCTTAAAATCTAATTTTTTAAGCTCTTGAGCAGCATGGAACTATGAGAGTCATTTAGAATATTATTGAATGTAAATTTCTTACCTAAATAGTTTAAAAATTAATCGGATGTTGGGTCAGATTTTTCACCTCATGTTTAGAAGAAAATCCATGTTAGCAACCACCCAAAGAGAAATTTTGGATTTTTGGGGTATCCAACACCACCAAAATTATGATCATTACTTGGGACTCCCATCAATGGTGGGTGGGAACAGGAGGAAAGCATCTTCAGATTTAAAGTCAAAGGTATGGCAGAAATTGCAGGGATGGAATGACAAACTTTTGTCGCAGGGTGGAAGAGAAATTCTTGTTAAAGCTGTTGCGCTATCTATCCCCACTTACACAATGAGTTGTTTCAAGCTTCCAATATCTTTGTGCAAAGAGCTAGAGAGTATGATTGCAAAATTTTGGTGGGGACAAAGAAAGGAAGAAAACAAAATACGATGGATAGGGTGGAAGAAGTTATGTAACACTAAAGGAACAGGAGGTATGGGGTTTAAGGACCTTCAGGCTTTTAATATGGCTCTCTTAGCAAAACAAGGCTGGAGAATTCTACAAGAGGAAGGATCATTGCTACAAAAGATATACAAAGCTAAATATTTTCCTCATGGACACCTTAAAGATGCTAAATTGGGAGCAAATCCATCATATGCATGGAGAGGTATTTGGGAGGCAAGACAACTGCTATTTAAAGGTTGTAGATGGCGAGTTGGTAATGGAAAGGAGATAAACATTTGGACTGATTACTGGTTGCCGAACCATCAATTACTAAGCTGCCCATATGGAATTAATGTAGATCAAAGAGATTAGACGGTATCACGACTAATTGATGAGCACACTTGTTAATGGGATATTGAGAAGGTTTCCAGAATGCTTCACCCTAGAGATACCTATGAAGTATTCCAAATACAATTAGTAGGAGGACAGAACAGACCGGATGTTATGAATTGGGAACCAGAGAAGAATGGTTTCTATACAGTTCGGAGTGGCTATAGATTGTTTGTGAAGAACAATGGTTCGAGGCAGCTCGATGAGGTGTCCTATGCTGAGGACCAACAGAAAATGTAAGAAGAAAATTTGGAAATTGCAAATCCCCCATAAGATACGTGTATTTGCATGGAGAGTTTGCCACAATGGGTTGCCAACACTCAGAAACTTACTGGCCATGGCCAGGAAAGTGGTAGAAGATGTCAGATGTAAATTCTGCAATAGAGAGGAAAAAGATATAAATCATGCATTATTATACTGTTCTAGGATTGAACCAGTGCTGTCAACAAAACTGAGCTTCTTAAAAAATAATTCTGAGCAGCAGGACATCGCACATATAGTAAATCTAGTAATAAACAGGAACTTTCCTGGTGAGCTAGATGAACTAGTCTTATGCCTGTAGGGAATGTGGTATAGCAGGAACCAGTTCATTTTTGAACATAAGATATTTACTCCACAGATGGCTATTGATCATGCCCTTATAGTTGCTGGTGGATTTAAATGTGCACAGAAGCAGAAACAGTAAGGGACCCATCGTAGATAATGGTGGAGCCCTCCACTGGAAGGGGCCCTAAAGCTTAATGTTGATGGGGCTTTATTTGAGGATCAATGCAGATATGGGACTGAGATGGGTCTCTGGGATGCAACAAGAAAGATGATTTTCTCAGTAAGTAAACCAGAAAAGGGTAGTATGGACCCAATAGAGGCAGAGCTCCTAGCGATGCTAAGAGGTTTACAGATTTGCTTACCTTTGTCCATCCAGAATTTACAAGTAGTAAGTGATTCGTTGTTGGTGGTCCAAGTAGTGACAAAAGTACATGACGAATCTCTGTCCATTTGGGGGAACTTGATAGATGAGATTCGACAGTTAGTGAATAGATTCCCGAATATTGATGTAAGGCATGAAAGTTTCATGTTTAACTCAGTTGCACGTTGTCTAACTAGGAATTCATGGCATCCCAATGACCTGTTAGTGTGGTAGAATGATCCTCCGAACTTTGTTTCACACATTATTGAGCATGATGCATTGATGTAACCCTCTTAAAGTTGTTTTAATGAAATGTGTTTTGTTTATCAAAAAAAGAAATGGTAATCCCACAATTGACATTCATAACCATATTACAAGTATGTACCTTTTTAGTATATTTGACAATAAATATAGCCTTTGTTTGAAAATAATTTATACATAGTAAATTTTATAAATAAATATAAATAGGTAATGAATAAGTGAAATACTAATGAGTTCATTAAAAGTGTGTAGTTAAAAATAAAGTTTGACCACCTATAAATAATTTATTAAATTTTGCCTAAAGAAAGCTTAATAAAATATAGGGATACAAGTTAGGAAAAAAATTAATTTTTTTTCATTCACTTCAAAAATACATTTTTCTCTCTTTTATTTTCAATCATATATTTTTCAATAAAATAATATTACACACAAATTTAAAAAAAAAATTTATTTTTTAATCGCACATCCTCACAATTTCAAAATACATTTTTTTTTTAATTTTGTAAAAAATAGGGTTCCATGCTCTCAAATAAGATTATAAGAGAGAGATTTTCGTAATTAACGGACCCAAATCTTGTCGGGCAAAATCAGGGGCGGACCCAGACGATTCGATTATTGAGCATGATGCATTGATGTAACCCTCTTAAAGTTGTTTTAATGAAATGTGTTTTGTTTATCAAAAAAAAAAAAAATGGTAATCCCACAATTGACATTCATAACCATATTACATGTACGTACCTTTTTAGTATATTTGACAATAAATATAGCCTTTGTTTGAAAATAATTTATACATAGTAATTTTATAAATAAATATAAATAGGTAATGAATAAGTGAAATACTAATGAGTTCATTAAAAGTGTGTAGTTAAAAATATAGTTTGACCACCTATAAATAATTTATTAAATTTTGCCTAAAGAAAGCTTAATAAAATATAGGGATACAAGTTAGGAAAAAAATTAATTTTTTTTCGTTCACTTCAAAAATACATTTTTCTCTCTTTTATTTTCAATCATATATTTTTGAATAAAACAATATTACACACAAACTAAAAAAAAAAATCTTATTTTTTAATCGCACATCCTCACAATTTCAAAATACATTTTTTTTTTAATTTTGTAAAAAATAGGGTTCCATGCTCTCAAATAGGAGAGAGATTTTCGTAATTAACGGACCCAAATCTTGTCGGGCAAAATGTCGGATCCACTAGCGGCTTACATGGCACAAAATGATTGGTAAAGGCTATGTGTTCTCTTCGTATAATAAAACAAACCTTCTTATAGTTTTAAAAAAAAAAGGTTGAACAATTTTTTTTTTCTTCAATTCTGTAAAATAAGGTACATAATTTTTTATCTCTTTCTTTTAAATTTTAGCTGCATATTCATGTCTCTATTTCTGTTAATCTGTGTAAATCGTTCATAATTTGTGATTGAATGTAATTAAAACCGTAAAAAATCTGGATCGGGTGATTTTGAAACTGCTTTGTAGTTTTTTTTTTTTTAAATATATTTTACTGTGTTCAAAAAGACTCGTCTGATCTGAATTATTAGATCTAGAATTTGAGATCTGAGCGTGTGTTTAATCGAATTGTACAAATTCGATTAAACAGTTTACGATTTTTTTTTCCCTGTTTTGGTATGGTATTGGACCTGTGTATTATATGACTTATTTTTTTGTTAAAGTTTATGATTTGATTTCTGTTAAAAATACTCTCACAATGAAAATTACGCAAATGAAATGACTTTGAAAAGAATCGATATACACGAAGATAAAGTTCAAATTTATATATCCTTAAATTTCTTTCGCATTCAGGTCGACTTATATTGTTTGTGTGGATTTACCAAAACCCTGATTTGGGCATCCGAGCACGAGTGAAAGTGAAATCTTGATAAGAAGAGGGAAGTAATAAAACTTGATCGTCTTAAGGGGAAAGGGAACATTTGTGGTTTTTGTTCAAATTGTTGAATGGATATCAGTATACCACCGTGAATTGAAATATTAATTTAGAAATTTTTAGTTTCCTTTTCTTTGTTTCTGGCCTTTTAATTACTACATAAACCAGCTCTGCATGACACATTCTTCCATACAAATTGGAGGGAGCAGTTGCAGGGCATGGACACTCCCATTTGTGGGAACTTTCCATATTCAAAAGAAAATTTTCAACTAATCTTGTTGAGACATAATGAAGATTGAAGAAATATAAATTGGTGAAAGACCACAAGTACAAGATTTGTGGTTGCTTTTCCAGCTCTTCTGTGACAATTTGTTAGATATCTGCATTGGTTGTTTCAGTTTGTACATCAAAGAGATCTCAAGTAGTTGGAAATTTGAGGCAGTGAATCTTGATTTCTTGCACATATCTCCTATGTTTATAATATAACTTTAGTGTGCCATTGTATTTTATCCACCGATGATGCAATTACTTGTGAAATATTCAGATGTACAGGTTGCTAACACGACTACGCATTTCACGAGCATTTTTTTCTTGTTTTTTGGATGGGTGATTTTACTTTATAAATTTAGTTCTAAAGCTTGAAATGGTGGGGCAGAAATGGCTTTGGGTGGAGGTGGTCCCCAGAGAGGAACTGCTGCAGCAGCAGCTGCTAACATGCGTAGGAGGAGAACAACTGGTGGTGGAGCTGCTGGTGGGGCTAGTGGAACCATGCTCCAGTTCTACACTGATGATGCTCCTGGACTCAAGATTTCTCCCAATGTTGTGCTTGTTATGAGCATCGGATTCATAGCTTTTGTTGCTATTCTCCATGTCATGGGTAAGCTCTACTTTGTGCGTAGAGAGGCTTAAGATAGAGGTTGGTGGCCAATAAAAATATGAATTATTTCCTCAGAATGTTTTCGGTTAGAATTTTTTTTACATATATATATTTTCCAAACGGTTGTAATGAATAGATACCTAGGCTTGGAGTAATGTGATGGAAAATTGTGTATGCTGGCAGTGTTTAATGTCTCAAGTCTCTTGCACTGTTTACCGGATGAAGTTTTTGGATATCTCATCTTTTTCATTACTCGTTTCCCTTACCTTCAATAATTTAGCACATCGTATGATTTGCATCGTTTCCTTGCTTAAAATCGAATGATCATATAATTGAGTTAAACTTTCCTAGCTTAAAATTGAATGATCATATAATCAAGTTACTCATTTATTGTTCGAACGTGGAAGTTAAACCAATCAACAAATACTAAAATTTTCAACTAAACAAACACGTTACACACCAGCCAGACAAACACTTCACCTTCTTTCTAATTTCCCACCGTAGGCCACCCACACCTGCCATGTTGGCCCAACCTAAATCTGCCTCCCCTCCCACCCCTTGCAATAGTCACCACCTCGTGATCTGATTGTCGTCGTCACCACCATTGCTTATCAACACCACTCATTTCTTCCTCCACCTTGCTGCCACCAGGCCTACCACCACTTTTTGAAACCACCAAGCGATGGGAACAAATTTCAAATCTGAAATCAGGAATTGATCCTTCAAGAACCCTTTTGGCTAGAAAATGGAATCGGGAAGAGCATGAAAAATGGAATAAAAACGCTTTACATTAGTTTTGATGGATCTGACCTTACATTTTTGGTTTTGTTAGGTTGGTTTTTTGTGATGTTTATTATATTTTTCGGGTAATGGTGGTCGGTGCAGCTAGGTGATGATAGTCTTGGTGGTGGGATGATGTGGCGTGGCTGGTGGTGATAGCCATTTATTTATTTATTTATTTATTTTTTTATGGTGGTACATATCTGCTCATGGCAGCGGTCGTGGTTGTGGTGATCGGCGCAGACAGGGTCTAATGGTGGTGGTGGTATAACAACAAATGTTACAAAGGGTGGTTACAACAACAGCAGTGATGTAACAATAATTTTTACTGACTGGTGAGTCCGTGTAACAATTGGGACCTACAATAGTGATGGTGCAAATAACGATGCTGTCAAAAAGCATATTATGTTACAAGTGATGATGAAGGGTGATAACGAAGGAAACGTTAACATAAGATTATAAAATGTTACAAAATTTGTGTAAATAATAATAATAATAAAACATTTGAGAAAAAAATGATCTAAAAATTAATTATGAAATTAGTATTTTTTTTTAATCAAATATGGCTAAATTTTACATCGTAAGCCAAATAAAAATAGCTGCAGGTATTGATATGATTCTACCCAGCCTGACCTGCAATATTAGCGTTCAAAGGCCAGTTCGGTCCATAGATTTTGAAAACGGTCGGGCAAAGTACTATAATTGCAGAAGAAAAGTTCAGGTACATTACATGTAATGAACCAGGTCGAGACGCAGGTGGACCAATCCGATCTGACCTACCCATTCTGACACCGTATAATTGCACTTCACCGAGCAAATTAACATGGCAGGTTGCGATCTTCCAATAGATCTAACAATAACAAAACGAAAGGGCCAAAAAAGGTATTCATATAGCCCCATTTTTAAAGAGAACAAGGACAAGGGGCAAAGATTAGGGCAACATTCTGAATTTACATAAAAGGAACTTGCATTATCTGTAAATAGCAGTACCAAGGAAAACCAGCAAACAGATGCTGCTACATATGTTAATCATAGCACAACTAAAATAAAATAGGAATAAATATACATACATGGTGATAGTTATCTACAGTAACATCGTTCGATCCAGATCATCTGCCACTAACTATAAAATATAAAACAGGAAAATGTATGTACAACCAAAGTTTAGTGCATGTTATCTGGTATTCCACCAGATCCTACACCATCATCCACAGGTTTTGGGCCCCCACAGGATCTTGATACTGATTCGAAGAGTTTCTCAATCTCCGGTGCACACCTTGTGAAAGATCGGCTCCAGAAGTTATATCTGGGATTCTGTTTTACAGACAGAAATGTGTGAAAAATAAAGCAATTTGCGTTTCAAAGACTTCATCTCGTGGAATAGATTAGCATAAATTACCTTGATTAGCTCTATAAAAGTAATTAGAAGACCCCACGGATGAGGCCTATTAACGATGAGTCGCTCCAACAGTACTCGAGTGATTTGCTCCTGAATCATTTCCTGCTCAAATTAGAACACTATTACATTAGAAACCAGCAAATCTGTACTCTTCATTTTCGGCATGTTTGGAGAGGGAGGGTAGTAGTTGACAACTAATGAAGAAAAATAAGTTAAAATCTTGTTTGTTATATTGTCTTGTGCAAACTAGTAATGCTTACGAAATATATGCTTTATACATAAAGTGAAACTATATATGCAGTCTTGAGTAGATAATTGTGGGAAATGACGAGGATTCAAGACCATCAATCGGAAATTAAATTCTCCGTTTCTTAGAATTTGAAAGCAAGGGAAAACCAATAAAAATAATGATATCATCTACAACCTAGTAAACCGAAAAGTAAAGATTGTACCCACCTGGTTTGATTCGGCAAAAAGATAGAGAAGGATGAAAGAGAAGTAATGTGTGTGGTTGTTTGGATAACGTAATTGGTTAGCAACCGCATTTAGAAATAAATAACAACCCTCAGTGTCCAGATCCATTATCAAAGTCTGGAAAATGTCCAAAGCAGCACTGACCAAGAACACAGTCATACTAGCCATGGACTGTGAATGAGGGGGTGCTCTAGCCTGCAGCTGCTGAATAGCCTATGAATAATTTAACAAAGTCAAAATCAGAAAATAAAATATAGGGAAAATTGCTGCCACGATACCAAACCTTTCACATTTTTGCAGACTTTGTCCAAACCTTTCATTTGTGCCACTCACGGTACCAAATTTGACAGAAACTGTCAGTTTGACCGTTAGTTAACCAATAATTAAATGTCTGACCAATTGTTGACCAATTTTAAAGGATAAATATGTAACTTTACATATTTTATATCATTAAAAATTAAATTAAAATAAACCCCAAAATACTGTTCATGTT
>OU503042.1:8243573-8278173 GCA_912172775.2 Fraxinus pennsylvanica | reverse complement strand
GGGGTTTTTTTTTTGTTTTTCTTTTTAATTTTTTCATATGAAAAATGTAAAGTTACATATTACCCTTTAAAAATTGGTCAACAATTGGTCAGACATTTAATTATTGGTCATCTAACGGTCAAACTAATGGTTTTTGTCAATTTGGACACCAGGTGCGAATTGTTTAAAGGTTTGGTACCTTAAGTGGTACAAATGAAAGGTTTGGGCAAAGTCTGCAAAAATGTGAAACGTTTGGTATTGTGGGTGCAATTTTCCCTAAAATATATGGTGAAGAGGAGGAATTATGCTGCATGTAAAAGAAAAGAGTAAAAATTAATTAAAGGGGAAGAATAACATTGTCCTTGTGATTACATTTTTCCGAATTGTTATAAGTTGTCCAAGAGGTGGAAAATATTGGGAAATACCTGCATCCCAACATGAAGTACAAGGGAGTTGATGAGAGGAACGTTGTAACGGGTCCCAGCACGAGCGGCATCGCTTGGAGAAAGCAGAAGCTTTTGCTTCAACTCAGCAAGAAACGTAGACCCTTGTTGCCTAGTCTGTAGCATAAATTGGCACGAGAAATACTTGCACCATAAGCGCGGAAGAACTAAAGAAACTTCACTACTTTAAGAACCACCCCCACCCACCACACAGAACAGATGTGTGCATGCGCGCACAAGGGGGCGTATAATCCTTTATTTTACCCGTTTCCTCTAAATATATTGTTTCATTTTCCATTTAGGTTTACCTTTAGATACTCATCGACATCATTCTTCATCTGCTTGGCTTTAAGAGCAGCATCAACCTCAGCAAGAATACGTGGTGATTGACTTATCTCTGCCAGCAGATCAATCTAAATATGGAAACACAACATAATTTGTGTCAGTATTATATTTGATGGCCAAGTATATTGATAAGGAATCTAAGATTAGGTAGACACCTTTAAGTTGGGTGTAGAAGGATCTGGTAGCCTCATATTACGAGGAAATGCGCTGAGGATTATATTTCGCATCTGTATGCAGCTTGGGGGGATCACATCGCAGAAGCTGAAATGATAATCACATAGAAACTCTGGAAAATCATGGAGTAGCACCAACAACACCCTGAGTGTGCCTTTGTAAAGAAAGTGGACCTAAATGCCAACAAGAATAATTTATTGAAAAAAAAAAACACTGAAAGCATTATCATCTGCAGGCAATAATAATGATTAAATAAACGATGATCTCATTCAAAAAAAGAGGCGCACAGGTTCACCCAGTTCAGCATTCCTCAGAAATGGTTCCATGAACTGAAACAAGTCTACTAACAACCGCTGAAAATAGGGCCACCCCTTCTGTGCATTTGCTGTGAGTAATTTTGGCATAAAACTTCTATTGCTAACCAAATCTAGCCATGCAAAGCTGTAAGCAATTCAACTAGTCAGTATCAAATGAATTCATGAACAGACAAATTCCAAATTAAACAGCTTAACAACAATAATAATCACGGTGAACAACTACCATTTGCCTTCTGATAGAAAGTTGTGAACCTACAAAATATTATTATAGAAAAATAGGCTGCTGAAGATTGCAGGGCAAAATGAAAAAGGTCAGGTGTTATATAGTAAAGTGAAGAACATTAATAATTATGGTGAACTTACTGAACTACAACAAACATTGACATCCCTCCTGATAAAGAAGGCAAATAGTGAACATACCAGGAACTATAATAAAAATTAGGCTACTGAAGATTTCCATCGTAAAAAGAACAAGGTAAGGTGCTCTCTACTGTAATCATTTGTACATAGTTTTCATCATAAATCAAAACTGTATGGAAACAATTTTTAACATGTTCTACTACAACAAGAGCCTAAGCCTTATTCCCAAAAAACGTGGGCCCTTGTGGTAGACTGGTAGCTACATAAATCCTAATCGTCCCTGATGCACTGCTACATTCATTTGAAGGTCCACTTATATGAATGTTTTGCAAACAATCAGGCTATATTAATTTCCGCATCTCTCACCCTTTTTTAACCTGTTCTGGTGGAATCATATCACTCTAATTTGCCCTTTTTTAATCATGTAAGAGTAGATCCCATATCATTATAGCATATCATGAAAAAAAAAAACACACACACACACACACATCCTTTGATTGCACTTAAGAAAAAGGTCAACAAAACTGAAGAAGGAACCTGAAGTACACAGCCAAAGTTCCACAATGAAAATGACAACACTTTAGCATGACATGGTAGTGATGGACAAGAAACTAACCTGAATCCTGGAACTTTGAGCGGTTGAAGAGCATGGAAGGTATTTGCTAGAACAGTCAAAACCTAAAAGAACAAGTTAGAATTGAAGTTAAGTCTTGATCAGAAAAATAAATTGAATGCTAACATGCGACATACCTGGAAATTTGCTCCGTCGAAAACGGAGTCCAAGGAACACAGATCCAGCAGCCAGTTAATAAACAACCTAAAATATGGTCTTGGATTAAAGGAAGATCTCTTCTCTTCAGCATCTTTCTGAATGAACTTCACAGCCACTGCAAGCACCTGTAAAAATACCAATTATGGAATGCATTCAATTGCAGTGTGACCAAAGAAATTCTCAAATCGAACAGGCGGGGGATTAATACCTTGGGCAGAAGAGAGAGTTTGCTAGATCCTTGATCAGGAGAAAACTGGAAAATTTGCAGGAAGAGAAGTCAAGACAGAGGATTGTGGGGTCAGTCAATATAATGAGAACAGGAGGAAGAAAGGATACTGAGAATTGAGTTAGAGGGAAGTTACCGATGTTAATTCGTGTACTTAAAAGACCGAAAACAAAAAATATAATTCCAAAAATATGATTTCTACCTTCAGGATTGAGAAGACTAATTTGGCAAAGATGTCGATAGCAAGAAAAGAAAGAGGTTGTCCCTGATGCAACTGAGATGGGCCAGAATTGATCACCTCCGAAGATAAGCAATGTGACACCGACAGTTCCTGAGAAAGAGCACGGTGAATTTGAAGTCTAGACAAACCATACATTTATACATAATATGTATTAAAATGGGAGGAACTTCACCATGAGCCGGCGAAAAAAGCGATCTGACATGTCATCTCCTTTGAGTAGGCCTCTCTGGAATAAGTGTAAGATGTAACGAGTACAAGCTGCATCATTTGTTCCCGTAAGTTCACATATTTGGTACCATTCCGCAAACAGAACAGAAACCTAGACGAATAGCAGATTCAAAGGAAAAATTAGAAACTATTATAAAGAACGCCGGTACTCTCGAGCCAATTTCAACCCTGAGATATCTATCCCAATCCACAAGAAAAGAGAAACAAGAATAAATATGAAAATGAAGTACCAAGGGTAATACCAAAGGATAGGCAAAGACATTTGATATGGAACGATGTGACTCAAGAAAACATGATCTCAGAGAAATTTTCCAGGTCAAGGTCCAAATCTCGACAGTATAAAACATGAGACTTCATAGCATGCAGAAATTCGTATGCAATGACAATTTGTTCAACAAAAAACTAAGCCTTATTTCCAATGAACTTGGAGTCCGCTACAAGAATCTTTTTTTGAACTCCTTCCAATAGACTAATATATCCATAGAAATCAAATCGAATCCAATCTTCTCTTCTGCAACCACATCAGGTCAATCAAATTTTGATCTACATCTTAGTGTTATAATCTAATCTACTAGGATTGTGTCACTCTTGCGAATATGATTCTTCAAGTCAACTGAAAACATGCTGGACATTTTTCCCTTAATTTTTTAAATCTAAAGTAGAAAAATAAGAGACCCCCGGTTTTGTTCCAGAATATATTACTAGAATAGGAAATAAGTATATTTGATTCTAATTTATAGGGATTTGACATAATTAGTTCCTTCATAATATAGGATTTGTACCTTGTATACATACCTAAGAGATTGATGAATATGATTAGAGAAATTATTTCGTTCCTCTCAATTTTACATGGTATCAGAGCTTCTCTGAGTTCGCCTGGTTCCGGTGACTTTTGGTCCTCACCGCCAACCCGTGAGGGACACCCACCCTCGACCGGCCTTCGCCCGGAGCCTCACCGCTGGAAGCCCAGCGCGTGAGGCACGCGCCACTGGAAGGTTTTGTCCAAACTCCCACTCGCGGGAATCTGGTTCTTTTTGCACCATTCTGCTCGCCTCGACTTCCACAACACATTCTACTACCTGTTTGGGTCAGCATCTGCTAGGTTTGTGATCTATTTTGGGGACGAGTTCGATTATTCCAAGTATTTTGACTTTCTTGAGGTGTGTGTTATTTGGCTGATATTTGAACATATGGAGGAAATGAAATCTGTTGTTATGTCTAATATGATTCCGATGATGTCAAAAATCATGGACCATAAACTTAATTGATCTAATTATTTAAATTGGATAATCACCTCATTGATGAACCACCTAGTGATAATTCGAAAGCCTCATGGCTAAGAGAGAATGCCCGTCTGTTTTTGCAAATACGTAATTCTATTGATAGTGAAGTGGTTGATTTGATAAATCATTGTGAATTTGTGAAAGAATTGATGAAGTATTTGGAGTTTGTGTACTCTGGCAAGGGCAATATCAAACACACTTATGAGGTGTACAAGCTTTTTATCGTGCAGACAAA
Organism: Fraxinus pennsylvanica; assembly: GCA_912172775.2. NCBI lineage: Eukaryota > Viridiplantae > Streptophyta > Magnoliopsida > Lamiales > Oleaceae > Fraxinus > Fraxinus pennsylvanica. Next base: position 8,273,570 of record OU503042.1, on the reverse strand, counting down.
TGTGACAGATCTCTCACTGACTAATTTATGAATTTTAATGCGCTGCTTCCATTCAGTACCTATGTGAAAACTCGACAAGCTCAGAGAGCAAAGATGGTGGTTATGAGCTTTTTGGCTGGTCTTCCTTCTGAATTTGAAACTGCTAAATCTCAAATTCTTTCTAGCCCTGAGATATCCTTGTTGGAAGAAGTCTTTAGTAGGGTACTCGACACAGAAAATTCAACTTCTGCTCATCCTAATAGTGCTCTTGTTAGCTGCACATCTGAATCTGGGAGACAACCATATAGAAGTGGAAATAAAGGGGAAAACTCAAGTAGTTATGATCGAAATCTTGGTACTCGAGGACAGGATTCAGGAAGTGTTATGATCGAAATCTTGGTACTCGAGGACAAGATTCAGGAGGTGTTGTCTGTTACTATTGTCATAAGCCAGGACATGGGAAGAAAGATTGTAGAAAGTTGCAACGCAAGAATCCTTTGAACCAGTCAGCCCATGTTGCCTCTACTAATAATGCTTCTAAGCCCATCCTAATATGTGCAGATGAGTATGCCAACTTCTCACAGTATCAGAAATCTCTAAAAGCTTCATCTACTCCTATTTACTGCCATTGCTGATTCAGGTAAATTGAACACGTGTCTTGTTTCCTCATCTTCCAAATGGGTCATTGATTCTGGTGCCACAGATCACAGACAGGTAATTCTAGTCTATTTTCTTCTTTTCGGTCACATGCCTCTAGTCCTACAATCACTTTAGCAGATGGGTCTAAATCTCATGTTCTTGGGTCAGCACAATTATTCCAACACCCACAGTTCCTTTGCAATCTGTTTTAAGTCTACCCAACTTATCTTTTAATTTAGTCTCTGTAAGTAAACTCGCCCGTTCTCTTAACTGTAGTATCTCATTCTACCCTATTTTTTGTCTATTTCAGGATCTTATTGGTAAGGAACATGAATCTGGAGGCCTCTACATCCTTGATACACAAAAACCATGAATCTGTTGCTTGTTCTGGAGTTGTGACCCCTTTTGAAGCAAATTGTCGGCTCGGTCATCCTTCGTTGTCTATGTTAAAGAAATTTTATCTACAATTTTCTAGTCTGCCTTCATTAGATTGTGAGTCTTGTCAATTAGCCAAACATCATCGTTTGAGTTCTAGTCCCATAGTCCATAAAAGAACTAGTGCTCCTTTTGAATTAGTTCACTCTGATGTTTGGGGTCCTTGTCCTGTTGTCTCTAAAGCTGAGTTTAAGTATTGTTACCTTTGTTGATGATTATTTTCGAATGACATGGTTATTTTTAATGAAAAATCGTTCAGAATTATTCTCTCATTTTACAGCTTTTGTGCTGAAATCAAAACTCAATTTAATGTGCCCGTACAAATTTTAAGAAGTGATAATGCTAAGGAATATCTATCAGAATACTTCCGAAATTATATGGTTCAACATGGCATTATTCATCAAACTTCTTGTGTCGATACACCATCTCAGAATGGAGTTGATGAAAGAAAAAATCGACATCTTCTTGAAATTGCCAGAACTTTGTTATTTCAAATGCAGGTTCCTAAACATTTTTTAGCTGATGCCGTTTCTACGGCCTGTTTTCTGATTAACCGTATGCCTTCCCTCATTGTAAGACTCCCTTTCATATTTTTTTTCCTAACAAGTCATTATTTTCTATTGAACCTAGGATCTTCGGTTGTACTTGTTTTGTCCGGGATGTTCGCCCTCATGTTATCAAACTTTATCCTAAATCTCTAAGTGTATCTTTCTTGGCTATTCTCGTGTGCAAAAAGGGTATAAATGTTACTGTCCCAATCTTAACAGGTACCTTGTGTCAACTGATGTTACATTTTTAGAACAAACACCATTTGCTTCTTCCGGTTCTATCAGTTCGGGGGAGGAGGATGATTTATTAATTTATACTTTTCCATCTCCTAGTTCTGATCTCCCTTCCTCTACTCCTATTAAGCCTCCTATACAATAGGTTTATTCTCGCCGCCAACCTCCTACTCTTGGTCCGGTTACTGTTCATACACCTCCTGCTTCATGTCCTGCACCAATTCCTTCGTCATTAGATCCAGTTCCGAGTTCTAGCGATGATCTTCCTATTGCGCTTCGCAAAGATAAACGTCAATGTACTTATCTCGTCTCTTCTTTTGTGGCATACAACCATTTATCCCCGTCCTCTTGTTCTTTTGTTGCATCTCTTGATTCTATCACACTTCCTAAGACTGTTCATGAAACTCTATCTCATCCTGGATGGCGTAAGGCTATGATTGAGGAGATGAATGCTTTAGATGACAATAGTACTTGGACCCGGTACACTTGCCTGCCGGTAAACGGGCTATTGGATGTAAATATATGTTTGCAGTTAAAGTCAATCCTGATGGGACTGTTGCTCGATTGAAAGCTCGACTTCTTGTTAAGGGATATGCTCAAACATATGGGGTTGATTACTCCGACACATTTTCTCTTGTTGCTAAACTTACATCTATCAGGTTATTTATTTCTATGGCAGTCACACATAATTGGCATCTGCATCAGTTAGACATTAAGAATGCATTCCTTCATGGTGATCTTCAGAAGGAAGTATATATGGAGCAACCACCTGGTTTTGTTGCTCAGGGGGAGTATGGGAAAGTTTGTCATCTTCGTAAATTATGGCTTGAAACAAAGTCTCCGAGCTTGGTTTGGAAAGTTTAGTCAGGCTATTAAACGGTTTGACATGAAGAAGAGTAAGTCTTTTTCCTATAAGCAGTCTGCAGCTGGCATCATCCTATTAGTTACCTATGTTGATGACATTGTGATTACTGGGAGTGATTCTGGTGATATTTCATCTATTATATCCTTTCTTCACAGTCAGTTTCATACAAAGGATTTAGGACCACTAAAGTATTTCTTGGGTGTTGAGGTGACGAGAAGTAAGAAAGGAATGTTCTTATCTCAAAGAAAGTATGTGTTTGACTTGTTGACTGAAACTGGAAAATTGGGGGCTAAACCATGTAGCACTCCAATGGTTCCTAATTTGCAGCGTACAAAAAGTGGTGAATTGTTTAAAGATCCTAAGAGAGAGAAAATTGGTTGGGAAGTTGAACTATCTTAATATGACTCGTCCTGATATTGCCTATTCAGTTAGTGTGGTGGGTCAGTATATGCCTTCTCCAACAATCGATCATTGGAGAGCGGTAGAACAAATTTTATGCTACTTAAAAGGAGTGCCTGGGAGAGGAATTTTGTACTGCAATCATGGTCATGTTAGGATTGAATTTTTTCAGATGCTGACTAGGCAGGATCTAAGGAAGATCGAAGATCTACTAGACTGATAACACATAAACAACCTCAAAATTTGGTTTCGTGGAAAAGCAAGAAGCAAAATGTGGTTTCACGTTCGAGTGAAGAATCATAATATAGGGCTATGACTAAGTCTGTGTGTGAAATAATGTGAATACATCAGCTCCTCACCGAAGTAGGCCTCAAGACTTCAATACCAGCTAAGTTATGAAGTAATAACCAAGCTGCACTTCATATTGTATCTAATACAGTCTTTCATGAACGAACTAAACACATTGAGATTGATTGTCATTTCGTTCGTGAGAAGATCCAGCAAGGTTTGATCTCTACAGGGTATGTGAGGATAGGAGAACAATTGGGAGATATATTCACAAAGACTTTAAATGGGGTCCGAGTCGATTATCTTTGCAACAAGCTGGACATGATAAACATCTATGCTCCACCTTGAGGGAGAGTATTAAAGAATATTTTTTTTTTTTATAACCGTGGATGTCCGGGCCAGATTGCGCGCACCTCGACTAATTCCATGAGGCCCTGAACTTTACGGTCGGGTACTCACCTCAGTAGCCCTGAGGGGACTCGAACTGGTGACATTGGAGAGCAAACCCAAGGTCTGACCAATTGAGCAACCCCTCAGGATTCAGTGTTACAGAATATATTACTAGAATAGGAAATAAGTATATTTGATTCTAATTTATAGGGATTCGACATAATTAGTTCCTTCCTAATATAGGATTTGTACCTTGTATATATACCTAAGAGATTGATGAATACGATTAGAGAAATTATTTCGTTCCTCTCAGTTTTACAGATATTAATGGCTACAACTAAACACATTGAGATTGATTTGTCATTTCGTTCGTGAGAAGATCCAGCAAGGTTTGATCTCTACAGGGTATGTGAGAATAGGAGAACAATTGGGAGATATATTCACAAAGACTTTAAATGGGGTTCGAGTCAATTATCTTTGCAACAAGCTGGGCATGATAAACATCTATGCTCCACCTTGAGGGAGAGTATTAAAGAATTTTTTTTTTTTTATAACCGTGGATGTCCGGGCCAGATTGAGCGCACCTCGACTAATTCCATGAGACCCTGAACTTTACGGTCGGGTACTCACCTCAGTAGCCCTGAGGGGACTCGAACTGGTGACATTAGGGAGCAAACCTAAGGTCTGACCAATTGAGCAACCCCTCAGGATTCAGTGTTAATGAATATATTACTAGAATAGGAAATAAGTATATTTGATTCTAATTTATAGGGATTCGACATAATTAGTTCATTCCTAATATAGGATTTGTACCTTGTATATATACCTAAGAGATTGATGAATACGATTAGAGAAATTATTTCGTTCCTCCCAGTTTTACAGATATTAATGGCTACTTCCTTAGACGCTTTGATAAACTTAGTACTTGCTAAAAAACCTCACTAAAACATACTACAAGCATCTTTAAAAAATCATTTTTGGTCGGGAATCAGGACCATCTTCATCTTCCACACCCCTTCTCTATCAGGCACGCCCCACCGCAACCCATCACCAACACCCACCGAATCTGTAAACCATTATGAATCCCATTACCAAACACCTAAAAGCACAGCTATCACAGTCTCTATGTCAATGAGATTATATTCCGATTGTAGTTACCAATTTAGGACGATTGTATACCATTATTGTACATTACCATACTAGGTTATTAGGTTAATTACATACCATATATGTACATATTTCAATTTCTATATAATGGAAGAATCCGATAAGGGACAGGCATTCAGCCTAAAAACTCTCACATGGTATTAGAGCCTACCCGTAAAATTCATTGCTGAATCTTTGATTTTCTACTTCTTCAGTACAGTCGGCGCTTGAAATTCTTGCTCGGGATATTCAATTGTTTGGTTGTTTCTCGAATTGGGTTGTCTTGGTCGACCGATTGTTGGTCGACGTCTTTGTTGGTGCAAACCGCTGTCTTCGACTTGGCGGTGGTGGTGTTCGATTGTGGAGTGTGCGGGTAGTGCCTTCCTCATCACCGTCGACGTTTCTGTAAGTGCGATCGACGTGTCTCTGTGGTGTCTTCTCTGACGCGTCGTGTGGAGTTTTGGCTCTGGTCTCTGTGGTCTCTTTCTTTTGGGCTTATAGGTGTGGGCTATGTATTTTAAGGCCCAATTGGAGGTTTGTTTGTCTGGGTTGCGTGGGCTGTTCACTTTCAAGCCCAATTGTGGTGGTCCATTTTTTTTAGTTTTTTAAGTGGAGTGGGCTTTCACAAGTCAAGCCCAATTGCAGTTTCTTTTATTTATTTTGGATATTAATTCAGGTGTGTGGGTTGCTACTTGTGATTAACATTTTACGTTTGGTGACTGCTTTACAATTAGGCGGTATGTCAGTTGACGCTTTTTGCATTAAATTTACCGGAAAGAATTACCCTATTTGGGAGTTCCAATTCCAAATGTTCTTAAAAGGGAAGGAGCTTTGGGGCCATATTGATGGGTCATCTACAGCGCCTGAGGATGCTAAAGATGGTAGTGCATGGGAAACTAAAGACGCTCGGATTATTTCTTGGATTTTGGGATCTATGGAAGCGCACATTGTGAATAATTTACATTCTTTCACTACTGCTAAGGGAATGTGGGACTACTTAAAACGCATCTATTATCAAGACAAAAATGCACGATGTTTTCAATTGGAGTTAGAGATTGCCAATTACACGCAAGGAAATCTCACCATTGAGCAGTATTACTCCGGTTTTCTAAGCTTGTGGAGTGAGTACTCCAACATAATTCATGCTAAGGTTCCTACATCGGCTCTCCAAGAGGTTCACGAGATTAGTAAGCGGGATCAGTTTCTTATGAAATTACGACCTGAATTTGAAGTTGTTCAGGTGAGTTTATTGAATCGCAATCCGATTCCTTCTTTGGATGTATGTTTGGGTGAACTTCTACGTGAGGAGCAACGACTGGCTACACAAACTACCATAGGAGCTGATCTTTCCTCTACTGTGGTGAACGTTGCCTATGCTGCACAAGGACGGGGAAAAGGTAAACTTCAGTGCTTCTACTACAAAGGATACGGTCATATTGCTCGCCATTGTCCTCAGAAACTCTGCAAGTACTGCAAGCAGCCGGGACATCCCATCAAGGATTGTCCTACACGACCTCAGCAACGAAACGCTCAAGCATTTCAAGTTAATGTGCATGGACCTCCTCCAATACTTTCTCCGACAAGTACTAGTCAACCGCTTCTTACCCTAGAAATGGTTCAACGGATGATTGTTTCTGCCTTCTCTGTTTTGGGCTTACAAGGTAAGGGTCAAGTTATCTCTTCTCCTTGGTTTGTTGATTCGGGGGCGTCAAATCATATGACAGGTAGTTCTAATTCATTGCATAATATCCGACAATATACTGGCACGCAACACATTCAGATTGCTAATGGCAGTACCCTTCCGATTACTACTGTTGGTGATATTAGGTCTTCTTGTGATAATGTTTGTCTCTCCATGCTTATGTACTAACTTGATTTCCGTTGGCCAATTGGTTGATAATAACTGTGATGTACATTTCTCTCGTGCTGGTTGTCTTGTGCAAGATCAGAGGTCGGGAAAGGTGATCGCGAAGGGGCCTAAAGTCAGAAGATTGTCTCCATTACAATTTAATATTCCTGCTGTTTTGTTTTTAGTATGTATTGATGTTGGCCTCAAGCATGAAATTTGGCATAAAAGACTAGGGCATCCGAATACTTTAATTTTGTCTCATTTGTTGAAGTGTGGTTTTTTAGGTAATAAAGATCAGTCTCGGCTTTCACATTTATCTTTCCAATGCGATGCTTGTAAATTTGGGAAAAGTAAGATTCTCCCATTTCCTACTCATGGTAGCTGCGCTAATAAATGTTTTGAGATTATTCGTAGCGACGTTTGGGGAGTGGCACCCATCACTTCACATGCCCATTATAAGTATTTTGTGACGTTTACTCATGATTTCAGTCGTTATACTTGGGTATACTTTCTTCGTTCTAAAAGTGAAGTCAGTACTACACTTCGGACTTTTATCACTTACATTGAGACACAGTTTTCTTTCAGTATTCGAATTCTAAGGTCCGACAACGGTGGTGAATATATCTCATCAGTGCCAGACAATTTTACAACAGAAGGGTATTCTTTCTCAATACTCTTGCCCATATACTCCTCAATAAAACGGAGTGGCAAAAAGAAAGAATCGTCACTTGTTAGATGTTGTCAGAGTTTTACTTCTGGAATCTTCAATTTCGCCCAAATTTTGGGTTGAAGCCTTATCCACAGCTGTACATCTGATTAATCGACTTCCTGCTCGGCATTTGCATTTTGATTCACCTTATGTTCATTTGCCTTCACATGAACGTCATAAGCTTGTTGCTCAATCCGTACGGTGTGCTTTCATGGGTTACAGTATTTCTCAGAAAGGTTGTCTATTATGATGGTGTTGCTAATCGCTTCCGTATCTCTCGCAATGTGGTTTTCTTTGAGAATTATTACTTTCAACAACATCTGTCACCTTCTGATTTAGCTCAGCTCATTAGCTTTGAGGAATCTTCTCGTCCTATTGAGCGTTTTAAACCTGGTATGATATATCAGAGACGACGACCTCCAGCTTCACTGTCCCTTCCCGATCCCAATCCCGATCCTATCCCAGACTCTAACGCTCTACGGCGATCCACCCGCATTACTTGCCCTCCTGTTCGGTATGGTTTCTCTGCAACCTTATCTCATATTACAGTTCCTAATTCTTATTCTCAGGCCGTTATCCAGCCCTGTTAGAACAAGGCTATGCAGGAAGAACTTAATGCTCTTCAAGAAAATCACACATGGGATATTGTAATACCCCAGACCAAGAAAGTTTAAGAGATTTGATAGGTACTACTCATATCACAAGGTGCACCTTCTTTTCCGGAAGTCCATCGTTGGAAACTCCACAGTTAAGCGTGCTTGGCTTGGAGCAATTCTATGATGGGTGACCCCCCTGGGAAGTTTTCTCGGGGAGCGTGCGAGTGAGGACAAAGCATGCTGAAAAGACCCATGTTGGTACAGTGAGGACAGTACGTCGTCGATCTAACGGCCAGGACAGCCCGTTAAGTGGGACCCGGGTCGTTACAAATGGTATCAGAGCCGTTTGCCAGTCGGAAATCGGGAACTAAGTGCTATGCGGGACAAAGTGCTACGCCATAGGACGGGAGCCACCTCTTGAACTCGTAGGAGCCACCTCTAGAATCCCAACGCCTGGCAACAGATCCTCAGATGGATCAAGCGCGACGAGGACGTCGCGAGTCTAACGGGGGGTGATTGTAATACCCCAGACCAAGAAAGTTTAAGAGATTTGATAGGTACTACTCATACCAACAAGGTGCACCTTCTTTTCCGGAAGTCCATCGTTGGAAACTCCACAGTTAAGCGTGCTTGGCTTGGAGCAATTCTATGATGGGTGACCCCCCTGGGAAGTTTTCTCGGGGAGCGTGCGAGTGAGGACAAAGCATGCTGAAAAGACCCATGTTGGTACAGTGAGGACAGTACGTCGTCGATCTAACGGCCAAGATAGCCCGTTAAGTGGGACCCGGGTCGTTACAGATATTGTCCCTTGTCCTTCTGGAATCAAGCTTATTGGGTGTAAATGGGTGTACTCGGTTAAGTTCCGCTCTGATGGTTAACTTGACCGCTATAAAGCTTGTTTGGTGGCTCTTGGTAATCGTCAAGAATATGGGGTAGATTATGAGGGGACTTTTGCACCTGTTGCCAAAATGACAACCGTTCGCATTGTTCTGGCTATAGCTGCCTCCAAGGGATGGTCTTTACAGCAGATGGATGTTAAGAATGCTTTCTTACATGGTGACACTAAGGAAGAGATTTATACGACACCACCTGCGGGTCTCTTCTCTTTGCCCTCTTCCGATGTGTGTAAGCTAAAACGCTCACTTTATGGGTTGAAACAAGCCCCCCGCGCCTGGTTTGACAAGTTTCGTTCCACTCTTCTTGGTTTCTCATTTACTCAGAGTTAATATGATTCATCTCTCTTTATTTCCAACACCGAGGCGGGTATGGTGCTTCTTCTTGTCTACGTGGATGATATAGTTATTACATGGATGAACTCTAGATTGATATCTCATCTTCAAGACCGACTTAAGGAATCTTTTCATATGAAGGATCTGGGGCCTTTACAGTATTCCTTAGGTCTTGAGGTGCATTCGAGTCCAGTCGGGACTTATCTACATCAACATAAGTATACAGATGAGTTGATCAGCTTAGCTGGACTTCAGGATGGCCGGTATGTCGATACTCCTTTGGAGTTGAATGTGAAATATCGCAAGGAGAAGGGTGATCTTCCTCATCCCTCTTTATATCGTCAATTGGTGGGTAGTTTAAATTATCTCACTATTACACGACCAGATATCTCTTTTGCTGTCCAACAAGTTTGCCAGTTTATGCATGCTCCAAGACATTTTCACTTAGCCGCTGTTCGTCGCATTATTCGATACTTACTGGGTACACCTAATCGGGGTCTTTTCTTTCCTGCCAATTCTCCTCTTGAGCTGGTTGGTTATAGTGATGCTGATTGGGACGGTTGTTCAGATACTCGTCGCTCAATTACCGAATAGTGTATATTCCTTGAGGGTGCGCTCATTTCATGGCGTAGTAAGAAGCAAGATCGTGTCTCTAAATCTTCCACTGAGTCTGAGTATCGTGCTATGTCTTCTACCTGCTCTGAGATTGTTTGGCTTCGAGGTCTTCTCGCGGAGCTTCGTTGTCCTTCGCTTGGGCCTACTCCTCTTTATGCTGACAATACTAGTGCCATTCAGATTGCTGCTAACCTTGTGTTTCATGAACGCACTAAGCACATTGAAGTGGATTGTCACTCTATACGCGAGACTTATGATAATCATCTTATTACTCTTCCCCATATCAACTGATGATCAAACTACTGATTTGTTCACCAAGGCGATGGCTCGACCACGTCATCAGTTTCTTGTCAGCAAATTGATGCTTCTTGATCGTCCAGCATCAATTTGAGGGGGGATATCAATGAGATTATATTCCAATTGTAGTTACCAATTTAGGACGATTGTATACCATTATTGTACGTTACCATATTAGGTTATTAGGTTAATTACATACCATATATGTACATATTTCAATTTCTATATAATGGAAGAATCCGATCAAGGACGCTCATTCAGCCTAAAAACTCACTCTACACTAACTGAATCTCCAGAATCATCATGCTCACAAATACAATACAACAAATAACACCACCACCAGGCACCACCGCTCCTGCCACAAACGCAATATGCGAGAACCAACGAAAATCCTATCTTTTTAGTCGGCTCAGCAAGGACTAAGAAAACACCCGACCCGGTATAACCATAACCGTGGCAAAGGTAACACAAGATACAAACCAATCATATTGATTACACCATCTAAAGGAATATCCACCTGGCCATGGGTGGAAACTATCCACCACCATGTTGCTACTATTCAAAGAAACACATAAAATGGCGAAAAGTAATCAAATATCATACAAGTCTCCTTGAGCATGGATCCATGTAACGTATAAAACTAAGGGGGTAACCTGCTCCTGAAAACCAGCAGGATCTGGATCCACCAACTCTGTTGAAGTGTAGTCTTCCCTGTTCACTCCAGAAAGCCCAATAGCCTGTTCCAACACAAGCTGAAAATTTTAAGACTTCGTAATTTGGTTTACACCTGACAGCAAGGCCCAAAAAAAACCAAAATTACAAAAAGAGAAGGACTTCATATACCTTTTTGTCTCTAGATGATCTGGTATTTTCCTCTGTTCCAACAATGACACCAGATAAAGCAGCAGAATTACCAGAGGGATTCTTAGCAATCTCAACCAGCTGCTGTAATGATTCAGGAGATCCAGGTCTTGCAGCAAGCTGAAAACATGAAAACAATTAAACCCTTGTGAAGCAAGTGAATGCATGCGCACGAGACAAATTAGTGTGAGATCATGCCTTTGCGAGAACGTCAACAAGATTGTGTAGTTCTGATATGACTTTAGAATCATTGACAACTAATGTTTCTATGAGAGAAATTGCGAATTCGGTGGCAGCCTCTGCACATTGTATACAGAATTAGTTGTATTAGTTTCTTTATTACATCAATAATGAACCAGTATCTATGATACATACTGTTCCTTCCTGCATCAAGAAGCTTTGCCATGTGGACATTATACTCAGCAAGGTTTAATAATTCACTATGAATAAGACCAATAGTAATATCTTTATTGAACTTCCGGTCCTCGTCGGAGTATATCACCTGTCAAACAAAAATAAAACTAATCAAATAACTTTATTTCATTAAGTATTCCTTAACAACATGATACCCAAATAAGCATAAAACAAACACGAATTAGACTTTCCTTCATCAACTTTAATTTGAAGCATTTGGGTTGGGTATATATCAATAGAAAATCAGGTTAACTCTTTCATAACCAAAATATGTTCCATAACAGATTGTCAATGAAATAATTAGCAACACATGCACACCCCTCCCTCCCAATTTTTAATGTCTTCATTTTCATCTCAGTTTTAGACCCACATTAATGTTCCCTTGCTTAAACTAAGCATTCTTTAATTTCCATTATTAAAAAAGAAATTTACCCCTCTGAACATTTTAGCAATAAATACAAAGGCATAAGAATCATTTTATGTCGCACATCAAAGGCCAAAATAAGAAAATTTAAGGCAATCAAAAGCAGCAAAGATGCTTGGACGTACCCAACTAGTTAGCTCCTTAACAACAAGCTTACTAACATCACGAATGGCAGCCAGGATTGCAAGGTGAGCATTGAAATGAGCATTGTTTGAAGCATTTACATACAAGCCTTTGAAAGCCTGCAGCAGAATAGAAATCCAAATTCAGATAGTGATTTTAGAACATCAATTCAATAAGATCTGTAAAATCACCTTTTGAGCCACAGCCAAGGCAGCCTCATCACGGCTTACACATCTGAGGATGACTGCTGGAACTTCAGCTATAACTCCCTGAAAGATATCATATTTGACAATATGAGTCTCCAGCATAATCCACAGAATGATGTGATAGTAATATTGTGCAACAGTTTTATCGGAGGAAAAATCACATTAGAAGTACTGAAATGAAACAAGTAGTACCTGGATTTCTGCTTCCTTAGCATCGCCCGACAACAGATTTTCAAGCTGCAATGAATTTTGGAAATAAACTCATCAGACAGATCAAATAGAACAGAAAAATAGTTTCTCTATGCTAGTTGGAAAACAGTTGTCACTTATTCAACATGACAAGACCATCAGTCCTACATCACAAGTCATGTATTAGAAGAAGAGAAGAATAAATAATGTTACGCAACCTTCTCCGAAATAATCTGGTACTTATCCAATGCATCGCCTGTGGTCAACAATGGCTCTAAGACATTACTTCCAACGCGCTCAGAAGCCAAAGTAGGATTTGGTGTCTGTGGTCCACTTCCAGATTCCTGCTGCAAATGGAATCTCTTATTAACTATAATACGAGAACATCCTCGGCCTAATATGTTCATTCAAAATTTTACTTACTTTAGCAGAGATGGGAGGGTCAATATGCAATTCAGGAGCTGAGACTGGAGGATATGAAGCAACAGTATCATTTTCAAGACTTCGAGGGCTAAGGCTATCAGCCGTTGCAATATGAGTTGAGGAAAGACTGAAACATTACACAAAGGGGGTGGGGGGGTGGGGTGGCACAAGTTACTTCTTTAGTTAGAAATATCATAAGGTCTTAAAGAATAACAGTAATAATCTAAACCTAGGAAGTTGAGCCGAACTATTATCAATCTCCTCATAGCCAATCTCCAAAGTCTGGGGTACAGCACCAAGTCCAGTGTTAACAAGGCCAGTTGAATTCATGCTGGGATTTATTTGGCCAGATACTGATGCAAACTGCCGGGACATGCCACTACTGCCAGATGAAATGGAGGGACCAATAGGCACAGCATTTGTGTTATGGACTGGCCGATTCTGCCATGGCAACCGAACAAAATCCTGAAATAAAAAAAGAAAGGAAAATGCAGCGAGATATAAGGAAACTAACACAGACCTTACAATGATGTCTCCAGAAGGCACACTTTAAAGAAATTTACCTCATATACTCTCTGCTGTGAATGTGATAGGCGGCCTGGCCTAGGACGAAGAGCCTCTGGTAGCGCACTCATGTGACCTTGCGTGTACAGGCTAGCATCAAAAAATGTAGGACCAACACTCTCTCTATGCTTCCTCCGTATAGAAAGCTGCTGGGCAATCTCTCCATCAATCGTTTGAATTGCCTGCAAACGGAATTACAACACCACGGAAAAAGAGAAACAAGTAAGCCACAATGTCCCAGAAGGACTCACTATAATTTCATCTTAGAATATATTAAACTGTCATCAAACTACTAACACGAGGATTAAAGAATATAAATTCAGAGTTTTGATTCCAAGAAATTCCAGGACAACAATATAGTCTTTCTGTTAAACATAGCAAAAATTTATACTAATTACATGCCCACAGCTTCAGATGTAGAAAAAAAAATCATGTCAGTAGAACAAAAAACTCTTTACTAAACAAAACCGTGTTTGAAAGTGAAATAAAAATAAATACGAAGGGGCGAAAGCATAAGCTATGACGTGGTAACTACATTCGTGTCATCTTAAGTTGATAGCAGTTTTATTACATTGTTTCATTTTGACAAGTAATCAGCATTCCTCTTTCACTATGCCTCAGATCCTTTTGGTGAGTAATTACCGTTCCTCTTTTCACTATGCCACTTGTCATGAGATCAGCTTCAGATGAAGCATAGAATTCACTGCTGCAGTCATATATACCACATATTAAAGGATTTGCTAGAGATCTAACCTTCTCTGTTGCAGCTTGTTCAATCAGTGCACAGCCAAGGTCAAGATTGTCATTGGTCACAATTTGAACAGCTTCAAGAAGTTCACTTGATAGACTTGATCCCTGAAGTGTACTCCTGAGCTGACTTGATATTGATCCGCGCAAAGGTTCCTGACAGCAAGCAAAAATCCACATGGAAAACCAGGTAATGAAGAGTGATGAATGTTGGATCACGTCAGCATATCATAAATAAGTCTGATCACAGAGAGAAGCATTACAACAAATAACAACTTCAACTCTACCTTGCATGTCACGTGAGCTAGACTCCCTGCCAACCTTGCAACCATCAAGTGTGCTGCATTACGTATAAGAGTCTCATCCGGCTCCATCGCGTAGTCCTATCATTGAATGTTTCGGAAAGAAGAAAATTAGTTTTGGTGACAACAATATGTTCATGGTGCGAAATAAATTGTAAAAAGGCAACCTTCAAAACAACTTCCTTTGTTGTCTGAGTTGCTATAGACACACTACGCTGCACGATACTCGACACTATTTCTTTGATAGCTCTATCCATGGCAATTGGAAGTACACTGCCGCAAATACAAAGTAAAAAGCATGTAACAGTGGATAAGTAGTTGGTTTATAAAGTAGAAAACGAAAATTTCAACAACTGATTCAGACCTCTGGAAATGCAAGTGTAGACCTAAAGCATGAAGCTTTGGATTGACAATGACTTGCTGCTCAATGTTAGATGCTGGAACAGGAAGCTGCAAACACGGAAAACCTCATTGTAACTCATCAATGTATATCACAAACAACTAAGAGAACGCCAATAAATATAATGAATACCATACCTGATTAACTGATAACTGTGTTTGACCTTGTAGAAGATTTTGAGCAGAGGGAAGCTGATCTGATAAACCTAAAGCCAGCTTCTCATCATCCGGCAATGTGCCAGATGATAGATGGAGAGGAGCATTATACTGAATCCAGCACAAAACCAACTTCAAATACCTAAATAGGATTACGATGGCCTAGATCAAAATAACTACTGAAGCACCACAAACCTGAGATAATACACGTGAATGGCTAGTAGGATGAGGAGGACTGGCAACGTCAAGGGGCAGCTCAACGTGATTTTGTGTAGATATTGTTCCAGATTTTACTTCATTTACCATCTGTGGCTGGGAAGCTCCAATATCTTTGTTTGAAAAATCAGGATTCCCTTCAACCTCACGAACTCGGTCTTTGAGAAGTGAAGTTGGGGTTACATCCTTTAAATCTACGCCAAGGCTCTTAAACAAGACCTGGAAGGCAGAGAAGTGTCAGAAATAAACAAGAAATCATATATTTTGGTGGTCGTCCGCATAAGCAAGAAAGAAATGGATATGTATACACACACATACCTCAATGTCAAACTTGAGGTTCATTTTTAAGTTAGGCATTGCATAAATTTCGGTGAGTAATCCAAGAATACCCATCGTCCAAGGGTTAGGAGGTTGATACGCAAGACTGTTTGAACATGAATCCAGAACCTGAAGCAAGAATACAGCATAAATACAATATGCTGCAGTATTATGCCAAGCTGCACATCAACCACAGAATAAACATACCTTGGAGGTAAAAGGAATAACAGCAATCATTAATCCTTTCTCATAAGCCTGCAAAACATACCAAAAATCATTTACCTTGAAACATCAACTTCACAACATGAAGGGTAGTATTCAACATTATAATAACATCCCAGAGAAGAGGACCCCCACAAACACTGCTTTGACCCAATAGGTACACACTACACAGAAGAGAAAAAGGAAAACCTCTATAATCAGAGATTTGGGATCTATCTCCCGTGCCCTTAGAACTTGATTTTTTCCAATTGTAATCTTCCCAAGCCAGCTTCCTAAATTTTTCAGCAATGAACGTTCTTCTGAACTTGATTTTATAAGCTCTGATCCTAAGAGAACCTGAAAAATGTATGGTCGCCAAATGTGAATACCAATTATAGCTCTGCAATTGGAGAGAATAGTATAGTTATGGTCCCACAGACCTTGCAGTTCTCATAAGTGGCTTGAACAATCTCTTTGTTCAAAGGCTTCATATTTACTTTATCAAGGAACTTCAAGTACAAGTCATGAAAATTTGGCTCAATGCTTGCCCTGTAAATAAGGGTATGAAGAATCACGAAACAATGAGAATAGTCATTTCTATTCACTATATTATCTTCATTGTTCTTTTCTTTTCCATCATGGCATTTTTGCGGTGGGATCAGGAGGAAGAAATCAGGTGATAAATTGCTTGTGAACAAAATCTAGAGAAATTCTGTTTATGACTTGCAGTAATTTCACCAAAATGATAATGGAAAAATCTCACCTTTTCATCACCATATACTGGGCAAACCAGGGATAGTACTGCTCTTTCAAGATGTCAGTTAATTCTTTTGCTTTAGCTTCAAAATTTGTGGCAGATAAGTTATTAATAATAAATGATATCTTATCCTGAATTTCAGATGCAGGAGCCTGTTCAAATGACATAGAACACTGTCAAATATTCGTCCACAGGAGGACAGATTAAGGTACAAATCATATAAGATAAGAGGAACATCTACTACAGCTGATGATTGAGAATAGTAGACTCAAACATGAATTTGAAAAGAAAACAAGAGGAAACAACATATAATATGCACCATATTAAGTTAATGTACAAATAGAGCATTTAATGGTGTTTGCTATTGTAGAAAANTGAACTCTAGTGAAATTCCATAGGTCCTTGTTAACATACCATATTGCCCTCCCAATGCTTGTCCACAAGTGAATACTTTAAACTTCAGCAGATTTCAATTAATCAAATGGCAAGTTTTTTAAGACTTCCTACTTCAAAAGAAATGCCACATACATAGCAGATCTTACAACATGACATTATCAAGTGAAATCCAAACACATTTATGTTATATATACTGCATTAAGTTGAACGACCTATATAAAAAGCCAACACAAACACGTGGATGATCCAAAACCACCAACCCCAACCCAAACCCCTGAAAAAACATACATAATACTTCTGAACCATGGGTGACAGTATCCTAATGAATGAGATACTGGAAGCTAATTATTGCCAGTTTTTAGAGACAAGTGAAAAGAAACAAATTGCCCAGTCCGAACCAGACCTTAATGTAATGTTTCCAAGGACAAGTCCAGGAAGTATATCAAATTCGAGACAATCTACCTTGTTATTGTCAAACCTCCTCACCTAAAAGCTTAAGCTACTAGAGAGATGACAAAATTATTTACTTAAATAGCCTTCAACACGCCCCCTTGTGTAAGCCGAATTCATTTTTGCATCAAATGGCCAAAACATGACAAATTTTCATAAATGAGTGGCTGTGAGACTTGATTACAGAACCCTTGCATGCTCTGCTACTACCTCATCTCAACTTATTAAAGAGACGACAAATAGATTCATTTAAATTATGCATTTAATCGTTATATTCTCATTGCGTATTCTTTTTCCATTTGCCAATTATTTTCAGAAATACATGATGCATGTGGAGCAATATATTACAAGAATTTACAGGATAACAAACAAATCTCCCACCCAAAAACAACACAGCCTATTGAAAGTTGAAACAGATATTTATTCAAGCCAAAAGAAAAGAGGAAGTTAAATCCTCAATTGTTCTTGGTTCCTTGTACCAGAAGCAGACGTTACAAAATAACTGTGACTAACCATGCTTCCATTTCTTAAAACATGTAGCACAGAAATGTCATTAATTGGTCACATGTGCAGTTAGACTAGTGTCAAAACAGTCTCAAAACAAAAGGAAAGACATGTCAATGAATCTGAATGATGTCAGTGGCACCATCATTATACTAGTTTCTTTTTAACAAGTCATTACACCAATAAGCGGACAATAATGAAGGATAAATTAAAGGAAGGATGACTTAGGTGGTTGAGGCATGCGTTGAGGAGACCTAAAGATGCTCGAGTTCGTAAGACCAATGGATCTGAGTAAAACAAGTTTGGAGAGAGAGAATAACTTAACATGGTGCAAATGAGGCTGGGAAAGATTTAATAGTATTGGATCTTACATTAGATGTAGTGATGGATCATAGAGAATGTGTAGCAATGGATCATACATACTGGTGGAAAATATTCATCCAGCCAAACCCAAATTTATTGGAATCCTTCAACTAGAAGTGGCATAATGGCGTGACAAAAATTCAACTGTGTTCTTTCTAGAAGTAGCTATAAGCAAGATATAATGAGCCCAAAAAATATGCCAGTGGCGACAACTGAGGTCAGAGCAAGTACCTCTATAGGTGTTTCTCTTCTCTCAGCAGCAGCAACAAGCGTTTCAATATTTAGAGCAGAGCCAAATCCTGTCCCACAAACAGACCCTCAAATGTTTCAATGTTCAGAGCAAGTCATCTAAGCCCAAGGGAAATGAAACAAGAGAAAGTAATTCGAAAAAATAGACATATGTGCTTGAAAGAAAGAGAAAAATACTTGCTGAGGTAGCTCGTGATGAACGAGCAGAACCAGAAGAAATCTGTAACTGCATCGTAGCATTAAATAGGTCAGTTAGTAAACTTGTATGTGTAAGCATTGAAAGACATCAAATCCATACTACAATAGCTAGATAGATAACTTATATATCCAATAATCTTTTATAAGTAGTATATTTAAGTACTAGCTCATGATCATGGGTTCTATAGATCAATTTTGTTGGATAATGAGGATAAGACAATAAATCCAGATTACAAAATATCAAATCCATAAAACTGCAAAAAGAATAGACTTTTTAGCACTAGCCTTCTGAATGCTATCACTTGAAGGAACAGTAGCAGATTGCCCAGTTGAAACTGGCTTCGTGTACTTGGGCAACGTTATGGATGCTTTTCTCTCATCTATAGAATTTAGCTGTCTTTGTGATAGTAGGACCGATGAAGAGACTTGCAATCCTGTCTGTGAACTACCACCAGGTCCACCCAGTGTAAATGATGAGCCCAGCATCTGAAAATGAGAAGATCTAATTTTAAGTCACACAAACATGATTTGAGAACTGGAAACCAATAAATTTGATGGTTCAGAAACAAAATATATTTCATTGAAGTTGGGGGAAGTCTACCACACAGAAGACTTGTGACATGTTGTAGACGTGTATATGATGTGAATCAACTTTTTCCCTCTGAAAATGGACTCAAATTTGGTGTTGCTGTTTAGTTTAACCAACTACACAATTAGGGAAGAACCAACATGAACCAAATCACAGCTCTCTTCAGGAAACACTGACGTAATACATATTACAGTTGTCAAAAAAATGACTGCAGCGTGTACAAAGAAATTCCACCAATAAAGTTGCCAAGCAAGAACGATTCTGGTGCACTAATCAAACTATCAGAATTGAATTCCTTGAACTTTTGCCATTTGGTCTTCTCCATTTAATGTACAAATCCAAATATTAATGCAGTAGAGTACTGGACAAAATCTCAATATCTGCTAATATATTTACAAGCTATGATATAAAAATCTTCACTATGAGTGGCATCAGGTGGGTTATCACATTTGTTCTAAACTGTCAGGTGTTGTCTGCCTGGTGCCAGAACTAAGTTTCATAGCTAGGATTACTAAAGATGGAAACCGCACAAAGAAGAAAAGGCAGATGGTCTGCTCACGGTTTGCTCATGCATATATATGATTGCACTAGTACAAATATTAGGAATACCTTTGAAATGTAGACATATGATTTTCTTTAGTAGTTCTATGAACTGAAGAGAACATATGTTCAACAGGAAAATAACAACAAATGAGCATAAAGTTAACTCCAAGCAAAACCCAACCTTTGAAACTTAGACATGAGCTTTACCATAGTAGTTCTATGAACTGAAGAGAAGAAAACAATGTATGAACATAGAGTTACACTATAAGCAAAACCCAATTCAAGGAACAAAACCAGCAAATTTACAAATGAATCATAAAATTCTCAAAGGAAAATGATAAACCTCCCATACGGTTCACTTATCAAAGGCGCCACGAGAAAGGGGTATAATGGGAATTAGTGGGGAAAGTAGTTGTTATGATATAGTTGTGATGCCATGTGGTTAGTGGAGAATAAATAGTGGATAGTAGGATCTAGAAGGCATTCAGGAAGTGTGAGTAAATTCTGAATCATTAGGAGAGGAGGCAACTCTCGAAACTTGCCTTACTTAAGTTCATTTCATTCTGTAATCTTCAGCTATTCAATTCAATCAAATAATTCATTTTATCTTCATCTGGGTGTTATCATTCTATCATATTCTAAACTTAAATTCTACACTGAAGGAATTATTGTCAGGTCGTGCGGCAGGATCTATCAAATTGGTATCAGAGAAGTGAAATTCTGGGAATCGAATGCCAATGACTCGAATGGACAGTCGAATTGAAGAATTGGAGAGCTCAGTCGCTCAGATTCCAACATTGAGTGCAACCGTGGTGGAGCTGAAAGGAGACATTGAACATTTGAATGGGAGAATAACGACAGAGCTGGAAAAACTTAATGAGAGGCTCGATGTCGGCCTCACGATTGGCAAAAGGGAGCCCATAGCAAAGATGTTAAAAGGGTTGCCAACAGATTCATCGATCATGTCAAGGAAAGGAAGCGATATGAGATCTAGCACTTCGATTGACCAATTGCGTGAGCTGGAACCCAACCCGTCGGAGAAGACACCTGCTGCTTCTGTTGAAGGTAATTACCGTAAATTGGAATTACCGTTGTTTAATGGAATTGATCCGGATTCGTGGATATTCAGAGCTAAAAGGTATTTCAATTTGGGAAAATTTTCAGACACTGAGAAGGTTGTTGCTGCGAGTGTTTGTATGGAGGGAAATGCTTTATCCTGGTTCCAGTGGGAAGATGGAAGGAGACCTATATGCAGCTGGACGAAACTCAAACAGCGTATGTTGGGAGATTCAGAGATACTCAATATGGTACCCTGCTCCAGCAATTTCTGGCCCTCAAACAGACGGGTGCGATGGCAGAATTTAGAGAGATTTGAAATTATGTCGGCACCACTGAAAAATGTGAGTCAGGAAATATTAGAAGGGATCTTTATCAATGGCCTGGAAGAGGAGGTGCAGGCCAAAGTTTTGATGGCAAACCCAATCGAATTAATTCAAATTATGGACACGGCTCAACGGGTTGAGGACAGGAACACTCGAATAAATAGGGTGAAGGAGAAGGAGAGACCTCGATTCAGGAACGTGGCTACTCCTAATCAGGCTCGGTTCGAACAGCGAACCATTCCCTGGAACTTGACAATGGAATCTATTCCAACTGAGAAGCTGGGGACTAAGTTGCCGAATACCACCTTTGGGTTTAAAAAACTGACTCAGGCTTAGATACAATCCAAGAAGGAGAAGGGATTATGCTTCCGTTGCGATGGAAAATACACCATTAGACACCAGTGTCGTAGCAAGGAATTACGTGTTGGTGGTGGATGATGAAGAAGAGAGGAGTGGAACTGAAGGGGAGCTACTGGATGGAAATATTGATAGCCACGAATTATTAAGCGTGGAGTTATCAATGAACTCAGTAGTGGGGTTAACCTCACCAAAGACTATGAAGGTGAAGAGAATGGTGAAAGGACATGAGGTAGTGGTATTGATCGATTCAGGGGCCACACACAACTTCATGTCATGGGAACTAATTAAGAAGTTGGAAATACCCATCTCAGAAACTCAGGGATACAAGGTGCAAGTAGGCACGAGCCTCTCAGTGAAGGGGAAAGGTAAATGCAGAGGAGTGGGATTACACTTGCAATCCTTGCTGATTATAGAAGATTACTTGCCTAAAGATTTAGGCAGTTCAGATATAATTTTGGGAATGCAGTGGCTCTGCACTCTGGGGACAGTTCAAGTTAATTGGAAGTCGTTGGAAATGAGGATACCCATGGGAGGTAACACTGTCACTTTAAAAGGGGAGGAAGGACTGAGTAAATCTTTGATTTCTTTGAAATCAATGATCAAAACCATACAAAAGAAAGGGTAAGGCATGGTAGTGTAGTTGTGTGCAGTGCAAGTGGACAACCAACAGGTGGAACCGGACATTCCCCAACCTATCCAAGAAATTATTGCAGAATTTGGAGCAGTTTTCGAGTCTTCAGTGGGTCTACCTCCTTTGAGAGGCCATGAGCATGCATGACATTAAAAACAGGAAGCGAGCCAATTAGCGTGAGACCCTATAGATATCCCCACTCACAGAAGGAAGAGATTGACAAAATGGTAACCGAAATGTTGGAGGCAGGTATAATCCAAGCAAGTGTTAGCCCTTTCTCCAGTCTGGTGATGTTGGTGAAGAAGAAAGATGAGGGATGGAGGTTCTGTGTGGACTATAGAGCTCTGAATCGGGCCACCATACCTGATCGCTTTCCAATTCCAGTTATTGACGAGTTACTCGATGAGTTGCACGGCGCCACCATTTTTTCCAAACTGGATATGAAGTCAGGCTACCACCAAATACGATTGAAGGCTGGAGATGAATACAAATCGGCTTTTAGAACTCATGAAGGACATTAAGAATTCCTAGTAATGCCCTTCGAACTGACAAATGCACCGGCTACATTCCAAGTCCTTAATGAATAAGGTGTTCAAAAGTATGTTACGGAAATTTGTGCTGGTTTTCTTTGATGACATATTGGTCTACAGCCGGACTTTGGAGAAGCATTGTGGGCATCTAAGAAGAGTGATGGGGGTGTTACATAAGCAGAAGCTGTATGCAAACCCAAAAAAATGTGAATTTGGGGGTACAACATTGGAATACTTGGGGCACTTAATCAGTTCACATGGAGTCATAGCTTATCGAAAGAAAATTCATGCAATGCAATTGTGGCCAGTACCCAGGAATCTTAAGGAATTAAGTTGGGATTGACAGGATATTACAGAAGGTTTGTGGAGGGTTATGGAAAGATAGCTGAACCTCTTACCAGACAGCTGAAGAAGGATAGTTTTAATTGGGATCACGATGCAGAGTTGGCCTTTCAGATATTGAAGGATACTATGACTACGGTTCCGGTCTTGGCGTTGCCAAACTTTTCTCTACCCTTTGTGGTAGAGACTGATGCTTCAGGAGCGGGTGTTGGGGCAGTATTATCACAGCAACAAAAAACCCATTGCCTTTTTCAACCAAGCCTTGTCCATAAGAGCTCAACAAAAATCCATCTATGAGAGAATTCATGGCTATAGTACTAGCCATCCAGAAATGGAGGCATTATCTTCTAGGAAGGCATTTTATTGTGCGCACCGATCAAAAGAGTTTGAAGTTTCTGCTAGAGAAACGACTGATTTGCGTCGAACGCCGGACACCAAAAGTGGGTTACTAAGTTGCTTGGTTACGACTTTGAAATCCAATATAGACCCGGGTTAGAGAACAAAGTAGCGGATGCTTTATCCAGGCTTCCCAAAAGTAGCAGAACTTTCGGTCATGACCGTATCCAAGGTGTTGGATTTGAGTGAATTGCAAAATCAAATTGGTGCTGATGAGAGGCTGGCAAGTATTAGGAAAGCACTATGTAAGGATCCCTTATCGATTGATGGATGGACGTTGATTGATGGGTGCCTTCTATACAAGCAAAGGTTAATTTTGCCTAAAGGATCATACTTAATTCCCAGATTACTCCAGGAATTCCACAGCAGTGCGTTGGGTGGCCATTCGGGTGTGCTGAAAACTTACAAACGTTTGGCCAGAGAATTATATTGGGTGGGAATGAAAAAAGATATTCAGAAATTTGTGGAGGCTTGCTCAGTCTGCCAACAAAACAAATATTTATCCCTATCGTCGGCTAGGCTGTTGCAGCCACTTCCCATACCAAGGGCCATTTGGGAGGACATCATAATGGATTTTATCGAGGGGTTGCCTAAATCTCACGGATGGGATACTATATTCGTGGTGGTGGATCGTTTGAGTAAGTACGCTCATTTCATGACCTTGAAGCATCCCTATACTGCCAAAGTAGTTGCTGAAATTTTCATTCAAGGGGTGGTCAGACTTCATGGGTTTCCTCGCTCCATAGTATCAGACCGAGATAAGGTGTTCCTCAGCATATTCTGGACTAAGCTTTTCCGACTCCAAGGTACTCACCTTCGCCGAAGTACAGCCTATCACCTATAAACCGATGGACAAACAGAGATGGTAAATCGTCGTTTGGAGACATAATTACGGTGTTTCGCTAATGAACATCCACGTTCTTGGTCTGAATGGATTCCTTGGGCTGAATTTTGGTATAATACATCCTTCCACACATTTTCTAAGACCACACCTTTCAAAAGGTTGTTTATGGAAGGGATCCTCCCCCGGTCATACGTTATGGAACTCAACACACACCCTTGGCTGACCTTGATCAACAGCTATAGCAAAGAGATGAGATGATTGATGTCTTGAAGTTACAATTGGAGAAGGCTCAATCTCGGATGAAGAAGGTGGCAGACGCTGGGAGGAGAGCATTTGAGTTTCAAGAAGGGGATCTAGTGTACCTTAAGTTCCAACCACACAGACAGAGATCATTGGCTAAGCGTGCTAATGAGAAGTTATCTCCCAAATTTTTTGGGCCCTACTTCGTTCTCCAGAAAATAGGAGATGTGGCTTACAAGCTCCAACTTCCAGCTGAGGCAACCATACATCCAGTATTCCATGTTTCACAATTGCAAAAGGCCGTTGGCTAGACCACTTCCATCCAAGTGGTCAGGATGACACAGGTCCAGAGGTCCTAATTCAGTGGCAGAACCTTTCCCCTTTCGAAGCTTCATGGGAACCATTTGAGCTCATCAATTCTCAGTTTCCGAAATTCCACCTTGGGGACAAGGTGCTCGCATTGGTGAGGGGTATTAATAAACCTCCCATACGGTTCACTTATCAAAGGCGCCACAAGAAAGGGGTATAATGGGAATTAGTGGGGAAAGTAGTTGTTATGATATAGTTGTGACGCCATGTGGTTAGTGGAGAATAAATAGTGGATAGTAGGATCTAGAAGGCATTCAGGAAGTGTGAGTAAATTCTGAATCATTAGGAGAGGAGGCAACTCTCGAAACTCACCTTGCTTAAGTTCATTTCATTCTGTAATCTTCAGCTATTCAATTCAATCAAATAATTCATTCTATCTTCATTTGGGTGTTATCATTCTATCATCTTCTAAACTTAAATTCTACACTGAAGGAATTATTGTCACAGAAAAGTGAGAGAGACATTGATCTCACAAGATCAAATGTTTGGCTTAAGCAATATCAATATAATAAAAAAAATTAATGAAGGAGAAAGTAGAGAGCAGGAGAAAAAGAAAAATATTGAACAACTGCAACCAGAATAAATAGATCTGAAACATAATCGGCAGAGAGTAATGACCACGCAAGAAAAGCCGAAAAAGCAAATGTTATTCCAGTTAAGATGGTTGTGGTAATGATATTATTGCAGTCCTGCTGCATGCATACAGTGATTTTGGAAGACCCTTGAGAATCAATTACCAGAAAAAAAACACAACTTAAAACAAAGAACTTTATTATCCCAGTTAAAACAAAATTCAAAAATGCTCAACCATGATATGATCTCGGTGCATAATAACTGGAATTGACTAGCATTTAAGGTGCAACACAAAGAATCTACAGTCTAACAAATGTTCTGTTTCTCGGTAATAAATAAGATCTAGACTGGTGAAAGCCAGCCTATGGTGAAAAAGGAGTCATCTTGCAGTGGATAGACTGAGCAAGGCAAAATCAAGATAACTTCTCACTCATTGTTTGCAGAAAAGTTGTATATACTCTGCAGGAAAATCATGAAATGGTGCAACACTTTCATGAGACCTTCAATAAACATAATCATATACCTCCACATTTGTCCCGGAATCTTGGATTCCATGATGCTGATCAGCAGTGGCACTCTGTCCAACCTCTGGTTCTGCATGTGCTGATGAAATCCTGGCAAGTGTCCGTTCGATGAATGCAACAAGTTCCGTGTGAGTACCACGCAGATGAGATATTTGTAAGATATGATTGCAATATTGTGGCCACTCTACTAGGCGGTCCACGAATTGTTCCAGGGCCTTAGTGCCAAAGACAAACATCTGTATGTGGTAAAACCATTAGTCACAGTTAAGATGAAACAACAATATGAAAAGAAAAACATAAAAAGGAAAAGGACAGACTTTGGAATCTGCAGGTTTTCGCAATGCATCCAAAACAGCTCGCAAAGCAATACCAAGTGTTAGATGAGATACGAGTTGATGCTTAATGAGTGACCCTAGAAACAGAAGTATTAACCACGAAATCAGTAAATTAAACTTTACATTTCTATTTCAAAATCAAAATCTCCAAATTACAGATCCAACTACTTGAATAGAGAGTTAATTAACAAACATATCAAAGCCTATAGCAAGCTAAAAACAAAATGGCTGAATTTACATGTGGCAAAGCAACACGTTGAGAAATTAATTTGGTAAAGATATACATTATATAGATTCAAGAACATTAAAATTGGATACCAAATAAAGATCTTTCAACCACATTTAGCATCTCACAAAATCACTAATCTTCAACTGGACTAAGAACAAACTGATATTCAAATAACATCCTAAGTCGGTATGACAGCCTAAGAAAATCATCATCAACTAAGGCAACCACATTCTCACTGTACATGTTACAATTAATTTGACTAAGAAACTTTACCAATTAATATCACTAAGATATGGACAGCCGTGTGAATAAGTTTATGAGATGAGTATTGAGGATTCTGCCTGTGTACCTACTGAGGCCAACTAAGGTTCTCACGTCATGTTAATTAGCAGTTAGAGCAATTATGATCGTGCTTATAGAATTAATACCAATTGAAATAGGTTTTGCTTTTTAACCCATGTTTGGCCTAATACAGTTTTCTTTCTCTCCTTTTCAACCACGCATCCTCCAATAAAATAATATTACACGTAAATCAAGAACTTCTCCTTTTTCAACCACCCATTCTCCAAAAAAACACTATTCCAAAAATTATAATACCTAATAATTGAGGCCAAACGGGGCTTAGTTTATTCATGCAGATACATGCCAAGTTTTATACACCCAAGAAAATCTCTCTTAGAGTAGTCCAAGTCAGTACGGAAAACCAAGATCACCTAATCCAGAAAGTGTTCTTGGCCTCCATGTATACATGTCCAATGTGTTCTTGGTGCACTTACCAAGAAAAAAGTCATCTAACTGCTAACTATGAGCCCACTCAAATTCTCAAAAGCCCACTAATTAAAGATAATTTCTTATACAATGAGCAGCACATCTTCAGGCTGGTGTACAGTATGATCATGGTAATTTAAGGGAATAATGGTGAAATGTGCACATTTCTCAATACTTTTAAGATTATTGCAGCCTACTAGATAGATTTGATAAATTAAAATAAAATATTTATTTAACAGAAACCTGATAATCTTCAGGAAAGCAGTTATAGGGGGAGTTGATAAAAATCATAAAACTAAAATTTCAAGACAGGTCACTGAATCACAAAGTGTTGAATAAAATAAGTATCGAGTTTACAACATGAAAAACCTTACGGTTAGGCACCAAAATTCAATCGATGAATTGTCAATTTCAATCAAAATATTAAGCCACCATTCGATGGCCATTATTTTAAGAAAATGAAGCTTTGAATAATGATTTTTTCGAGAATAAAAAGTGGGGAAAAGTTTTGGATTTATGTGCAAAATATTTTTTTGAGTAAAATGTGGTTAAAAAATAGGGAAAAATTTGGGTTTACGTGCAAAATATTTTATTGTGTAAATGTGTGGTTAAAAATGAGTCTGAGAATTAAAGAGTTTTGAAATAATGGTTGTCAAACAGGGGGCTAATTCATCGCAGGGAACAAACCATGTCTTTCTAAAAGTGGCATTGCTTCATGTCTAAAATGAACCCTGATCTTCATTTGATTTGGATTCCAGTTACACAAGCATCTTCGACCAGTAAAACATCATCTAAAAGAAATGAATATGAGCAACTTACTCAAGGCAAAAATATAGTAGGAGAACAGCACACCATGGTTGTGATCCCTGGGAGTTAGTTTTAAGCAAGGTAACTGGAGCCGAATACAACAGGGAAATATATGGATTTGCACATGATGCTAAAGCAGTAAAACTAGATGAGGATTAGACATTGTGAATTACATTCACACAGTGTAGTTCATTGAATGTTTTACCGTATAGTACAAGCAAAAAGAATACCAAAACAGTGGGCAGAAACAGTAACTTTTCAATAAAAGAAATATGGTCTAATGTTACAGAATGCAATAATCAGTGCTCACCAAAAAGAAATGCAGCAATCTTGAGTTGCCTTTCAGGGTACTTGGAGAAGAACTTGTACTCCTCAAATAGATTAGCAATCATGCACTCGAAAATTGATTGTTGCCTGTCAAATGTGCAAACTTCTTTAGTCGAACAATAAATCACCTCAAATTTTAACAGCAAGCAAAAGACTAATCATAAGACACAAATCCATGCTACACAAAGTGCATTTCATCATTTTAAGTAAGAATATCACTAATGACATTTAAAGGTTTCTTCATGAACTAAAAAATAATAATATCAGTCAAACGGCTTCATTTGAGTCTTAAAGTTCTGTCCACAAAGACAAGTTTTGATGCTGATGTGTAGAATGAATAGCATGCCGGATATTTAATCAGACATTAAAATACAGGCATGATTTGAGACCCAAACCATGGAAGAGAATAAAATCCATGGAGTTGATACTTGATTTAATGCAATAGGCATAATACTCAATGGAGCTCTCATAAAATATAGGGTCATTGTTCCCCAATCAGGAAGATGTTACAGTGAGTAGTAGTGTGCATAAGTTATAAACACTAAAGACAAATTTGAGGAAGAAAATTACCTTTTCTCTGAAGATTCTTTGAAGCGAGCAAGCATTTGAATCATCGCATCAATTGTCAGTTGACCCGAAAACAATTGATGGAAGTATGAGTTTGCTTCTGTCTCAATATCGTCAGCATAAACATCAGAAGTTGCTGAGTCAGCTACCCCGCCATTCTTAAGTCTTGCAGTAACATGAAGATAACTTGCATGCAATTTTTCCAATTCCTCAGACAAGTGACTAGAGGAAATAATGCCAAAATGAGACTGAAGGACCTGCAGACCAAATATTCAAAAGGTTTAAGCCTCAATAATTTAGAGACAACTATCATCCAATTTAACAGAATATGCGTGTCCGTAGAAAACCTTGAAGAAGGTGGAACAAGCTTCCAGATAAACATTCAAAAGAGAACCAGGGGAATGAAAGCGCTTAATAGAAACTTCCTGAGCTCCGACCACAACCTCCTTTAGGAACTTGAGGCACCCCTGAAAGCATCAAGAGTAGTTTCTATGAGTTTTGTGGTATCTTCAACATCTCATCAATTAAGAGAACAATTAGTACAAGACAACTACCATTGGGAACATAAAAGAGCAAAGGCACACTTGCAAAATTTACATCTAACTTAGGGCCGTGATTTTGCTTGGGGGATTTTGATGTAGTACATCACAACTACAATTAATAGTTTCACTTTATCTTGGAGTTTGTCTTTTTTAAATTATCTTTTCTAATTTCTTTTTCTAATTGTAATAGGTTTATTCTTAAATTTTATTTAGATTAGGATTAATTTATTTCCTTTTAGAATTTAGTTTCCTTATTTTAATTTCCTTTTATTAATAGGATTAGGGATAATTTGGCCTATAAATATAGAGGTATTGTACACTTTTTATTCAATCAATCATATATCAATACAAAGCAAGTTTATTCCAATATAATTCTTATTTTCAATTCTTATTACAAGAATTTCTAAACGCTTCCGCACCA
>OU503042.1:8213567-8230474 GCA_912172775.2 Fraxinus pennsylvanica | reverse complement strand
AGAGAGAATTTTTTGTGTTATTTACCTGACAGAGCTCTTGAAAAACAGAATCTGAGTTGGAGTCGTTCAAGTTCTGAAGGAGAAATCGAATCTGACTGGAAACAGCAGATGAGAATGGAATCATTGCGAAAGATTTTTTTTTTTAAGGTGTTTCGGTGAATTGAAATTATCGAACTAGGTTTTCGAAACTGATGAAAGTTATCGAACTTTCAGGTGATAGAGAACACAGTACAAAGAGTCTAGAGAGTGGAAATTAGGTGAGGGGTAGTGCGGCTATAAATGCCAGTCGAGTGGCTCGGAGTGGGTCGCCCGACTCAGTTCTCATGGACGGGGTTTCCTTGCTGTTTGCCCCCTTCAGAATCGAATATTGAAGAATTAACCCCATGTTTAGCAAATTCATTAAGCCTCTGATAGCCATTATTGACGAAAGAAATGATATTTTAAATAGTAATTTTTAGAAAATATATGATTAAAATTAAAAGTAAGAAAAATCTGGGATTTACGTACAAAGTATTTTATTTTGTAAAAGCGTCGTTGAAAATAAATATGAGAAATAAAGAATTTTATTTTAAAGGGAGCAAACATGGGATAGAAGAGATCCAACTATAAACAGTGAGAGAAAATGAAAAGTGAAAACTACTTTTACATTTTTTCACTGTTTGAATGCATTATCTAAAAAATCATTTTTTTTCCAAACTTAATTTCAACCATATAAGGCGTGTTCGGTAGAGAATAAAATCGGATTAAAATTGAAAAACTAAGAATTATTGTTGACTTTTATTAGACTAGTAGAACCCAATAACGATAATATTTTCAAATTTAATTGGATTTTAAACTTAGCCAAACATGCTCAATCTTTTAATAAAACAATTTTTCACATAGATTCAAAAGTCTTTTTCTATATTTTAATGACATATTCTCCAAAAAATCATTATTACAAAACTCAAATTCACAAAAAAATAAAAAATAAATTGATCACAATCAGAGCCTTTCTAAAGAGACTCGTTATATAAAGAAACGTGTTTATTGTAGACTTTTAAGAGATATTCATTCAGTCTCAATTGGTGAAATTCTATAAAAAAAAATTATATGTTCAATATAGACGTTAAAAATCTTGTAGTATACATAACACGTATTGCAAGTGATTTTGTAATGGTGTTATGAGATCTTTTTAATTCAAATATTGAAGTAATTATAATTGAATTGAAAACTGCAATTTGACTATATAATTATACTAGTCTTGTTTTGTTTAGATAGTTTTTATTTACAAACATCTACATATGTGATTTCATATATAATTCGTGCCATGCTTTTGTCAAAGTTATAGGTTAACATTCCTACATATCTTAGAATTATTATAATTGCATTTACAGTTTCAAAATTTTCAAATTTTTACAGTTTTTACTCTGAACTTTCACTTATTGTTCTCAAGTCTTTGATTCTTGTGTGGCTAAGGGATGGTTTACATCCATATGTCAATTAGTTGTCCAAAAAATTGAAGTTGGTCACATTTTTAACAATTTATTAGTAAGACGCACGTGCATTGTTGGCTATATGATAGCGTAAATATACAAAAAAAATTATTTGTTTTCAGCATTAGTTACATTAAACTTAAAACACTTGAAATGATAATGGGTGACAAAAATAATATTAAGAGATTTGATTCAAATCTTATTTTTTGGACTTTGCGTTTGAAGGTCTATTTATTTTTTTAAAAAAAAAAGATAGGGCATAGATGATTAGATGTTGATACCCTGCTAAAGAGATAATGAAATTCAACATAACCCTCATTTTTCTACCTATTGAGGAAAGGCATTATATTTCCTTCATCTCTTGCTCATAGAATCTCCAATTACATGTATCAGTTGCACTAGTATTTAATTTCTTTATCAAGACTCTATGCAAGACATATGTAGTCAAGACTAATTAATTAATGATAATACAGTGCAAAATTTAGGACAAATCAAGTGTTTCTATCAGTATTAAAACCACAACACAACGAAAACTTCCATCATAGAGGCAAAAAGAATTACAAACGATCACCCAACTTCATAAATTCCGTCGAATATCTTTTTAACATGTTCTAATGATACTGTACATTAAATCCATTAAAAAAACCAAAATAATCAAGTTCATAAAAAATATTTATCTACAAGCACTGCATGATGTAGGAAAATTCTTCTGAAAATCATTGAATTCTTTACATATCCATTTTGACGATATAAATTTACCCATTTTAACAGTAAAAACTGAAGAAAAATTAAATTGAGAGAAATTGGTGTGGGTATGCGAAAAATTAACGATTATGATATGACATTTAATAATTTAAGATAATTTTTATATTTAAACTTAATCGACAATATATTTATTATTATTATTATTATTATTATTATTATTATTATTATTATTATTATCGCATTTTAAGTTTTTTTAAAAAATTTGAAATCGATCCAAATGGATATTCATATCGTGAAATATCGAATCAAAAGAAAAATTGTAGGAAAATAAAGTTCGAAAAAAGGATATTGGAATATGGTTGGGATTGAAAAGAAACATAAACAATCACAACTTTACATTTCACAGTTAATTTAAAATTATTTTTGATATTTAAAATTTATCGATCATATATTTATCATGGTCGCACTTCAACATTTTGAACAAATTTTAAATCGCTTAAAAAAAATATTTGTAACTTAAAATACTGAATCAAATGTTAAAAAAAAAAAAAAAACTTAGCCGAGCCGTCAAGCCATTTGGCTCGGCTCGGCTCGGCTTATGTTCAGTAAAAAAAAAGTGACTCTTTTATTTATGTAGGAAAAATGGCAAAATAGTACCTTTATATTTTTCATAATTAAGCCCATATTTGATAATCATTAAAATAATTTTATTTTTTTTGGGAAATATGAGTTTTGAAATATTGACTTTTTGAATAATATATGGTTAAAAAGTAAAAAAAAAATGGATTTACTTGTAGAATATTTTATTGTGAAAATGTATGATTGAAAATGAATTTGAGGGAAAAAAAGTTTTATTTTAATGATTGTCAAACAGGTGCTAAAATAACTATAAAAAACCAAAAATAAAAAGAGAAATGAAATGAAAATAAAACCGAATGTCGGCCAACGCGTTCCTTCTTTTCTGATACCAATTCTTCACTTTCCCTCAACTCATCTACCTTTAGTCTATCCTCTCATTTGTATCATTCATCTGAAGTTCATCTCTAAATCCCTTTTGGTTCTCATTTTTTCATATGAACCACCTCTGAAACTTATTTTTCATTTTTTCTTCTTTTCTAATGATAATTTTTCACTACCCTTCAATCCATTTATTTCAACACTATTTTCTTTCATCTTGTTTGACATTCCATATTTATCATTCCTTTAGAATTCACCTTCAGATGGCATTTTGTTCCTATATTTATCATTCCTTTGGAATTCACTTCCAAATGCCATTTTGTTCCTATAGGACGACTTTCTTAAACTCAATTATCATTTTTTTCCTTCATTTTTATGACAATTCTCCACTCTACGGTCAATGGCAAGCAGCCAATTTCCTGGGTTTTGGTTTGGTTGGGAGGGGGTACTTTTAAAATTTGCTCAATCAAACCACTTAATTTCCACTTTGAGTATTCAAATAATTGCATATTTCCACAATAGACTTTTTGGTGTTAAAAAACAAAGATACCATTAAATATATTATACAATTACAAAATATTGTTTCGTTTAAAAGAAAAAACTACAATTTTAGTTAACAAGTAAAAATCAAACATTTTCTATTTAAAATATTCTACAAAATAAAAACTCTCATTTTTCATGTGCTTTAACCTCAAAATCTCAAAAATTTATCAAACGCTGAATAAAAAAATATTTTTTTATATCTATCACTCCGAATCCGTAAATATATTTACGTATATTTAATTTCGTTTTCGTTAAATTAACATACTTCTTTAATTGATAAATTTTATTTTGACGTAGATTAATATGTAGATAAATTTTTTTAAAAAAGATCTATACTTTTTTGTGCATAACACAAGAAAAAATTCATTTGCATGTATATTCTTTCAAATGATATTCATGTCAATGTATAAAGCTGACCGACCTTAATAACTGGCTGTTAACAGCTGGTCCGATTATTTTTTTTATTTTTTCAATTAACAATTTTGTTACCCAGTGGTTGAACCGATTTTTAGACTATTTTTTTTTCTTATAATTAAAAATCTTGTTTAGTCATGCAAATATGTCTGTAATCCCGATTTGTTACTTTGGTCATTTCGAATTGGATGAAAACATTCGATGGGTATGGAAATGAACGAGTGATATACGTGGTGGTATTCCAATTTTCATAATATCGAGTACATCATATGCGGAAATGTATCATTATTTATAAACACAAGCTGGAAATCGATCATCTCAATACGAATGGAACTGAGATTTCAATTCAACGAGCATTCATCCATTCCAATTCTACCTATGAATGTTACTTCTGATGCTGAAGTAAATTATCTACTTCAATTGAACAAAATGCACATAACCTCTCTTTGCGTGACTTTATTGAGGAACAAAGTCACTGAAGGTAAACACGAAGATTCAGATGAATTGGATCACAATACAAATGATTTTTGGGACACAATGAAGATAGCTCGTGAGGAAGATGTAATTAGTCCAGAGACCGTTGTTCATTATCGTGATCTTGCTGTTACGCACAAAATTCACTCAGTAGTTTATGACAACAAGAATGAAAATGCATTTAAAAATGAGGATTTAATTGATTTATTCTGTCAGAGACATGAGAGGTGTGAGAGCTCAAGAGCTGGATCGAGTGGATCGTCATCCAATTCTTCGCATGTGGTTCCCGCTGACGAGGATTTGCATGTCGAGCAACTGTTTGAAACAAAGAAAAATTTGCAGGAAGTTGTGCAACAGATTGTACTGAAATACAACTTTGAGTTCAAAGTGAAGAAATCAAACAAATTATTGTTGATAATTATCTGTGTTGATGACAGTTTGGCGTTTGCAAACGATGAAGATAGACACAAATGAGTTATTTATAGTTCGCAGTATACTCGGGAATACTTGTGAATTGAAAATTTGTCGAAATGATCACAGGCAAGCCAGAGCATGATTTATTGGTCGACAATTATTTAGAGTTCGCAGTATACTCGGGAATACTTGTGAATTGAAAATTTGTCGAAATGATCACAGGC
Organism: Fraxinus pennsylvanica; assembly: GCA_912172775.2. Lineage (NCBI taxonomy): Eukaryota > Viridiplantae > Streptophyta > Magnoliopsida > Lamiales > Oleaceae > Fraxinus > Fraxinus pennsylvanica. The sequence continues at coordinate 8,225,271 of OU503042.1, read as the reverse complement.
AAGCCAGAGCATGATTTATTGGTCGACAAATAATTCACAAGTATCAGGACCCACATACGATCTACAGATCTTCAAAAATCATTAATGATGTCCAATGAGAGTACGGAGTGATCATGAACTACCGAAGATCTTGAAGGCAAAAAATGCGCGTTTGAGGATTTAATGAACTCAGCCAATGAGAGTTATGCTAAATTGGCCAGATATTACCATAACATGAGGACAACTAATCATGGCTCAGTATTTTTTATTGAGATGGAGGGTGAGAATTGCTTCAACTCTTCGACAATGCATTCGGGGATTTCAAAATGCATGCCACCCATAATTCTAATTGATGATAGAACTTTGAAAGTTAGATACAAAGGCAAGTTGATTATTGCTATATGTCAAGATGTCAACATTTAAATTTATCCTCTTGCATTCGACATAGTCGATAACGAGATTTTTCTGTCAATGTGTTCGTTCTTCACAAAGCTGAGGAATATAATTGGGAATGTCAAAGACCTTGCCTTTGTAACTGATTGGGGACCATATATAATAAATGGTATTGCTGAAATTTTTTTCGAAACACATCATGCGTATTACATGTTGAAGATTAGGTATCGGGACAAAGACATCGATTCATTGTTTAGGAGAGAGGCAAAAGTTTACAGTGTTGAAGAGTGTAATAAGTTCGTGGTTGAAACAGGAAGTAAATCATCACGGCGTGGGAATCGGGTCACATTTTTTAGGATTCGATACAAGATGTTGACGTCAAACAACATAGAATATCTCAATTTATTATTCAAGAAGGATCGAAGGTTACCAATCTTCGCAATGATTGAGAACATTAATAACAAGTTGTAGTAGTAGTTTCATGATCGATGTGCGAAATCACAAAGTTGTACGAGCATACTAGCCCCAACTTAGAAGGATAAACTCTTCAAAGTTGCAAAGGTTACAAGAAAGTTGAATATGAAACTACAGATGAATTGCACTTCTTTGTGAAATGTGCACGTTATATAGCATATATGGTAAACTTGACTAATAACACATGTACTTGTAGTCAATTTCAATTGGAGAGCTTTCCATGTGAACATGCAGTTACAATGACTATGTATAGAGACTTTACAGCGAGAACCTTATGCTATCTTTGTTACACGGCAGATTATGGAGAGTAACATATGCTGAGACTATATTTCTTGTACCATATGAAGCCTAGTGGGAAGTTCTCGACCATATTATCCCACTTAATAGTTCGTTGACACTCAAAGTTGAATCACATGGAGAGTTTCCTCGATCGCGTAGGTGCGACAGGTACAGAGCAACGAAGCATACTCGTAAATTTTGTATAAGTTAGATTTCCCTAAATGATAATTAGACGTATGTGTAATCTATCAATATTAATCTTCAACCCCAGCTTCATGTCCGAATCAACTATTATAAAGTTGCAGTTATGTCCCCATACTTTATTTTCATACAACTAAAATAATATGCAATTTATTACATATCACAATTAAATAGATAATATTTACATTTTTTTAATAACCAATATACAATATACAACGACTTTGCATTAAATAATCAATATTTACAATTTCGAATGGAATAATATACAATATTTACGGATCACAATTGAATTCATATAAATCACACGCTAACTTCTTCCTCCAATTTTCTATCCAGAATTGGTTGATTCCATCAATGTTATGTGCTGTAATAAAAAATTTAATATATTTGATTGTGAACATGCCACAATCTCCCTTACAATTAAATAATAATGTGTTTGTTCGATAATTTATAGCTAAAAACTAAGTTTTCATATGAAAAAAATTATAAATACTTTTGACCTCGCATGTTTCGTTGTCGTGTCCTGCACGATAGCTAGCCTGTTTGTCCAGTCATCAAAGGAACAATCACAGTCATCGTCTCCAATATATGCTGGGAGCTGACCTTGTGTTGGACATGTATGATCATAGGCGTACACATATATAGTGGAATCAGTAAAGACGTTCTTCACGACGAAGAAATGATGATTCGCGATCACTGGAATGTACTTATACGTACAACCCCCCCATGACTTTTCCCCGACACTCGGACACATCCCTATGACCTACTCAAGCATATATTCAAGCACCATGTACTCATTCCCCATAAGTTAGAGAGAATAAAACCCAATGGTAATGGCACGTATGAACTCGGTGCTCAATAGGACTCGGCCCAGAACGTCAAATGATCTCAGATATCTTCGAGTTTGATTGTGCAACGGGTCCAAATCCAGGTCGATGTGCTATAGATGGAAACACGAATAAAAAGAGGAGTTATTTAATTTAATAAATAACAAATTATATATTCATAATAAATAACAATTTGCAACATTACAATTACATCGTTGACCAGTCAAGCTGTCGAAGTCGAGATGTCCTAAAACCACTTATAAATGTCCGAAACCGACTTTTGAGCTAGTGTAGCTAGCTCTAAAAAAAGAAAAAGAAACAAATGTTAAAAGAAGCATAGATGAGTTAATATACTTTATTAAAATCATAAAATACTAACTTGGACATAATTATTCCCCACTCCGTCTCGAATGCTTTCCATTGGCAAGGTCCACATCTTGGAAGAGATTGGGGTACGTCCGTCCACAAACGTCATCCTCTTTACCTCGGTCGTGAAGGGAGAAACGACGTACTATGGCGGCAATCTTGGCATCTTGACGACCACCTGCATCGATAGTTCAATAGCACATTTTTTACCCTCAGTCATAAAGGGTGTCCTCTCTTCATTCTCCATCCCATCCGCCCTCGGGGATCGCTACCTTCTCCATCCCGGTGCTCTCCACCCCCTTTGTCATTGGGGCCAACCACTCATACCCCTCATGATGTGATCCAATGTACAGATGCAACGATGGTAAGCCCGGGGAAGGATCCGTTGATCATCGAAGGAGGATCGATGAAGGGCAAAGCGGGTCAAGGAAGCAATGAGGTTGCTAGCTCAAGCTATGGTGAACGAGACATTGACCTAGGCAAGCCAAACGTCAAGTTCCATGTTGGGCTCGGGGGCAGAAATCCAATTGATCACGTTGATCGATGTAGAAAACAAGGAGGTTGAAATTCATAACTATGTGACAGCATAGTTAGAAAATTTCTTTTTCGCGAATTTTCCTTATTTTACTAGAATCGCAAGGCGTGGATTCAAGGACGAATCCTTTCGAAGAGAGATGAGATGATATAATCTGGGACAAATAATACATAAAAGATATTGGTTTCCTTTTTCGTGAGTTTTCTTATTTCATCTTTAATTTGGATGGATATCTTATGTAATCTTTTAGCATCAATTTCGTGTAAACTAGGTTTTAGGCTTTTCCTATAAATATTGACAATATATTCATTGAATAGAGAACCTACATTATTATTATTGAGAATTAATCGTGAGTCTTTTAGCTTTCAAATCCATTGTTCTTCATTGAGCAATTACAAACTTATCAAGAATTGATTTCTTGTGGCGTTCAAACATTCGGGTTAGATTCATAAGTCGTGTAATCAAGAGGTCAACATATTGTCGGAGATTGTGTTGGTTGCTTGGTTCATTAATTTTGGGTTGAGTCGTATCACATTCAATCTCAAAAACTTTATCAAAATTAGGTAGCGCTAAAACCGGTACTTTACACAATCTATCTTTAATAGCTTTAAATGCAAGATCTTGTTCCATGCCCCATTTAAATCATACACTCTTTTTAATAATTTCCATGAGCGGTGTGACAAGTGTGCTAAAGTTCTTTACAAATCGCCTATAAAAACTAGTCAAACCATGAAAACTCCTAATCTCAATTATGTTTTTAGGTGTCGGCCCTTCTTTAATATCTTTTATTTTAACTTTATCTACTTTTATTCCCTTAGCACTAACAACATATCCAAGAAATACAACTTTTTCCATGCAAATGGTATACTTTCTAAAATTAGCATAAAGTTTTTCTTTTCTTAGAACGACAAGCACACACGTTAGATGTTCTATATGCTCATTCTAGTCCATACTATAAATCAAAATGTCATCGAAGTATACTACCACAAATTTACCTATGAATGCACGCAAAACATGATTCATTAATTGCATGAAAGTGCTATGTGCATTAATAAGTCCAAATGGCATAACCAACCATTCATATAGCCTATTAAACTCTAACGAGCAATTCGATCAAGTTAAGATTCCAAAAGTGAGTATAAGGATTTCAAGATTGGTCTGCTCAAATGAGACACCATCTTGCGGAGGCGTGTTAATGGATAGAATCCCACATTGAATAAAAATGTAAATATAAACCAACTTATAAAAGATTGGATTACTCCTCTTAATAAGGTTGATCTTTCAAGATTTGACCACAATTCTTAATATAGTATCAGACTTTGGGCTCCAAAAAATCAAGGTTATATCAATTTTCTTTTATTTGAGTCTTTTTTTTTGTTTTTCGTCATTCTTGAGTCTATAATCCATAAAAACTCCCAAAAAAATTCAAAGGTTGTTTGGTTGCTTGTTTAGCATCCTAATCAGCTTTCGTTTTCTTTGTTGGTCTCGTAGTTGAATATTTGAGTAAAAAAAATTCGAAAAAAATATTATTATTTTTGGAAATTATCAGCAGTTGTCAAAAATTATCTCGAGTAAAGAAAAATCTACGTAAAGGATGAATGGTGATTGTGGGCATATTTTCCAAACTCGGTGTTTTGTGGATAATACGGTATGTAGTTTGGCTATTGCTAAGGAGTACATATCACATTTGGCTAGTATCACGATGGTTGAAAAATTGAGGTTATATTTACAACAACACCCTAAACCTTATAGGATGACTTAGTTAAAGGAGTGTAGGAAGGTAGATGTGACCAAGCAGGTTCTATTAAAGGAGTGATGAAGTTTGGTCTGATGTAGTGTCATTACAATCTTTTCATATCTTATTTGGGAGACCTTGGAGGCATGAGAGGAAGACTGTTTATGATATGGGAAGGAACATGTGTAGGTTTCTTCAGGACGGGAAAAACATCACTCTGGCTAGCTGGACACTAGAACAGTCATTTGCAAACCAATGGAAGGTGAGAGGTGAAGCAGAAAAGAAAAAGCAAGAAAGGGAGATAACCACACCGAAAGAGAACATCGGGGTTGAATTGCAAGAGGAGTCTAGAGATAGGAAAGTTGAGATGGAAGATGGTGAATTAAAAAATACAGTTGATATTGGGGAGAGTGGACAAATAAAATAGGAGGAGCACGGGCAGGCTGTAAAAAAATTGTAGATATCATTCAGTAGGAGAATGAAAAAATTGTAGAAATAGTTCAGCAAGATAGTGAGGAAACATGGGAGAATGTTGAGTAGTATGTTGAAAATATTATGGGAATTGAAGAGAAGCATCAGAAGGGTATCATTATTAAGCATGATGTGGTGGAGGCGACACCTCATGAGTACGAGGAACCTACATTATTATTATTGAAAATTAATCGTGAGGCTTTAGCTTTCAAATCCTTGTTCTTCATTGAGCAATTACAAACTTATTAAGAATCGATTTCTTGTGGCGTTCAAACATCCGATTAGATTCATAAGTCGTGTAATCAAGAGGTCAACATATTATCGGTGATTGTGTTGGTTGTTTGGTTCATTAATTTTGGGTCGAGTCCAAAATCTCGATTTATTGGCTTTCTTAGGTTGGTTTTAATCTTGTTATGGGTTCCATAGCTACTATTGCTACGTAGTTCTCATCACCTCATCTTTCACCACCTCTTTCATCCCCATTGGAGCCACCCTCTCTCGCTCTATAAATAACAAAAATGATTCTAATGCACCCTCATCTGTCCACAATGGTGGGTGAGCCCCTTCTCCGTTACCCCGTCTGTCACCCCCCTTTTCTGCCTACTATATCACCTTATAGTGTTGTGACCTCATTCTGAAGGTCCATTGTATGGACTCGTAGCACCCAAACATCATGGCATAAATTTGCTACCTCACCTCTCAACTCTCATTGCAGTGCCCCTACCTCATCTCCCAACTTTTGTTATAGCACGCTAATCTACTTTCTCAACTCTTGTCGTAACGTGCCTACCTCCTCTCTGATAAATCCAGTCAGATTTACATATAGATCATATCGATATACTGAGGTATCAGATGGGGAAGAATGAGGTCTCATCAACGAAGATGATCCCCTCGGCGGAGGTGATATCCAGGGCGAAGGTGATCGTCGATCAACTGGACCGCGCTTCTAAACAAATAACAATATTAAAAGTTAATAACTTAATTAAAATAGGCTAACTCATAAAAAACGATAATAAAAAATTAAATTAAATTCACATACACAATCTTTGTCCAGGATGGAATCGAACATCTGGTTGTCTGTAGTATGCGGAATTACTGATTCATGCACAAAACCTTGATCCTCCTCTTGCGTCGACGACGTCTACTCAATTAGGACTTCAAATTGACATATTGACATTTCAACAAGTTAATAATCATGTGTTGAGATTTTGAAACGACATACAATATAAATCGCAAATGTATAATACTCACATTAAGGTCGTCGAGGGGAGAATTGATAACTATCTTTCATATGGGAAACCATCTGCTCTGGAGCTAGCCAATGATGCATCTGAGGGTAGCATGCCTTCACTCTCTTCCAAACTGAGTACCTAAGAGGGGCACAGCCTCATATGCCCAGATTTGCAACACATACAATTATTATATATATATTTAGTATAAAAAATATTTTAACGTTGATTAAGTTAAACACTTACTTCCAATGCCAAGGGCAATCCATAAGTATCGTACTTATGTAAGGACCCGTCGAGCTTTGAATGTGATCTGGTGAAAACGTGTACGATGTCCTTTAAATATCTCTGCCCCATAGATAGTTGTTGAAGGCATCGATGTCGTTAATAACTTCCAAATGAAAAAGGTTAAACGCAGGTTTTTGTGATGACACGTCACCACGCTCTCAAGGATATAGACCAATCCCAACTTCGATATGTCCAACATCTGGTCGCACTAATCAACTGTAGTAGAAACACCGTCCCATCCTTGAAAATATGCGTCGTGCAGCCTATTCCTTCTTTGAGTACCATTGCTAGCTGCTTTTTCATACGTAATCTTCAGTCCAGCCATGAGAGTAAACTCAAACATAGAGAAACTACCTTGCCCTTGAGGTCGAAGTGGAGGGTATCATCGTCGACTGGTTTAAATAGCCGACATAGATGCATCAATGACCTACTCGTAGTACTACACCTTCCTCAATTGATACAGGGGCAGTAGGAAGGACTGACGTAGCATAACTTTGTGCTGATCATCGAGCAACTCCAATACAGTAGTAAAACTATCAGAACTATTGTTACAAGTATATTTTCGTGTCATTTGTCTCAACTCAGTATCGAGATGGTACTCTATCCTACAAAAATTCAAATGTTAAAACCTTCTACAAAAGATAATGGAATAAAACATAATTTTTGAAAATTAATCGACATATAACTATGATATGAAAGAAATAGATGCATTTTACATCGATGTTAATAAAAAAAAACATTTTAATAAATTAAAGAAAAAAATAAAATATATAAAAATTAAAGAAATAATATAAAAAATATTTTAAATTGAAAAAATTAAATTATGATAAACAGAAAATAATTAAGAAATTTAAAAAATTAAGAAAAAAAAATTAAATTGAATAAAAGTTAAAAGAAAAAAATTAAAGAAAATTATAAAAATATAAAAATTAAAGCAAGAATAATAAAAAGTATTTTAAATTAAAAAATTAAATTATAATAAGAAGAAAAAAATTTAGAAATTTTAAAACAATTACAAAAAATAAAAATAATAACAACAAAAAAATTAAACAAAAGAAAATTATAAAAATTAAATAAAGAATATAAATATTATTTAATCAAAATTGAAAAAAAATAAATTTTATCATAAAAAGAAAATAATTAAAAGAATTTTAAATTGAAAAAAATTATTTATAATATGAAGAAAACAGTTATGAAATTTTAAAACTATTTTCAAAATAATAATAAAAAACAAATTAAACAAAATTAAATTATAAAAATTAAATGAAGAATATAAATATTATTTAGAATTGAAAAATTGAATTATCATAAAGAAAAAATAATTAATATATAGTAAGAAAATGAAAATAAAAATAAAAATAAAAATAAGCCAAAAAAGGGTTTGGGCCGACGGTTAACAGTTGTGGCCCATGAACCCGATTGGTAACGGTCGAGTCTGGTGATCGTTAATAGCTGTCTGCTTCGATTTTTCGTAAAAAATGATGGCAATCGAGGCCCACCCCAACCGTTAACATTCGTCTGTTTCGATTTTTCGCCAAAAAATCATCATAACCGACGAGAAGAAGCCCAAAAAAAATATCTAAATCTAGTCTACACTCCCCAAAAAAAATACCTAAATCTAGTCAACACTCAAACATTTACCTAAATAATGAAGAATAAACATCATAAATATTAAATTTAATCTTTACTTTATATGAAAAATCAATCTCATACTCCATAAAAAATATAACCTTGTTAAAGATAATGTCGTCGATGACTGGGTTGTGTGGTGGTTGGTGTTGGGTTGACTGTAAGGATGACGACTTCGACTGGATCCCGACTATTAGACCATGTGAGTTTTTTCTTTTTTAATTTTTCCTCTCCATTCAAACGCTTTGCACAAGATGATGATATTTTTGGCTTTTGGTATTTGACTTCACAATTTTAACTTTTATCTTCTTTTTTTATGGTAAAAAACCATAATGAAAATATGATCGGGTCAACTAGCCATTTCCATGTGTTTCCTCGTTGGGAGAGGATGAGTAGAAGTTGAGGTGGAAAAATAGATGAAGTTTTATTTTCATCTTTTCTCCTTTTTTTATTTTTTAGTTATTTAGACTATATTATGTGAAAAATATAAAGTTTCATTTTACCCTTTTTGCAATTGTTAAAAATGTGGCCAATTTCAATTTTTTGGTTAACTAACGGACATATGGATGAAACTATTCATAAGTCCATCAGTCTTAGGGAATGAAAGGTTCGAAATTGTGGTTGCAACAAATGAAAGATTAGGATAAAAATCGTAAAAAATTGGAAGACTTGAAACCGTGGTTGCAATTATTCCTTAATTGTAAGCCGTTGTGGCATTTTTATCAAGTTTGTGGTTACTGTATATTCTTCCACGGACACTTGAGTACTCAAGTTGTGTTCAAAGTATTCAAGGGCTAGCAATAGCATCTTCAATTAATTGGACTTGAGATTATAATATTATAGATATTAGTCCAGTATATGAAAAACTATAGATTCTTATAATTCAAGTAACGTTTTGAGGTTATTTTTTTTGAGATAATAGATTTTGTGGTAATGATTTTTTAGGGAATGTGTAATTAAATAGTAGAAAAAAGTTTTTGGTTCGCGTATAAAATTATTTTATTGAAAGAATATGTTGTTAAAAATAAGTTTGAGCTACTCTTTTTAATAAAATTGATATTTTAAAATGGAATAGTCTTAATATGATATTATAGTATATTAAGCTCAAACGAAGAATTTGATCCGAATAAAACTAATAATCGAGTACAAGAATTTCAAGATTTGTCTGCTTAAACGAGCTACTATTTTTCAAGAACGTGCCATCATAAATCCTGCATCTACTAATTACCGAAATATAGACCAACATATAAGGGCATGTGTTACTCATTTTAGTAAGATTGATCTTATAAGATGGAATCTCAAGCATTAATAGTGAAAAGATAAGACGATAAACTATTTAATTTAGATGTGCCTTTTGGAAACAATCAATGAAAAAGATTTTTAGGGTAAATAATTGCTATTTAAAAAAAAAATGGTTACTATATATATATATATATATATTAAAAAGATGATTTAAACAATATTTGAGTAATATTTATTCGTTGAATGACTCATTAATATATAACATTATTTATCTTTTTTGTTAAGTTAGTTCAAATAGCTATTTTTATAATATTTTTGGAGTGGAAAGGTGAGCTTGCATAGATGTCTGCGGTCTGATTTCCCTCTAAAAACTTATTCGAGTGGACTAAGGCAACCACCTGCAACAAAGCATTGAATTGGATAATCTATTTTTATTGGTTTAAATAACTATTTTTGGGGTGAAACTGCATTGAATTGGATAATTATGCTTAAAAATATTAGTGCAAGTTAACTAAAGGACAAATTAAAAATTATATGTAAGGACATTATCATCCAAAAATATTTCTCCGACATTGAGACTTTTATATTTATACTAGTTTTTTGCCCATGCAATGCAAGAATTGTGTTATTTTTAAGGTAATATTATAGTGTCGAGTGTTAAGATTGACGGGAGATATGTGCGTCGAATGAGGTTAGCAAAATTAACTTAGCCATTGTTTGGCCTCCGTTATAATGAGAATTCGGAAAAAATATATTTTGGAATATTAACTTTTTGGAGAATGTGTGTTTAAAAAAGAATGAAAAAATTTGGATTTACGTATAATATTATTTTATTGAAAAATCTGTGATTGATAAGAAGAGAGAGAAAAATGAATTATAATTTTAATGGGGGCCAATTAATTTGACGAGATAAATTTTCATATGATTTCACCCATAAAAAATAGTTATGAAGCATCCCAAGAGAATGAAGAAATAAAGAAAACTTCAAACGAGATGCAAACAAAACTTAATCTTTCGAATTGGTTATATAAAAAAAAATAAAATAAATGGCAAAGATACCTTGAGAGAGGTTAGAGAAAATTATTATTGATGAGCCCAATCATCCTCTGTTGCATCTATTTGTTTGTTTAATGCTTTTTTATCTTTGTCATGTAGAAAATATGAATAGTTAATCAGCCACAATAGAACGTATTATATTTTATGCAAGTAAAATAAGGATTAAAAATGTCTTGAAAGTGAATTTAAAAATGTTATGTCAAAGCAAAAACATAAATTACATGCAAGTGTACTAATATGCCTTGAGAAGAAGATGAAGAGACGAAACTTAGACAACGCAACTCGAGAACAAAAATAACAAGTAAACCTAATATAGCTAAATGATGTAATCATAAAAAAGATACCATCTCACGTCCATAGCCAACTCGAACATAAAATTTGAAGTGTACAATCATAAAAAATGTAAAGTAATAGCTAAATGATGTAGATCAATGATATTACAAGTAAACCTAATCTAGCAACAGACTTCAAAAATCCCCTAAAACTCGTCCAACCTAGTGAGTACAATTCTTGTATTCTTCGTTTATGAGAAAACAAGGGATGGCTAAAATGAAAGTGCATTTAGAAAGTAAAAAAATAAATCTCGTCTTCAAGTAAGCAGAGTTGAAGAATAGATTTAAAAGAGGACACTCTCGTCCTAAAGGATAAAGACTAGCAGCCATTTCTAGGATTTCCCTGTCCTCATCATAGGACATTGCTCCAAAATGTGCAAAACTAAAAGCATCAACTGTTAGAACTTTATTAAAACTTAAACTTTATGATCTTGCCAACATCTTCATGTCAAACCATCAAGAAACTGAATTAACGCGGAACATACCTTAATCAATTGATTTCTGATTTGAACAATGAATCTGGATCTGTAAATCTTTAGTTTGGTTGCTTCAAATCTCCATCATAATTCCTGATTGTGGGTTTTATGGATCTTCCTCTTCATATGGTTTCTCTTGTATTCTTGTGTTGATGGGATGCCACATAGAATGAGAAAATCACACATGAATTG
>OU503042.1:8177449-8188354 GCA_912172775.2 Fraxinus pennsylvanica | reverse complement strand
TAAACGGGGAATAAACCCGCCCCCGCCCCGCCCCGCCTCGCCCTAAACGGGGAACGGGGCGGGGACGGGGAATGAATTTCTTAACGGGGCGGGGGACGGGGAGGGCATCCCCGCCCCCGCCCCGCCCCGTTGCCATCCCTAGATGAGTTGTGAATTTGAGGTGGTGACTGATTGGAATGGTGCAAATGGTGGTGGAGTGGGAAGGATTAAGGTGAATGAGATGAAAAGTGATTGTGACCAGTTAATTAGACAATTGACCAGTTAATTTGGTAATTTGTAGTCTATAAATAAACTTTGTGTGATTCGTGATGAGTACGTTACCTTTATCATAAATTTTATGTTATTTAACTTTGACATATTTAATTAATTAATACGTCACAAAATTTTATCAGGTGATCACAAATTGTGAGCACTTGATTTTTGAAACTCTTGCACAAGTTTCCTATTGGAAAAATTAGGCCTAATGCCCTCTTAAACTTACTAAATTGAGTAATACCCTCTTAAAACTAATTAAACCATTCAACTCGTAATTAATACGTCCTAAACCTAAAACCCAAACTTCATTTAGTGCAAACTCCTCAATGTAAAAATGCTCTCCTCTCATCACAATTTTCTTCTCTGTCCATTTCCGCAGCTTTCGTCTCCGTCCATTGCCGTCGCTTTTGTATCCGTCCATTTTTGGTTTTTCGTTTGTCTCAATTCGTCTTTGTCTTCTCATTCTCCTATTTGTGGATACCATAAACATCGGCCACAAACAATTCCTATTCGCAATAGCAGAAACCCAAATATGTTTAGATCCGAATAGTCTCTGTGCCCATCCTTTTTTCGTCTTCTCCTTCTTCTATTTGTGGATATCACTATAAAACCCCAAATCACAAATAGTAGAAACCCTAGCTTCTCCGATCCGAAATCAAAAACTCGAATTACAATTTCAATTTCTTCACTCTGAAATTTGACTCCTATTTCTCTAATGGTTAGAGAAAATGATTTGAAGAGGAAATGAAATGTTGATGATAAACCATCTTCAAAGAAGAAGAAGAGAATTTCTTCAACAACTTATAAACCCAAGTTAGTGAACATTTTTCATTGTCTAGCTGCAAAAGTGGAATAAATTTAGCTGTTATTATTTGAACTTGATGTTGCAAGTGATTAAAGCTTTAGGTGGCAATCCCGATGGGATTATTGAAGCTTTTGGACTTTCATTATCAATATGTCTTGTTTCTAGTGAAAGAGGTTCTTAAGCAACAAATTGATAATTGTAGATTGCTGAATGATATTAGAAATTATGAGGTTTTAGGGATTAAAATGTAAAAATGTTTGCGTGTTAACTAAGGCTATGTACTAGGTTAAGAATTCAAATGTTGGAATCTCACAATATCTGCTTGGAACGATTTTGAAGAGGTACTCTCGATTTTGTTATTCATTTGAAAATCAAGAGTCATTGGGCACCGACAATCATCCAATTGCTTTTTTTTTTTTTTTTGCGAAGCATTTCTGCATCATTTGAAACGGTGGTTCTTATCTAGATGTATTCACTGGTAGACTTATGCTTCTTTTCTATATATATACATCCTTTTTCTCACTGACATTTAGTTATTTGTGGTGTGTGTGTGTGTGTATATATATAATGTAGTAAGGGGGTCAAAATAAGTTGGGTTGCATAGTGCTTGAGCGCCAATTACGTTTAGTTTTTTTTTTTTTCCTTTGCAATTTAATAGACTTCACGTCATGTTATGTGGAATTGTTATTACTATAATAGACTTCAAATATGAGTTGACACTCATGCTTATGCCTTAGTCTAGTGATAAAAAGAACATGAGTTCAATTCTCACATGTTATTTGTTCATTTTATGTTCCCTTTTTAAGTATACGCCACTTTTTTATTGTTGTATTATTTAATTTTTTGGTGGTGATTGGTTGAAATGTAAGTCTCAATTTTATTTTTGTTCCAGTAGATATTGTTAAACCAGTATATTACAAACTCTTGTGTCACTTTTTCAACTTTATGTCATTGTTTTGACTTTATGTTATTTTTTTATTTATTGTCACTTTATGTTACTTTTTTAATCAAATTGAAAATAACTTTTAAATCTGAAATTTTTTCACCATGTTTGGTTTCTTTGGATACAAATTTAATCGAAAAAGAAGGGGAAAATGTTTAGGTCTTCTTCCAACGTTCCTTGGCTAAGAGGGACACTTGTGAAAAGCGAGGTTCAATGCCTTGTGTGCCTTTTCTTGCTACAACACATGTAAAAAAGGCGTTAAACTTTATCTTTACAAATTGTGCAAATTTTATAAAAAGATACGATTTTGAGATTATTAAGGTTGTATAAAGGACATGCATTGTCTTGACTGCATCTGTTGCTGAGTTGAAATCATGTCGTTTGGACTGTTGTATTCTTTAATTTTTTGGTGGTGATGGGGTGAAATGTAAGTAAAATCTCAATTCTTGTATTTGTTCCCGTAGATATTGTTAAACCAATATACTACAACCTCTTGTCTCACTTTTTTTTTTTTTGTTTTATATCACCTTTTTTGTTTTTTTTTTGTTTTTGTCACTTTTTCAACTTTATATCTTTTTTTGAATTTATGTTACATTTTTTTAACTTTATCTCACTTTTTTTTATTTATTGTCACTTTTTTTAGTGTTCACACTTTTAAATGTTGTATACTACAAACATGTTTTTAGTCATTATAATATGTTTCAAACGCGTGTTACAAACTTTCTTAATGCATGTATTTGTTGTTGAATTTTATTTTAACTGTATCTTTTTTCTTTTGTAGGATTGAGATTTATTTATCCCTTAAGCGTGTTGATTCAAAGTAAGTCACATAATTATCTCCACACGAGGTGATAATAGACTTAAATGAAAAAAATAGTCTAAATCAGAGAACTTTATTTAAGAATACATGCTTTTGTGACTTCATTGATATGAAGGAAATAGTATTGTAACCACAATTGATAAATCAGTTGCTGCTTAGAGACAAGTTAAGCAGCCCAATTCAAATGAAACGTGGTTCAACATCTGTGACAAATTTGTGAGATTTTCAATTGAAGATTTCTGTTTGATATCAGACTTTAAATGTACTGGAAATTGTGACTTTACCCGATATAGAATGAAGAGTCGTTTGAAAGAATAGTACTTCAAAGATCACCAAAGCATCACAACAAAAGAGGTCCAAGAAGTGTTTGTAAATTTTCCTGCTGACACTGTAGATGAAGATGTCGTAGATCTAGGCATAGTTTATTTGATTACGTCTTTCTCTTTTCGTACATCGTATCATAAGAGAGTTGATGATTCTTTTTTTTTTTTTTTGTGGAGTCTGAGGAGTTGAATTCTTTTCCATGGAGTATAGAAGTTTTTATTATGACTCTATCATCCCTAAAGTGTATGGAGTCTGAGGAGTTGAATTCTTTTTCATGGAGTATATAAATTTTTAGTATGTCTCTATCATTCCTAAAGTGTACATTTAATCAGAGAATAAAGAATATTTTTATGGAAAAAAGTTTTTAGAGTATAGGTTGAATGGATTCCTATTTGCTTTTCAAGTGTGGATTTATGAAACTATCCATGCTATTATTTGTAAGAATTACTGCATTAAGCATAAACCTCAGCGTCCTCGAATGTTGAATTAGAGTAGTAATCATCATGTGACATTTGTGGGTTTAAGGAAAACCATTTTTGATTTGATTAAAGTAAGTTTTGTATCCCTTTTTTATTTATTTCTCATCTTTTTTTTTCTTTTATTTATATGATCATGTATTTTTCAATTGGAAGAAAATCGAATTGTGCCTCTTGAGGCACAGAAGGAAGAAGTGAATGCAATTGGTTTATTTGTTGAAAGTTTGGGGGTAGACTAGGATGATGATGATTTTGAGCATCCAGTTGTTTAACAGAAAAAGTTACTGGATGGAGAAAAAGCAAAATCTGTTGACCGAGTTGGAAGGTATGTAAAAAAGAACAACAAATGGAAGATTGAGGACTTTTGTGGGCATGTTTTCTTTTGACTATTTATCTACCATTTCAATTTATTACTTCTTATTGTTTTGTGATTCTTTTAGTAAGTTTAGCAATCAAATGAATAACTTTTGAGAACTGTCAAAAAGATGTTGAAGAAAAGATTAAAAAAAAATAAAGAATTAATGGAGTGTCTACAAAATTTGGAATGCTAAGTAGAAAAGACGCATGCTTGTAATGAAAAACCAATAAAGGTATTCAAGAGTTTTCGAGTTTAAAGTTGTGATTTTTTGTTGAGTTTTCGTCACTTTTTTTTAACTTATAATCACTTTTTGAGTTTTGCGATTTTTTTGTGCATCTTTTGACTTTTTCGTAGGATGATGTGGAGAGTTTACCTAATGAAACATACTAGTTTTTTAATGCCTTTCCTAGTTTTTCTTTAGGCATTGGATTTGAAATAAGTGGTGGGGAAAAAGATGTTGAGGTGCATGTTCGAAAAAGTGACAAATCAGTTGAAAAATTGACAAGACAGTGAAAAAAGTGACAAGAAAATCAAAAATGGTGACAAAAGAATTGAATAAAGTGATGAGGCACTTGAAATGAATTTGAATGAAGGAATAGAACTTCATGAGAATGATTGGTTAAGAATTGATGATATCATTGCTCGTATTTTAGCAAAAAATCAAGTATTTGTGTTTTCATTTTATTATCTTTTTTCCTCATAACTTATGTATATTTTATTTTTTACGTTAATATAATTTGACATTTATACTTGTGTTATTGTTCATGTTCTAACATGTTGCATCACGATCTGATAAATGCAGAATTGAATTGTTGGACAAGGAGTTTCAATTGAAAGATGACGTTTGAGAGTTGTGGAAGTTACGGCTATGATTGAAGCTGAAACTGGAATTGAAGAGGGAAATGTTGAAACTATTGATATTGATGATAATGTGACCCTAGACATGCCCTGGAAGAGACAAGAGAAACCTGCAGTGCTTATTCGATCCCCATGGGTTAATAAATATGATTCTATATCGAGGACTAAAAAGCATGCTATAAAAGGCACTTTTGCATTTCCATTTGGTGTGAGCCCTCCGATGGCACGTGATGTTGATACTTTTGAGGTTTGGTACAACAAGGGATTGATAAGGAAAAAAAATAAGTAAGTTACTAATATTTGTTGTTTGTGAATTTTTTCTAATAAAGTGACGTTTTATGTGACTTCTTGAATTATGTGATATAGGCCTAAACATTTCAATAATGAAAATTTATTATCAATCATTACTTCTACTTTAATGATATTGCTATATCTTCCAAACAATGGTGGTACGAATTTTTTACTCTGAAAGAATGTTTGGAAGACATGGTATGGTATTTTGTTAGTTGGTGTTTTAAGATTCTTTTATATAATTTTTAGTATAATTATTGGTTTTGTCATTTTTCCCTTTTTTATAGCATGTCGATGTATGTTTCTATTACTGGAGGAAGATGTTAAGACATGAACATGGTATAAGCATAAAGCCTATAACCACAGACTTTCCATTTGATAGTCAAATGAGAGGTCTTTATACTGGTTTTTGCCAAGATAAGTCCGCTCTAAAAAAGCATACTTCTCTTCTTTCATATGCTATCGGGTTGTCCATGCCATGTAATACAAGTTGGAGCTTTGTTGACCATGTGTTTATGCCAATGAAAATGTCCAATTTAGTCCATTAGATTCTCTGTCATTTTGACATTCAACGTATATGCATGAATGTATATAATTCATACAATAAGGTTGTCAAGAAGGCTCTTCTAATTTAGATTGTTAAACCATTTTCTAATATAATTCATCATCTACTTTTTCATATTGACTTCTTTGAGGTGCATTTCAGAAGAAGATGATTTGAAACCATTGGTTGTAAAAATGGTTCCAAAACTTTAACAACGTAATAACATGTTAGATTGCTTTCTAAAGATATTTTTTTTGTTTTCATTTGATATTTGGTATTTGATTGTCTAAATTCTTTTTCTTTTTTATATGGTGGAATATATGTAATTAAATATGCCCAGTACTCCATTAACAAGAAATTGAGTGAAATGTCAAAAACATTTAATATTCCACATATTAGAAGAAATTTGGCAGCTCAATTATATGCTTATAGAAAGAAGAAGCAAGATGAGGAATATGATACAGATAATGAATAAGTGTCAAAGGAGACAGACTAGTGACATGTTGATGTGATAGAGAAGAAAATGATTTTGAAGAAGCGAAGGCATATCTTGTTATGTAATGACTAATTTAATTGTTAGAATATTTTGTGGATATATATAAGTTGGTTGGTAATTGATGTCTTGTATGTAATGAATGATTTTAAAAAAATGATGATGTTACTAGTGGCAGCACAACTTCAATTTTTAATTTTTGAAGTTTTGAACACGTTTTCTTTACAATATCAATGGAACACGAATATTGGTGATGTAGTTGATCAATATTAGTACTATTACCTAACTATAACATGTTTGTAGCTTATCACATGCTATCAGCTTGTATGTCAATTCTTTTAACATGCTAGCAGTTTGTATGTCACTTGGCATAATTAAGTTCAAATACTTTGTGTGTATCAATTAATTGATTCAAAGTTTTCTTTTTCATTAATATTAACATAAAACAAGGCTTGAATTTGTATGTTTAAATTTCCAAAATATGTACACGTATTCATCTAGATTATTTCCCCGATAAGATACTGTGACTTTTTTAAAAAAAAGGTGAAAATGACAGAATTCACATTCTCTTTGAACAAACACCTTGCATGCATCAATGTAATTGATTTAAAATTTTCTTTTTTATATGTATTATCATAAAACATGACTTGAATGTGTATGTTCAAATTTCTAAAAATGCATACGTATGTATCTAGTTAATTACTCCAATGAGATACTGTGACTTTTTTTTTATAGAAAAATAACAGAATTCAAATTCTCCTTGATAAAAAACATTGCACGCATCAATGAAATTAATTCAAAGTTTTTTCCATATTTATTATCATAAAATATGGCTTGAATTGGTATTTCAAATTTTTTAAAATGCGATGTATACATCTAGTTAATTCTTCTAATGAGATGATGTGACTATTGTTTTGAGAAAAATGACATATTTAGGGGTGTCAATATGGTTCATTGGCTCGAGCAGCCCATGGCTTGACCCAGAAAACCTGAGTCAGCTCGGCTCACTGCTCGGCAGAATTGACTATTGAGTCGAGACTCAGGCCAAGCTCCATTTTTGGAGCTTGTAACAAAGCTGCCTGTAACAAAGCTGCCATGTTACCGTTGCTTGCATATTGCTCCCTTGTTAAAGGCTGCTACACATAAATGTTACGTGTAGCTGCCTTGCAGCTACCTATGTTAAATAACAATATATTTAAATTTTGTTGAAACAAATATATTTTTTCTATAAATATGATGTTTTGAGTTTCATATCATTTTATTTTAATCAATTCAAATTGCGGTATTCTAGTTTTCAACTTCAATCCCCAATTTCTTTGCTCTAATGTTAAGTTTCTTTTACTCTAATATTCAGTATTTTTTGCTATGTTGATTATATTCCGTTCCAAACTTGAAAAAATGAGGAGGTTGTATCTTTTGTTTAATTTATAATCTATATGAATTACACAAATTTAAAATTCTTTTAAAAAAATTAGATTTGTCATGAACTTTTAGAAATACTCGCGAGTTAGCTAGGTTTGTTAAGGGAGCTGAAAGTTCAGGACATGCCTAAATTTTTTGGTCTAACAAAAGCTTGCCTAAGCTCAAACTAAAAAAAGACCAAACCATATTTACTCGAGCCAAGCCCGAGCTTTGAGTTTTGGCTCACAACCAGCTTGGCTCTACTCGACTCGATTCGTTGACATCCCTAGACCAAATGTCACTTTTTCATATTTTCCTTTCGTCAAACACCTTGAATGTATCATTTTAATTGATCAAAACTAATTTTCCATATATATTGACACAATCCACTTCCTCTCAAGTTCAACAATTTTATTTTCCAACATATTTTCAATTATAATCACAAAATCATCAAAAATAAATTTCATAAATGTTAATTATTTATATTATAAAGTTTAAACTAAACCTAATCACGAAATTTAAATAAAAGTGAGATAGACAACGAATTATGATGATTAGAATTTGTAAGTGAGATATTATTAGTTGAAAATTGATAAATACGATTTTTACTTTTATAATTTATGCGAAGAAAATATTGAACAATTTTTTAAAGAAAAATTGGGGAACTAATTAAACAAGAAGTCCAAAACTGATAATTTTGTTAGATTTCCTTGATCTTTTTTCTAGAGCTTTCAATATTGAAGTAGCCTCGATTTTTTCCAAAGCTTTAAAGAATGAATGGATTTTGTTTGTGTATTTGTGGAAGACTGTCTATTTTTCCTTTGATTTTTTCAGTTTGAGGGTTGATTTTTGGATGTTGGTGACTTTAGGTTTGTATATTTTACATTCAAAATATAATTAATTACCATTTAATCCACTTTTATCATTTTTTTCAGAATTGCCCCAAAATATAGAGTATTTGTATAAGTACCACTTTCCTTTTTTTTTTCAATTGTGTATTTTGTACCTTTTATTTTTATATATTTTCACCTAATGAAAGGGGTCTTGAATGACCGATTTGTTGATTCAAAGTAAATTAAGCCCATGTTTGATTTGACAGCAATCAAATTTTTATTAAATTTTGATGAGAAATATAATTAAAAAGTTGATAAAAGTTGTAAATCAAATAGAATATGTGATTGAAAATACTTTTTTTAAAGAAAAATAAAAAGAGAAAAAATGGAGCTAAAATCACAAAGTAACTCAATCTTGCTCCCCACGGGCGGTTACGGGACTTTGGGAGTCAAAGTATTACGAAACTCTGTCCCTAACCTACAGAATCCAGAAACAACAGTGATTATCCCTCTGATGTCCATACAAGCTGTGAATATTCAGCCCAAGGGATCGTTTAGCTGCTTTAACATTCTTCTCTAACCTATTAGGAAAAAATAATCTTGTATTAATTCAAGATTGAACTTTTTCAATATGGAACAAAATCCTCGAGCAACAAAACACTTTTTCAAGGTTATGTCTCGTGATTTTCATACAAAATTGGTATGTTTTCTCTCTTTTATTTCGCATATTATTTTCTGTGTTTTTTTTTGGATGAAACAGAGGAATTAAAATAAATGCTAATTGATTTTGAGGAGAAATTAATGGATTTTTTTATTGAATAATTACTAAATAAAAAATATTTTTTAAGGGTTTGTGTGAATGCTTGTATTGGGTATTTGGGTTTTTACCCATATTACGAAATAAAAGATTTTTTTTTTTTGGCTAATTATTACAAAGGAATTTTGTGGTTATAATCTTGAAAAGAATTTCACTCAATCTCCTTCGCCATTCAAATGCATTAGTAATCTATACATGTTTTGCTAATGTAATTTATATGTTTTAATGACTAATTAATTTACCCTTTTCCAATTTATATCTATGGGCAGGCCCTGCCAAAGGCATTTTGTAGATATCTAAATGAAGAAAAACTGGCCACTATAAGGAGTGGCAAGGGAATCTGGAAGATCAATGTTGTTAAAAGTAATAGAGATGCCTTATTTTTCGAAGAGGGGTGGGGCAATTTTGTTCGTCAACACGAACTCACTGTTGGAGATATTGTGGTTTTTGAACACGTGAGGGAAATGGATTTCAATGCTTTTGTTTTTGATTATACTGCCTGTGAGAAAGAATTCGACAAGGATTTAGGGGAAACGTACGAAGGATCTTCTGGAGTTTGTAACAATTTGGAAGCCATCATAAGTAAGTTTTGTGCTAAGATGCTATATATTTTTCTTTTGTCTTTCCAATAGATGCACGGCTTCAATATGAGTCTGCAGAAAAACTGGCTTCTTAAGCAGATTTGTAGAATTATGTGATACAATTGCATGCATTTCTGATGGATATGCACATGTTATGCCTAAATTCAGCTAGGAAAATCCATGTATAACGTGGTAGAGTAGGACATGTGCAGGTCCAAGATTTCCTGGATGCTTTAGTACAAAAGTTTTGAAGTTTCCGAAACTTGACCCTCTTGTGACCGATGAATGATTTATGAGTCGACAAGAGCTTTAGACTATACAAAGGGAATATGGAAACATGACAAGGACAATATAGCGCAAACAAGTTTGTGATTAAGTGCATCAGGCATTAAACTGCTTATCTCCTGGCTTAGGGAGTTTGTTACCATTGCTAATTCCACCAGTACTTGTCAATCAATTGAGAAACCGGTAAATCATGGAATTCAAAATACGTTTTTGTGGTTTGATACGGTTCAATCCACACTATCTGTATTATCGTTTTATTTTCAACTAAATCTCTTACTGATTCACTGATTTGTTGACAATTGTTTATGTAAAAACTGTTGCATAAACAGGTGGTTCATGGCAACAGGGGGATAATCCATACTTTGTCGTAACAATGAAACACTACCATTCACCTGCTTCCAAAAGGGCCCGGCCATTTGTGGTGAGTTTTGCCTTACATGACAGCATATATTGAAATCTTGTTCTTCTTTCCTTGTTTACTATAACAAATTTGATTCCTTGTGCTTCAATTTATGTGGATGTTTGGCTAAGCTTAAAAACTTAATCTTAAGTGAATAAATAAGGATTAAAAATAATAATTTTTGCTTGATCAAAGTGGGAAATAAGGGCCTGTTTGATAGCCCTTTATTTTCCATGGAAGTTGGAATTGAAATTCCGTTTCCTACTTTTGTCGTGTTTGATTGCACTTTTTTTTCGTGGAATTGGTTTTCCACCTTTTTCTAGGTACAATCATTTGATGCACAAAAACTTGATTTTGTTTTCTTACCTATTGGTGGGAAAACATTTTCCACCATTTTTTTTTTGCTTTTTTTTTTTTTTTT
>OU503042.1:8155806-8171011 GCA_912172775.2 Fraxinus pennsylvanica | reverse complement strand
AAAAAAAATTACATCTTTATTAATAACAAATTAATTATTAAACAAAAATATTAAATATAAACTAATCAAACGTGCATTGCACGTTGTTTACACCTCGTGTATATATATATATATATATATATATATATGTATTCAAAAGAAAGCCTTTATTATTGCCTACTTTCCCTCTGCCATATATCAATTCAATAGACAATTGACAAATATGGAAACTGGTGCCTTTAGTAGGCTGAACAAACTTCTTGATTATCTGCCACCAAATGAATCTTTTTCTTTCTTTACTTGTTTGACCATTAAAATTTTATCTGACATTCGTACAATATGTAGGTAGTAGAAGCAGTTTTAACAGCTTTGAATTCCTTATCTAGCATAGAGAACTCTTTTTTCGTATTATTTCAAGATTAGGGTTCTAAATGGAAGAAAATCTTCAAGCAACAAAACGTTTTTTCAAGGTTATGACACGTGATTTCCACACTAAATTGGTATGTTTTTCTTCTTGGATTCGCATTCTTTAACGTCAAATATTTCTTCTGTGCTTTATTTCAATCTAACAGATAAAAAGAACAGATATTCCGTAAAATAATTATCAGAACAATAATCTTTTAGGGTTTATGCTGATGCTATATCCTTTGCCATTGATATAAAAGTTTACCTTTTTTTTTTTCCATTTGATCTATGGGCAGGCTCTGCCAAAAGATTTTTGCAAAGATCTATTAAATGTAAAGAAATCAGCAACTATAAGGAGTGGCAAAGGAATCTGGAAGGTCAGTGTTAGTAAAGATAGTAATAATATGGTGTGTTTCGAAGAGGGATGGGGTGATTTTGTTCGCCAACATGACCTTGCTGTTGGAGATGTTGTCGTGTTTAAACACATCGGAGAAATGCATTTCAACGCTTTTGTTTTTGATTTTACTGCCTGTGAGAAAAAATTCGACGAAAGTTTAGCCGAAACAAATGGAGGATCTGGTGGATCATGTAATAATCTGGAAGCCAGCAAGAGTAAGTTTTGTAATACACACACACACACACCCCTCTTTAAGAGCTTGCTTGGGAGCTTCGGGTATCAGTTTATCGTTTTTTATTTATTTGCAAAGGGTTCGATTTTGAGTAGTATAGAATTAGTAGTGATTTTTAAAACAATTTAATCCATTCTTCAGAGTTTATTATTCAATTATTTTAAAAAATTAAATTACTGAAATTTTTTATAAGAAATTTTTAGTCAATAAGTGGTATTTTACTTGAGAGAATTTTTTGACTTAAAAGTGAAATAATTATTTATATTTAAAATTTAAAAGTATAAGTTTATTAAGTTAATTTTATACTTATAAGTATTTTTACCAGTGCAAAAAAATTGAACAAGCATTTATTTTCTGAACACCCAAAAATAAGTTTGAAGAAAAATGCCTAAAGGGCGTTAGCAAATTTAGCTGCTTATTTCCTATGATTTATTTGTATAATAAGAGCTCCTACTTACTGATTTGTTAACTCCTTATTTTTTACGAAAAACTGCAGCAAATGCAGGTGGTTCATATAATCCATATTTTATCATAACAATTAAAGACCACAATTCACCTGCATCCAAAGGGAACCGTGTGGTGAGTTTGGCCTTTCAAATTCTTGCTCTTTCTCTCGTTACTGTAGATTAGTGTACTTGTAATGGGAGAAAAGAACAGCTTGCAAACATGTTTGATAATATGAATTTCAAATTTTCAGCATATCCCCGCGGAATTTTGGAAATCAAACGGGCTGAATAAGAAGAGTAGCGTAAATCTAAGAGATCCTTCAGGCAAGAAATGGTTGGTGGAACTAAAATTCTACGAAAGTGCTGGTAATAATCGTGTTGTTATGTCTCGAGGCTGGAAGCAGTTTTATGAATCCAACGAGCTCAAAAATGGGGATGTTTGCACTTTTCGACTCAATCACAATCCCGAAAGCTCAATTGTTGCTTCAATGGATGTGCATATTTCACCACTTCCAAGTTAACTCTCTCTGCTTTTGACATGAAGAATCAAACATTGTTCGTGAATAATCGTGATTCAGGTTTTAACGCTTATTATGGAAATGTTACATGAATGAATTATCATCATTATTATTTTCTTTTCAAGGAGTGAATGGAGGGAAGGGAAGATATATATATGAATCCACAATTCTTAACCAAGTGCATGGTGAATTGGTTACTTCTGCTTTTAACTTTGTCATCTCTAATTATTATCAATCATGATACACATACATCATTATTTACATCATTTCTTATACTTTGTCAGGTAACAATCCACTATTGGACAGTTAAAAAATTAAATAATTTTTCCTCCAATCATTTTTAAAATGACAAGGACGATGTATATATGGAGTGTACATCTAGCATTTTTGAATTATTAGTCAAATCTAAGAGCATCTTCTAATGTTAATTACACTAAAAACATTTTCACATTAAAAATAGAAAATGTCCACAAATTATCCAATACATTTCTAGAATTACGTGATGCTAACTCTTAAAAGGCAAACAAGTCCACAACAATTTAATCTCTCTTTTCCAGTTATTCATTTTCACACTCTTACCTTATTAAGCCCATAAATCATATTTTTAAAATAAATTTTAATAAAAAAATGATAAAATATATAATATAATTAAAAAAATACGAATTTCAATAAATGTGTGAATAGAATTAATTGTTGACTTTGACTCAATATTTTAATTGAATTTTAATTCAAACCGAACATTGGCTAAATATATTGCATTATAGAAGAAACTCGTTGAAATTCAAATTTGAATTAGGTCATCTATTCGTTAAACATTAAGAACTTGTTTGATGTTTAACTATTTTCCATGATGTTTTTCAAGTTTCAACTTTTTAGTTGTTTGATAGCCAAATTTTTCTTGGCAATTAGTTTTCCCCCCACCCCCGAACGTGACCCTGTTTTCCTTGAATATATTTTCCCACCACTGTGGTGAGAAAATGGTTTTCTAGCTTTTTTTTTTTGTTTTTTTTTGGACAATGGAAACAAATTCTATCCCCAATTGTAAAACAAAAAAAATTCTCTTTAAAGACAATCTCCATGGAAAACAAATTATACGAACACAAAAATATCCAAAATTTCAACATTTTTTATGTAAAAAATTATATCAATCAAACACAATTAATTGACAATTTCCTAAAAAACAAGTTCTAGACAATTATTTTCTCTGAAATTCGTTTTTTTTTCACCCATTTTCCATTGTTGCAATCAAACAGAACCTAAAAGCCTTTCTAATTAAATGCTACATATATTGCACTCCTTCGGATATATTAAAAATGCTCAAATATTTCAAGCATGCCACGTGAATGTGACTTCCTCTCTGCATAAAGAAACAATCGAGTCAAGATGTTCTATTACGAACTTCCCTATTCCACATTATAAAGTGAACATTTTTTTCTTCTTGTCTCTTTCCATGATAAAGAGATACAATTCATTGCATTTGAATGCACATATATTCATTCGTACATAAATAAGTGGACATATTTTTTACTGTTGGGGAAGATTACATGCTAAATAAGAGCCTTTTTTTTTGTTAACTGAAGAATTTTGGCTAAAAACTGAACCAAAATCATTTCATTCACTTGACAATTGAAAACCATGGAAACAAAAACGAAACTACCGGCTTTTGGCCACGATGATGATTTGACAACGGCTTTCATGATTTTGGGGGTAATAAGCAATTTACTTCAGATCACAAAATCGATAATGACAATTTGACATATTGGGGAACTAAATTTGTTAAACCAGCTGATACGTAATGTGCAGGCAATAAACACTATCATCCGTCCTCGAGTAAACTTCAAATCATATAAAATGAATTCAAAACTACTTATAGAGGCAACCAATCCCTCCCCGAAGCATCCAGTGTACCTCATCAAACCTCATCGTTCATTTCTTGTGTGTAAAAAATCACTATTCGTTCTGACCTTCATCTTTAACAAGCTTGATCATGTCATCGATACGAAGAATAGTTATTGCTGCTTCCGTAGCAAACTGACACACAAAAAAAAAGTACAGAACATTTAATCAGACATTTACAACGTGCTAAAGAGCTCAAATTTCAAATTACAGACGCGTACCTGTATTATCTTCACTTTGCTCATTGCAGGCTCAATGACTCCTGCTTCTAAATTGTTTCGTACAGTACCCTTCAACAGGTCAAGACCCATGCTGCAACCGTAAGAGGAAGGCATGGTCAGAGAACATCTTGAAAAACATCAAACCAGTTTGACAAAAAATAATAATAATAAAGAAAAACCTGTTTAAGAACAAAAAATCTTATTCCATGACAATAATGTAGGTTCCCCCATTAAAGTTTCCCATCAAATGAAATAACGAATTGTAATAGGTAGGAGGAGGTTCCAAGAACTAAAGTACCTAGTTTGTTATGACCAATGCAGATCATATGTCTAGCATAAAGAGTACCAAAAACATTCTTTACTATTTACTATAAGTGGTTGAGTCTGCTAGAAGATCTTCACAACTCGATCATCAAGCTCTAAACAGGTATCGCAAGTACATATACTTTATCTTGCTTCATCCAATATTCTACTGATCACCGGGTAAATCCTCACGAATGAAATAGCAAATGCTAACAACATATATTCACAAGAAACCAAATGAAACTGAATTTGAATCACTGCTAAAGAAAATGATAGCAAATCCTTTGGACCAATATTGGGTAGAAAACACTCGTGGAAATGTAAAACTACTCGGTAATTTCCGAAGCAAACTACAATATACTGAGAGCCAAACCTTACATTCTCCAAAAACAAAATTGATTCAAGTACCTTGATAAATGCTTCTTATCTGCTTTGGTTTGTGAAGTGTGGTGATATGCACGTAGCTTAGCAACCAACTCAGTTGCATCTTTAGCAGCATTCACAGCAAGCACCTGCAGAGAAATATTCCAAAGTTGGTTAAGAAATCCAAAGACGAGTTATGAGAATAAGAGACTGATTTTATCTCTGAGTTAAATATTTTTGTTTCATGGATGACCTTCGGTATAATTAGTAAAGATTCCGCAAACTCTGCAATAGCCAGCTGCTCCCTAGATCCAAGAGTAGTGGCTAGGTTCTCCAGATAGACAGATAAGGCAGCTTCAGCAGCACCTCCACCAGCAACTACCTATGTTTCAATAATATTGCCAAAAATCAGTTTTTCTATTCAGGCCATAAAACATTAACATTCCAATTTGATGAACAAATCAACCAGCTAAATACATGAATGCCATGCAGGTCGAATATACCTACCAGGAGGTACTTATCTATTTAAGAATCACTTAAACAATGGCAACATTTTTATACGTAATTGCTTAGTTATACTATTTTCCCCAATTCCAAAGTGAACTCGTATGGTATTGATTTATGATGATATTTACCTTAAATGATGTAAAAACAGGTACTAGCCCATAGTATTAAAATAATAATAATAATAAATAAATAAAATATTGCTGGGTGTAGAAGATTTGATAAACAGAAGTGAATAGTGACAATTGATAACCGAGAACAACAAAGGCAAGGTTAATCTTCAGAATAGAATACAGCAACCCCCACTTGTTTACCGTATTAGATTCCAGAGTTCTTTTGACAATGCATATAGCATCGTGCAAAGCCCTGTCCATCTCGTCGAGCATGAAATCATTGGCACCCCTGAGTATCAATGAGACCTGAAGAAAGCACATGATTCAGACATCATATAATCCTCTAAAAATGTCTAAATCAAAATGAATCAGACATCTTGATCTTGACCATTTGTCAATGCTTTGAATAAAAAGAAATGTGATCCAAGTTGAAACGCATATACATAGACCCATACTGGCACCAGTTCATGGGGTGGCAAACTTAAACTAAAATCTAAACAATGAGATCTTAGAAAAATGGATATATTCA
The DNA here is from genome assembly GCA_912172775.2 of Fraxinus pennsylvanica. Classification (NCBI taxonomy): domain Eukaryota; kingdom Viridiplantae; phylum Streptophyta; class Magnoliopsida; order Lamiales; family Oleaceae; genus Fraxinus; species Fraxinus pennsylvanica. Next base: position 8,165,105 of record OU503042.1, on the reverse strand, counting down.
ACTTCATAGGGAATATAATTCATACCGCACTGTTAGTTTTGGTCCCTTTTATCATAATCACATCATCATCAGCAATACGTTCTTCCACTACTTCATCAGCATAACCAAGAAGAGACGAATCAAATGTTTCTTCTCCTTCCATATCTGCAAACGTCGAAACCTGCAGCATTGGAAAAGAATAAAATAATTGCCCATCAAATACTGATCAAATCTATTTATGAATGAATTGCAGTGTTAATTATTTTCCAAGTCTTTCAACTCTTGATTTAGCTAGGATATAATTTGAACATATACATAGTTTGGAAGTTCCATTGACTTTTTTTTTCCTTTTGTATCTTTTTTGACAACAAATACATTCATTAATACAACATTAAGGAAGTGAACATCAATTGTAAGCACAAACAAGTAATATAAATGTCTTTTATCAATTTAATAAAAATCCTACTTTCTAGCACGTAAAAACTTCAAGATAAGCACAGGCACAGGTAGCTGGTCAACCTAAAAATTGATATTATGTATTCGTATAATATGAACAGAACAAGACATGATGATGCAGACGGAAGCGAGCAAGACAATAACACACGATCACAATTCATTAATTCGAGCACGAATACTGATTTGAATTAAGAAATTGGAGACAATCTCACAATAATAATATTTTATTAATTAAAACAAAAGCCACCTCAATGACACTGCCAGCTCCTCTATTATAATATCACACCGAAATCCTTAAATGAAAATCATAAATAAAGATATATAATTAAATTACTAGAAATAAAACGTCTTCGTCCAACTGCAGCACATATTCACCTCTCCAGGTTCACAAAAATTAATCATTGAATCTTGTCGCATTACTTCATCCGGTATCTTGTAATGGTGGTAAGTTCGCGCAAAAAATATCAATCAGCCCGTCCAATAGGCAAAACTCATCCCCCGAATGTAAGCTTATTTTCCAATCAAATCCGCCATCTAAATAGATTATTTCCTCAAGTCTAAAGCAGCCGCTCGAACTGATTTGGTAGTTTGTGAGGGTCAGCTCATTTTTATTGATGTCTCTTCAAAAATATCCAGAGCAACCCTTCTTAACTATTATTTTAGCGTCCTCACTTGTGGGATCAAGGAGTAAATTGATGCCACCATAAGCATGTTGTACTCCTTCAAGTCCAAACTGGGTAACGAGCAAAGCAAAGGAATAAAAATGTTGAAGAATGATAAACATCCTAAAAAATTGAGTGAATCATCTTGTGATAGTCTTCCCATGAAAGATGCAACCTTATTTTCTTCTAAAGTTATACTAGGCAACACTTCCAAGATGTTGAATGAATGATTGTGTTTCACCAATGAGCATATAAAACCTCTTTCCAAACCCTATCGAGACAAAATTATGTTCTACATGATCGTGTATTTCATTCCCCACATCATTATTGATAAACTCAAAATTTACCTTCAACTCTTCAAGGTCTCGACATTGGGCTCATAAAAAATTGGTGGACCGTAGTAATCTTCACTCGAAACCACATCTATTCATTACCAATGTTTAAAAAGCTGAAATGGATGCAGAGGCATCTTTCCTTTGTGAGGCGAGGTGTAAGCCTCAAGCGGATTGAGGTGTAAGCCTCACAACAAACAAAAAATTTAGTAAAATTTTTTAAAAATACAAAGAATTTAAAATCTAAGAGAGATAAGACCAATGTAGAAAGAAAATAGAAAAAATTAAATATCTGCCAGAATTTCCAAATGCCAGTTGCCTCCCTGGAATCTTGTGGAAGAAACTTCTTGCGTCTTGGGGGAGTGATGAGGCATGGGGTAGGGAGTGGGTTGTTTAGGTGTTTTTATTGTTTAGTTGATGGGCCCTTTTTCTGAGAAGAAGATTGGCCCAATTAAAAAGACTCTTTCATTTGAAAGTCACATTTAGACTTATAAAAAAATTTAAAAAAAATTCAAATGTTACAGCAAATCTGAGGCACACACCTCACGTGCCACGAGGCATTTGTCTCATTCGGTAAGGTGCATGCGTCAATTAAATAACACTGAACTTTGTGTTTTGATGAATTGAAGGTGTGCCTTTGTCACACCTTTTTAAACCATGTTCGTCGCATGAGATTGAAAGAAATAAGGATAATCATTGTTGTTAAGAGTCCTCCACGACTGACTCCACACCATTTATTGTACCACCTGCACCGACAACTCTGTTGTGCCGATCCCTATCATCACCTCCCTCGCATCAATCACCTTCACTATAAAAAACGGGAGCACCGTCATAATAATTATAGTCTAAATTCAAATATTCTGCAGCTTCATAAAAGAATAGGTCACTCTCATAGGCCCCTAAAGCACCTATCGTTGGGAGTTGCAGCGCAAGGAGTTCCCCCATAACCCAGGATCAATGAAGTAGCTCCTACAACACTGCTGAAACTAGCAACATGTAGAAACAAGGTGCCGTCCCTACTAAAACACATGTAATGTTGCTGCTATAAATTACCTTCATCACAGCTAAAAAATTGACCTCCATTTTTTTATTTTCTAATAGTAGAATTTCTTTTGCACACATGGTTGCAAAATTTAGCCAAGAATCAATTTTTTGCTTATCGTTCAGCACTCGATTGGCCTAAGTTTCTTTCCATCAACACACTGCTCGACCAGGAAATTACTCAGCCACCAAAGGTACTGTCTTATAGTCTGGCACTTACATGAAATCAAGATCCTCTTCTACTGTGTAGACCCAATCAAAAAATTCATCATCTTAGCATGCCGTCGAACTCAAGTATTTCAACTTTAAAACCACCTCCCCACCTCTTGAAACCTTGCAGAATATGTCTAGGCCATTGATAGGGCATACCATATTCGAAAGGATTGGTTTCTGTTTTCAATCCACTACTTGAATGTGTCAAACCCCCTGCTGCTATTCCCTCTTATGTTAAGAACGTAACCTTTCCACTGTTAGTCATGATTCACCCACTCATTTCCCCTTGCAACAACACTTATATGCTGGCTTTCTGCCACAGGTGGTGCTCCAGTACCTCCTCTCGCATGTTGGTCAGTTGCTGCGACTCCTATTGCAGCGTGTCATCTTCCATGGTCACCCCTAATTTCACTGCCTAACCCCCAACATATCATATTGTTGGATCAAAACTATGCCAACTCATAGGGTAAACAAATTGATTTTTTGTTGAACTTGCGTTCTCCCTCCAAACTCCATTCATGGTATGATTGCGACTTTAGGGTCGTCTCCTCGGTGGCGTCTCTACGAGAATCGCAACACGACTATGATACTAACTGACGCGGATAGAAGCGAGCAATACAATAACACGACCATAATTCATTAATTCGCACACGAATATCGATTTGGAAGAAATTGGAAAAATTCTTACAATTACATTATTCTATTAATCAAAACAAAAGCAACCTTCATGACACTGCTCGCTACTAATTTATAATCACCAAAACCATATTGCAACTTACTATGATATTATATCCAAGTCAAACTCCTAAAATATATCAAAAAAAAAAAGATGCCCATTAACAAATAAGAAATAATAATCACAAATAAGGACATGATTAAAGTACTAAGAACAAAGGCTCTTTGTCCAACCATAGCACATATTCATCCTCGTCACATGTACATCACAAATATTAAAAGGATTGTCTTTGGTGGAGATGGAGATAGAGATAGAGTTTAAATAGAATTCTAAAATAGTATTTAATTCTTAAGATTTTTTTAGAATATATTAGATTACTTATGATATGTCGATAACGTTCTAGTTTAGTAGAAGTTCGTTTGATTTGATATTCTTTCAGTTTCTTTAATCAATAAATAGAGGACTTATTCAATGTAATAATAACCCTTGATTATATGCATCAATTGATATCTTCTCTTGCCCTCAATTTCGCTCTTCTTTGCACCCCTTCTTTTCTTGTTTGTTGACAAATTATTCAGATTTCCGTTTCCCTACATGCTGGTTTAGGACAGCTTTTTCCTTTTTATCTTCTTGGTCCCTTTACCAACATTCTGAATTCTAGCAAATTTACAAGACTTTTAAGTCTGTAATTGATCCTAGTCATGTCAGAGCTGAATATAGTCATCATCTTTCTCTTAAAATTAAAAACAAAGATAGAAATGAAAACTATCGAAGACAGGAATATATATGATATGTGATAAAAAGTCAAGAAATATACTGCAGTAGCACCAGTTGCCTTGGCAACATGGCGCAGGTCCTCCTTACGGACACGTCTCACAGCAATGGCGCCAGCTTCCACAAAGTACTGGAACAACATGAAGTCAGAATTTAGCAGGATTTTCAACAGAAATAATACAAGAAAATCTGAGAAAAATGTAAAGACGAATTAAAGATTAAAAAAACAAGGTTGACGTCTCAAAGACTGATAACAAGAGGATTTTCCTACGCAAAGAAGATATTCCTAACAGCTACATAGTTTCTAAAGATGCTGCCAATCTGCCGGTACAAGTATTCTAAATCGCATGGTCTGCATGACAGGTCAAATACAAATTAATGGATATCCGATCTTTAGCAAATAAAAATAGAGCTTAGATGTTCTATGAGACACAAACTTCCACAATCACTTGACACAAGCAATCAAAGGTTATAAAGAATATTAAAAGGAATCAAATCAAGGGAAAAACTTGCCTTAAGTGCCATGTCATCGATTCCTTTGGTGGTTAAAACAACATTTGCTCCAGCCTTTAGAAGCTTCTCAATGCGTTCCTTTGTCATATCAGCTTCTCTGCAAGAAAACGCTCCTGTAAGTCCAGTAGTTCAGGGAGCACTATATTATAGAGATTTAAATTGTGGAAATAGCAGTGCTGCCTACAAAGCTGTCCTTAGCAAGCATAAGCACTACCAGAGGGAAAGAGATGCAACAGCATTTCAAGAGTACATACTACGTAGAAATTATTAGCTTTGATATAATACAGAGGCATAGAAATTACATCTTTTACTCCATCTATGCATGCCAACTTAGTAGATAAACATAAAACAATATACAGAAGTACCTACCATCCTATGCACAAAAGGTTTACAGAGCGCGTAAACTGTCAAAAATGCTATAATTTATGCTACAATAACACTTCAAAGGATCATAACATTAATCACCTCTGACGAATCTTTTCCAATTCCCTGGGATCAGTGACCAAAACCTGGACGCCCATCTGCATTTTAGTCTTCTGAAGATTGAAGTCAAGACAAGCAATCCTAGCAGGGGCAACTCTCATCGGCATTCCCTGAGCGGCACGGCCAGTGTTGAGAGCATATCCTTTTAAGAGATAGCTATCTCTGGCACTTTTTCCATGGGCTTTAAGAATATTAATTCCCTGAACAGAAAAAACATTATTACAAATCAAATATTGCAAATCAAAGGTTAGAGGATCTTGACAAGAAAAAAATCATTTATTCTTTGGGGAAAATTACTTTCTCGTATCCAGCTATCAATTCTAAATCCACAAAACATGTGACGCCCTTTTACCCATTGATTGGCACCATAGAATATAAGTATTCAAATTAAATCCAACATAAAGTTCCTATCATATATAAAGCTCACTGGGTTCAGTTACAGGATAACAGAAAAACCTCTAAGAAACAAGCTAACAAATTTAATACTAAACCATGAGCCACAACCTTGATTGGATATTTAACTTCTCCCCTCGCATTTGTCATCTTCACTGCTTGTACAGCTTCAACAACCTAAAAGCAAAAGCAAGTTGCATGGTAATTCCTTGAGAAAGATACAGTCATTGGAATGGGAAGCATTCCTTATTGAACAAAATCAAGCAACAGAATAGAGAAACTCACACATGACAGAAGATTCAAAGTACAATAAAGTAGAAGGAAAATGGAGAACCATTTATTGGTAAGTCTACTCAAGCAACACGATTTAAAGCAACAAATCTAGGGTGAAATTATATATCTTCAGATCGAAACATTGACCTTATAGAAACAGGCTTCACTTCAACAGGTTATTGGCTGCAGACAGAGACTAGAAAAAGCTATATAATCATGCAATCTAAGTTTTATGTTCCAACAAAATAGCATGACCAAAACTGAAGAGGTGTTGATACAATACAAAACTTGACAGATGCATTGCACAAGACTGGGAAACAGGAGAAAAACTCGCAGTTGTTGGAAGTACAAGTTTAACAAATGCAATTTCAGAAACATTGCACCAACAGTTTTCTAGTCACTAGAGCACAAACTCCACGGAGTAACTTGTAACTTCATCAGTTGCTTGCTAAAGATAACAAGGAAGAATGGGCAGTACCAGATTCGCAAAGAAGTCACTGTCACCACCTATCAACTTCGAGGACATAGTGGTCTTGGCACTGTTTACAAGAGAATCTTTACCGAGTTTTTCAACCTAAAATGAGATAAAGAAAAAACTGTTAAAATCAATACATTTTGACTCTTCACGTCACCGCACGCAGAGAAGAAGCACCAAATTACCAGCATCATATTTACACATTCCAATATTTCATAAACTGGAGATTCATATGAGTAACTCATCTGACTTCGGAGTTCTTTATAAGTATTCAGTATTCATAAAAGTTATCCTTGAATTATAATAACCACAATTCTGGAACAATTTTTCTCAAAAGAATCTGTAAATTAAATGAGCAATCTATGATATGACACTGAATTTGCATTACATTAGATAGCAGCGGACTTCAAAGATCTTTGTAGTTTTGGCTGTATTGATTCAAACGTGCACAGAACTATAATAACTATTTGGAACAGATAAACACTATTAACTCTAACGGAATCCATTCACAGAGGGATCATTACCTTCACAGCCAATTTTTCATCAACATATTTGCACGCTTCCCTCATGGCAAGCTGCCACCAAATTAATTTTGATGAGTAAAAAGCATAGCATAGATGTGAAACAGAGCAACAAAGTAAAAGATGAAATTTCAATTACTTAAGATAAAATCCTATTGAAAAAGAAGAAAAGAATCTTTGAGTTCTATACGCACTCTGTATCCACTGATTATTGATGTTGGGTGGATCTTATTTCTGACCAAATCATTAGCTCTCTGCATAATAATTTCAAATTAGCAACAAGGGATAATTTGGGTGAAGATTGAACACCACGCACATGAAATGAGAAAATAAATGTTTTATCCGTTGAGCAAACAGGAAATAAAATATTACCTTAAGCAATTCTGCAGCTATGATCACCACGGATGTTGTCCCATCTCCAACTTCCCGGTCTTGAAGTTCCGCCAGCTCAACAAGAACCTGTTACATCAGAAGAAGTCAATTCTCATATGTTTCAAATGTTTAATATTGAAGAATGAGCAAGAAATGTTGTATCCATAGACCTTGGCAGCTGGATGCTCAACTTCCAGCATCTTCAGTATCGTGGCACCATCATTAGTTATTGTCACATCACCAATATCATCAACAAGCATCTGGGAAGTACCAGGACCAGATAATCAATAAATATACTCCCACATCAATTGCGAAGTTCAAAGTTTAAAATAAAAAGGTTAAAACATTATAAAAGTGTTCACCATGGGAACCAAAATCTTCGCCTAACAAGTTGACTCACAAAACAATGACTTGCTTGCTAGTCATCATGAATAAAAATATGCAAAAAGTAAAACGAAAATAGCCCTTTCTACAAGGAGAAAATCTGCATTTCCTATACCGAGATATTAAAATCAAAAGTTATCATCAAAGAAAAAACCCTGAGCAATATAGGAAACCAGAAAAGTAGAAAAATAGGGTTAAAGATACAATAATAAACCTAAACCTATATGTTACAGGTTTACAGCACATAGATTGATGGTCTTACAATAGTAAAAAAAATATTAAGAAAATTGGTGCAGAAGGGAGCATCTTGTTACATAAAACGGAGCTTGATGTCTAACCTGCAGCAATTACCCCTAGGCCTTATAAATGAGGGGCAGATTAAAAATTTTACATCTCACAAAGTTCAACTTTTGAATTTTATGTAATGCAAAAGATGGTTCACAAAGGTAAGATATCTCTTTAAATAAAATATTCCTGCAGAGTTTCTTCACATTTTTAGGACAAGCAAATATAAAATACGAAATGGGTATTCAATGCAGGTTTACAGAAACTGAGAGTCAAGGAAGAACGTGAAATCTTCAATTGTTGAAGATTAGGAATCTTATTTTAATGTAGAGTTGTTTATTCCAAATATTATTGTAAATGCGAATCATGAATGAGGATATCTTTTACTAGGATCCTCCATTAGTTCCATGACCAATGTGCATTGCAGAGTGGCCACTTAAAGAGAACACTAAATCATAAACTCAGTATTTGTAGCTCAATACATAGGCTACATAAAGGCTGATGGATATTTGTAACCATTGTTCTATGAACTCTACAATATTTGCCATCAACATCTTTCTGAATCCAGAATTGCATGGCATTCAACAGCCAGGATTTTAAAATGAACACACTACAAGCTTCTATACCACAAGTTGATAAGAAGCATTTCCTAATACGAAAGGTGTTTTAGTTAATATTACAATCAGTCATGTCAATCACTTAGTTAGTTACTGACTTACTTCAACTCACAACCCAACAAATTTCAGAAACATATGACGGCAAAAATTTAGAGTAATCGCATATTACCCAAATGGAATTAGGTGTCTTTTTCTCCTAGTATAGTCTAATGACAGTAGCATAAAAACCAAGGTAGCTGTAGACAACAGATCCCTCTTAAACAATATGGATCAAAACTTCACTCATCTTCATTCCAATACAAAGTCTTATTTAAAAAAAAAAAAAAAGATCAAATCAAATCCACGTAAATATAAATCTAAATCTATGTACTCATGCGTTTTATACCTTGTCAAGGCCAACAGGCCCAAGAGAGGATTTCACAATGTTTGCAACTGCTTGGCATGCCATGACTGCACATTTCCAAAAGCAAAAATCAATATATAAACAAAAATAATAATATCTAAATGACACGCATACATACATATCGAGAATGATAAAGTACCATTTTGAGTTCGAACGTCCTGGCCAGATTGTCGTTCGCCAGAAATATCAGGAGTCCGGGATGTAAATGCCATTTTCTACTGAAATTAGAAATAATTTAGGAAATTGGAAGTCCAAATACAGAATCTGCAAGATATTGAGGGTGAGATTCAGAAAATGGAAGAGAAATGGGTATCTCCGGATAGTTCCGCGCTCGAAGGATGGAGAAACCTCAGTGGATTTGCGAGGGTTTGAAAGAAAGAGGTTTATGGGGAGTCAACGACGTCGTATTATAGTGGCTTGGTATATGATTGAGCTGGGCCGCTACTT
>OU503042.1:8100290-8118308 GCA_912172775.2 Fraxinus pennsylvanica | reverse complement strand
GCCTGATGTGACCCAAAAATTGATTTTGGTTTGGGAAAATTTCTCCCACACTCTTATATTTAGCTTTTGTTTGTTTTTCATTATTTTGAAAATAAAATTTTATTTATCTTATTTTCAACTACAAATTCGTTTACAAAATAATATTAAACATAAATTCAAAATTTTTGTTAAGGACACATTTTCCATCAAATCATTATTTTAAAATTCACTTTTGACTAAAAAATTAAAAATGAGGCTCATCTCAAACACGTTCAAACGCATTCAATCTATTGTCTTTCCCTTCACTAGTCGCGTTTCAGGGCAACTATGCTTCTCAAAAAGCGTGCTAGCCTGAGAATTTTGAAGAACCCCCACGCGTACATAAATTTGACTGTTAAAACAGGTTGCTTGTCAGTTAATTTTGTCTCTCTCTTCATTGCTTGAATAGCACCGCCAATTTATTCGATTCATTTAATTTCCATCTAATTTCTAGGTTAGAGTTTTGAACTTTGGGATTATGTTTAGATGAGGGTTATTGAATCGCGAGCTGGTTTTCGTTTTGTTTGCTGCAAGAAATCCCTTTATTTTCTTAATACAATGGACTCTACGAATTCGAAAGATGAAGAATCCAGCAGATCTTTTACGGTAATTTTCTTAACGTTTATGTTTTATAGTTCAGCCATTGATTTATTGATGCTTATAAATAATTTTCTTATTGGGGATTTAAGCAATTTGATATGTATGATTTTTTTAATCTTTTTTCAAAGGCTGATGTAGATGCAACAAGGGACGATCGACCTGGTATTCCGCAGCTATTTACATCAATGCCAGCTCTGAATGAGGCGGCGTCGTATCTTGCTGAAACAACGTCAATTTTCACACGATGTTTCATGGCCGATTCTGGTACGTGCATAATTATTGGAGGATAATTATCTTCAAAATGTAAGAAAAGGGTTCATAACGTTGGTAAATGTTGGAATGATACTCTTAATAAACATGTACTAGCAATTGGCAGGATTCAAATTGTGCAAATTTGTAGGAGCTGGATAATTGGTGCTTATGTTTTGCGTAGGAAATGCATTAGTTGGGGAACTGTTGCAAATTGATAAATTTTGATGGGAACTACGAAGTTCCATTTTAGAGTAGTAACGAAGTTCAATAATCTTCTTTTTTCAAAAGTAGCACCAGTTAACATTTATTTAGTTTTTCTAAAATTTCTTACTTATCCTTTTTCATTGTGAAATTGGATTTAGGATTTGAGCTAGAGTAGGATGGTATTAGAATCATTCGCTTCATTAAATAATCACTTTATTAAAGATATTCTGATGTGACTGTGAACTTATTGGTGTTAACTTCAATAAAATGGTTACTTCATTAAAGATATTCTGATGCCACTTGATCTTATTGGTGATTATGTGTATGGACGTGTATGAGGGAGAGATGCTTCTACATATACACACTTGCAGAATTGAGAATGCTCGTCTAATAAGATATGCAACTTTGAGATACTTTTGCAATAATATTATTTTCAATTTTTGTCTTTTTTCCCATTCTTGCATCGTTGTTAGTCTAGGCTGATTGTGAGTGTTTTCTCTTGAGATTTCAACAGGACATTTCTAACTACTTCAAACTACTTGTCTGTAAACTTGAGTAAGATGAGACAATTTATACTGGAAATTGCAAGTAACTTGTAGACTGATTAGGAGTCTAAAAGGACTGTGAATTATTTTCTTTACAGATTTTCTTGGCTTTTATGAGATGTCCTCTGCATATGAGATATTTACAAGAAGCACTTCCCTGTGTTCTGGACACTGGGGGGACCTGTGAACTTAAAACAAGCCTCGACCTGCCTTGACTGCTTTTCTTCTTCTCCCAGTGTTAACGCCTTTGTCTGGACGCCTCCCATTCCGGCAGGGCATGTAAATTCCTTCTTGCCTGCTTTGTCTCTGCTTGAAAGCTTCCATGTTCAAGTGAACGGTCAGGGATTGAAGAGTTCTAGAGTTGGAAACTAGAATATCTGATTATTATTTTGTCGCTTCATTTTTATGCCCTTGTACTATGAGTTATTCGCTACCATATTCCCTATTGCTAACTTCCTAATGTTCTAGCACACCCAAACAAATATATTTACTATACCTCATTGCAGTACCACCTGCATCTGGAGACTCTGATGGACAGGAATTGGTGACATTTGCTTCTGGAGAAACCGGAGGCTCTCTAGCTAACGATGATGTGTCCTCAACTGGATATGTATCGTCTATTTCTGAAACATTTCGCACAGAAGTTGATGCTCCAGCAGTCCATGGTGAATTAACTAGGAGAACAGCTGGAGAAGATTCTCAAAATTCTAACATGCTCATGAGATCAAATATTACCAACCAAAATGGCATTTCTATTTTTCAAGGGTACTACTCATTTAGCATGCTTATATGACTTTCACGATAGTAGATTGAAATGTTAACTTTATCCAATGCTTATTTGACACAGACTCAGAGTATGTTTGGCTAATCTTAATCTTATAAATATAATTGTTACTTTTAAGCTTCTTTTTTTTTGCCAAAAATAATTTTAGAAGTTAACAGTTTTCTATTAAACTTACTTTTTACAAAGTAAGTCTTTACCTTATAGAAAAGTGACTTTCAGGTTTAGCCAACATTTCTTAATTGTCCTTAGTTCAGCATGTACAGATCATAAATTCACTCTGATATTCGTATAAGAAAACTTTGTTCATAAGCTTCCTAAACATGCTTCTCATTTCCTGTGAATCACTGAAACCTTCATGAGATTCTTAAAGAATTCTTATAGTTTCTTCATATTTATTTTATTTGTGCAATTATTTTATCTTGTCCTTCTTGTTAGCAGCCTCATTGAACGGGTGAGAAGGACAGTTCGTGGCTCTGCTGATGACATTGGATGGCTACAACGAGCTGCAGAAATGCTTCCAGTTGAAGATGGAACAGAAAGATTTATGGAAATACTTGATGATATAAGGTATGAATGACAGTTTTCATATTTGTATGACCAAGTTTGCCTTTATTTTGAATTTGTAATTCAGTTGTAATCTCACTGTCAGGCATGGTTTGCACAAGTTGCCAAATACAATGGTTTATTTGTTGGTTCCAGGTAGCAATCATTTCTCCTGATTATTTTTATAATAATTCATTTTCTCGTGATGCCTAATTATTTATTGTGGTTTGCCAAACGAGTTCCAGCACAACTTCCTTGTTTGTATCTGTCAATTGCACTTACCCATTGTACTGACTGAAAAATTGCATTATGTGGCATTCTTAGTGTATGCTTCTTAATCTTCCTTTAAGTTTAACTTGTAATTCGTCTAGGACATTGGGCAAATGAGTGTTAGATTGGAGTCACATGAATTTCCTCAAATCTAAGGCTGCATTGATTCCTCCCCATTGTTTCAGTCGAGATTTTGGGGTGAAATCTTATATTTTGTTTATTGATGATAAAACCAAAGATATACAAGGTGAAAGGAAAAATGAAAAAGGAAAAATTACACTTTAGTCCTTAACTATAACAAGATCTACAAGTTGATACATATTATTTCAACTCTGCCCCTCAAGTTGGTGCATAGATATAACGCATGCTCAACTTGGATATCATTGTATAGGATGGGCCACTGGCAACTCCATGTGTCATTATATCAGCCAGTTGTTCTACCCTCTTAATGTATGGAACCTCTATATTTTTGGAGACGAGATTATTTTTGATGTAATTCCTATCAAGTTCAACATACTTTGTTCTATCATGTTGCATAGGGTTGTTTGCAATTTTAATGGCAACAGTGTTGTCACAGAAAAGTAACATAGGCTTGTTCGGAACAAAGCCAAGTTCACTAAGGAGAAGTTTTAGCCATGTAATCTCGGTAGTTGCATGGTGTAATGCTCGATATTCCGCCTCAGTACTAGATAGTGAGACCACATTCTGTTTCTTACTCCTCCAAGTCACCAGATTGCCCCAACAAACGATAAATATCCTGATGTGAATTTTCTATCTAGTCTCGATCCAGCGAAATCAGAATCTTTGTAACCCACAATATCTAAATGCCCCCTTTTGAGTACAGAATGCCCTTGCCTGGAGAGGACTTCAGATATGTCAATATCCAATTAACTGTACTCATATGTTGCTCACTGGGGTTATGCATGAATTGACTCACAACGCTAACTGCATATGACAAATGTGGTCTCGTATGGGATAGATAAATGAACTTCCCTACCAATCTCTGGTATCTCTCTTTATTTGTCCCGTTTAATCAGGATAGATAGATAGGCCATGGTTTACCTCAATGGGTGTGTCAACAGGGGCACAAGCCGACATACCAGTTTCTGCTAGAAGGTCAAGGACATACTTTCGTTGAGATAGGATAAGCCCTTGCTGGGACCGTGATACCTCAATCCCCAAGAATTCAAAGTACCCAAATCCTTCATTTCGAATTCTTTTGTTAAATGGCTTCGGAGTTTCTCAATCTCACTGGGATTACTGCCAGTAACAATCATATCATCCACATACACAATAAGCATAGTAATATTATGACCATCTCTCTTATAAAATAAAGTATAATCAGAAAATGCCTGTTTAAAATCATACTTTTTCATTGAATAACTCAGTCTTCCAAACCACGCCCTTGGTGATTGTTTTAGCCAATAAAGAGCTTTCTTCAACTTACACACATTACCCCCTGGGGGAGTGAAACTAGGAGGAGGATCCATATACACTTTCTCTGTCAGATCACCGTAAAGGAATGCATTTTTAACATCAAATTGCCTCAATGGCCAATCAAGGTTGATTGCTAGAGATAGAATGACTCTAACAGTGTTCATCTTAGCTACTTGAGCAAAAGTTTCCTGGTAGTCAATCCCACAAGTTTGTGTGTACTTTGGCAACCAATCTAGCTTTATACCTATCCACAGTCCCATCTGGCCTGTATTTTAATGAGAACACCCACTTGCATCCCACAATCTTTTTTCCTGGTGGTAATAAGACCATCTCCCAAGTAGAGTTCTTTTGGAGAGTATTCATCTCTTCTATCATAGCGGATTTCCACTTAAGCTGATTAAGAGCTTCCTGAAAGTGATTAGGAATAGACATAGAAGATAGTTGTTGGGCAAACTTCAAATTAGTCTTAGATAAACTATGGTACGAGATATAGTCAGATATGGGAAAAACAGTATTGGAAGAAGATTTCGAAAAATCAAACCTATCGGGTTTATTATGGACTCCAAGATGATATCTCATATTCCAAGTATCAACAATATCTAAAGCTACAAGATTAGAATCAGAACCAGAGAAAATAGTAGAAGAAGGAAGCAGGATAGGTACCTCATTTTCAATCTTCGAAGAATCAAATAGCACTATAGTATTTGAAGAGGATAATATTGGATTGCAAACATTGTCCGAGTTTCTCCTTGTATAACACTTTTGGAATAAGCGAGGTGATCTATCATCCTCAATTCGATATTCAATTTGGGATTCAACTTGGGATTCCCTCTCTTTTCCAGAAATCCATTCTCTCTTTTCATCTAACCACACTCGTTCCTCTTCCTTACTACTAACCTCTACTAACCTCCCCCTGAAGAGGAACTAACGACACGTCATCAGAAAAAAGGATTCTGATTTGCAAAATTCCACATCCATAGAAACATATTATTTTCCTGTAGGGGGATGGAAGTATTTGTAGCCCTTCCGAGAGCTTGAGTAGCCAAGGAAGACACATTTCAGGGCACGAGAATCAAATTTATCTCTGAGATGAGAATGCACATAAATATAACACACAACCAAAAATTTTGGGACAGGGATTTAAAGCAGAGGAAGAAGTAGAGTGAAACTGAGACAACATTTTTAAGGGGGTTTGAAAGTTAATAATGCGGGAGGGCATGCGATTTATGAGAAAGACATCAGTTGTCAGCGCCTCAGCCTAAAAACGTTTTGGAACATGCATAGTGAAACATAAAACCCGAGCTACTTCAAGAATGTGTCGATTTTTTTGCTCTGCAATACCGTTTTGTTAGGGTGTGGAAGCACAAATGGTCTGATGGAGAATGCCGTGAGTTGAGAAGAAGTTTTTAAGGGTTTGGTTTACAAACTCACGACCATTGTCAAAATGGATAATTTTAACCCGTGTATGAAATTGTGTCTCAATCCTTTTAAGGAATTTTGGACTAACATGAACGACTTCACCTTTAGATTTTAACAGATATATCCAACGAACTCTGGTACAATCATCAATGAACGAGACAAAATATTTATGACCTGTAGTAGATGGAGTAGAGAGCGACCCCTAAACATTAGTATGAACACAAGTAAAAGGAATAGAACTTTTATTAAAATTGATTTTGAAAGGTACATGATGATTTTTAGCAAAAATACATTGTTCACACTATATACTAGAACTAGGAATATTGTTAAATAGTTTCAGGAACAAGTGTTCTAACTAAGTAAATGAAGGATGACCTAGTCGACAATGCTACAAAACGATCCTATCTCTTGGAGAGGATTTACTAACAACTTGAAGACCATGAGTATCCTTAGTTTGCAAACGCCTTGTTCCCTCCAAAANAATACAACCCTCCTCTCTCTCTACCAGTGCCAATCGTCATCTTCGTTCGATTGTCCTGAAATACACAATTAGTAGGTGAGAAGATGACAGAGCAATCAAGATGCTTTGTAATTCTACTAATAGATAAGAGATTAGTGGAAAAAGTAGGTGCAAGTAAAACGGATGAGAGAAAATAGGTGAAAATGAGACACTTCCGACCCTAGTAACTTCGATAGGAGTCCTATTAGCCACTTGTATAGACTGAACATGTAGAGTTGTCAAGGAATCAAATGTAGAGGGATTAAAAGTATAATGATCAGTAGCTCTGAAATCTATAACCCAAAAATCAGATGCAATAGAAGTAGATTGCAACCCAAAAGTACCTTCCCCAGAAAATGATTGAGCAACATGTGAAACAGTAGGTGTAGGTGCAGGTGCATGAGTAGCAGCGGATGAGCGCGTAACCTGAGAGTATCTTCCACCTTTCATCTCCGCCCTCTTTGCTAAATACCAGTCTGGGTAGCCATTTTTCTTGAAGTAATTGTCAGAAGTATGCCCTTTAAAGTGATAGGATGAGCAAGTTTCAGCAGACTGAATAGGAGTTCGTGATCGAGGATTGAACCCTTTTACTGCCAATGCAGACGTCTCAGAATAACTTTCGGCTCCCATGGTAAGTTGTCTCTGTTCCTCACGACGAACAATCGAGAACACCTCTTCCAAGCTTGGAAGGGGTGTAGTAGTCAAAATACGACTACGCACTTGATCCAAGCCATGATCAAGTCCCGCCAGAAACATATAAATCCTGTCTTCAGCACACCTCCTTTTTAACGCATCAACATCGACGGCACACTTCATAGGATTTGGTTTGCGATAGTCAAGCTCCAAGAAAATGGAATTTATTTTAGTGTAGTACGTGACAAGAGGCAGCCCCTCTTGCTGTAGCTGAAATTATTTTTTCATTAGTTCATTAACTTGTAACAAGTCAGAGACATTAAGATAACTTCTCATAACTGCATCCCACACATCTTTGGCTGTGTTAAATTGAACAAAGTGAGTTACAAGAGCATCAATCATAGAGTTGATAAGCCAAGACTTAACCCATTCACCATAACTACTATCATTCTCTTTGGGTACAGTTAGCTCACCAAAAATGTGGGCTCTTTCCTTCCGGCCAGTAATATGCATCTCCAGTAATTTTGACCACACACGATAGTTAGTACCATCTAACTTAATGTGAATCGGAGATGTCTCATGAATTAACGATGTAACTACCTTGTTATCAACCATTATTCCGAAGTGTAGAAGTACAGTCATGGTTCTCTGGAAGTCCACAATTCAACCAAAGAACTTAAGGAAAGCACCTATCGGGAAAATTCGAAATAACTTTCCTATCAATGTCGAGTCGATAGCACCAAAAAATGGATAACTTGGGGCTCAATTCAATGGCCCAAAAAACACACAGCAACCTACAAATTGAACCAAGAGAACCACTCCGAAACTATGAAGAAAAAACCAGGTCACGAAGAGGAAGCCGCGAACAGTAGCAAGCGGAGATAAATCGACACAAATAATGGCAGATTTCCGACTCCCAGTTGGACAGAGGAGAGAGAAAGGCTTATACGAAGGAAAGTCGCCACAGCCAGAATGGAAGACGTCGCCGGCGTCTGGGTAACCGGAATCGGCGTCGGCTAGGGTTCGAACACTGTGGCCCTGATACCAAGTCGAGATTTTGGGGTGAAATTTTATATTTTGTTTATTGATGATAAAACCAAAGATGTTAAGGAGAAAGGAAAAAGGAAAAAGGAAAAATTACACTTTAGTCCCTAACTATAACATGATCTACAAGTTGGTGCATATTATTTCAACTGTTTCTTCTCATTCTTTGTCGCTGATACTTCTAGTGGTTCCTTTCTCCTTTCTCCTTTCTCATTCCCCTTCTATGTAAAGGAAAAATAAGAAAACAAAATTCTGTATAAAGAGCACACACCTGACTTGCCCTATTGCTTAAGTCTTCAGAAGTAAGTCTCAGTAAATTGAGGCATAAGCCTCGAGAAGTGGCGTTCAAGGTGTGTGTTTTGAGGCTTTTAATGAAAGCCTAACATTAGGTGTGCCTGAGGAGTAACTCTCAAGCTGCTCTTTAAATAATGGTTGTGCAGATATGTTAAGTAATAAAGCAGATTCTATACTGATGTATTCTTGACTAATCTTGTTTTAATACTGAGCTTTTGCCCTTTCTGCAGGTCTTTTCAGCAACCATGGGCCTCTTTATTTTACCAATACAAAAACAAGTTTTTCAAAGATGGGCCTCACCTGTCATATAGCCAAAATTCACAGCGAGGTAGTTTCCAGTTAGCCCTTGTTGTTTACTATCTATCTCCTGTTCAGTACACATTATCGGGAAGTATGCAGGCTTCGGTGGATAAAAATGCCAAAGAGATAAAAGACTATATTGAAGAAATATATTGGGGTTCTGGTAAGCGTGTTTTGCTTCTTGGGCACAGTAAAGGGGGAGTAGATTCAGCTGCTGCTTTATCCATGTATTGGGATGAACTCAAAGATAAGGTTGCCGGTTTAGCATTAGCACAGAGTCCTTATGGGGGTAGTCCCATTGCTTCAGATATACTACGAGAAGGACAGCTTGGTGATTACGTTAACATTCGTAAGCTTATGGAGATCCTGATCTGTAAAGTGATCAAGGTATTTTTGGCCTACCTTATAATCTAAATAATACTTGACATCTTTGAATATTTGAGTATATCTGAAATAATTATATACCCTGCATTTTAATTTTTTTTTTTGTCTTTTTTTCCCTTCAATCAAACCACAGTAAGGATGAAGTAATTATTATTACTTGAAGGAAATACACCAAATTACAAACTTATGAGGACATACAATCTGACCTCCAGACAATGAAAATACAAGACAGTAAAATTAACCGCCTATAGAATCGTAGCTAAAGATAAAATAATCAAATAAACTCTAGATCTTGTGTGCTCTCTTCATGCTTTGGTTCATCGTTACTCTAGTTAGATACTTTGTTAGCCAGGTGGGATGACATTATATTGTTTTTTTGAAGTGTATGGTTCTTTACACAGTTCAAAATCTTGCAAATTACACAAAATTCATTGTTTTTGCATCATTGCATGACATGCAGTATTCTAATTCTGGCAGTTGTTGTGAAGGGGGACATGCAGGCTCTAGAAGATTTAACTTACGAGAAGCGGAAGGACTTCTTGAGAAAATTCCGTCTGCCGAGGGAGCTTCCTGTTGTTTCTTTCCACACAGAAGCCAGTATTTCTCCTGCTGTTTTGGCAACATTATCTCGTGTTTCTCATGCAGAACTGCCTGTGTTTCCCTCCCTCTCCGCTGGCCAACCAGCAACACTCCCAGTGGTGATGCCTCTTGGTGCTGTAATGGCAGCCTGTGCACAACTTCTTCAGATTAGGTATGGCGAAAAGAGCGATGGACTGGTAACTTGTCGCGATGCCGAGGTTCCGGGCTCTGTTGTGGTTCGACCAAAGCGTAAATTAGATCATGCTTGGATGGTTTATTCGTCGATGAACGATGATCCTTCAGAAGCGGATGCTTCTCAAGTCTGTGAGGCTCTTCTGGCTTTGCTTGTAGAGGTTGGAGATAAGAAAAAACGTAAAATTGCCAACAAAGATGAATAAAATACAGTTAATTAGCTTTGTTTATTGTAATGCGTTTTTGGTGTTTAGCCCCTGTTTGGTACACATTCTTTAAAAACTCATTTTCAACCACACATTCTTCAATAAAAGAATATTTTTCATCACATCAATAACTTTTTCTTACTTTTTAACCACAAATTTCCAATCATTTTACTATTTAAAATACATTATTTCCTCAATAATATCCATCAAATACACTTGATTTGAATGAATGAATCAATTGTTTCTTCTGTTCTTTTGAAGTTTCTTCTCAGGAACTTTGATACCATCCATAATTGAATTCAGAAAGGATTTTTCCACCGGTGGAATGTTTCTTGTCCACGATCTACAGACTCGATTTCTTTCTTATGTAGATTTAACTCGACTAGGTTGAGTTTTTGTGGTCTCCAACACAAAAAATAATGCTTGATAACCATTGTTAAGATAGTTTATTTTCACCATTATATTCAAGTAAATTCCTATGGTGGTCTATTTTCATGAAATTGGGGTAAACATGTCCCTAAATTGTTCCATTTAATGAAAGTTGTCTTCATTGATTTCTAAACAGTTTACCTTTTCAATCTCGCATAACGTGTATTTCACGTGGATGTTCAGTCCCAATTTAGATTAGTGGGGATTAAAATTAGATTTTTAAAATTTTTTGATAAAAGTTGATGAAATGTATACTTGAAAAGTTGTGAATTTCATGAAATATATTATTAAAATTAATTGTTGATTTTCACTTAAGTTAAATTTTAGATTTTAATTTCTACATAGGTTTAATGTCTATATATACATTTTGAGTTAGGTAGAGTTACTGTTTGCACGTTATTAAAAAGGTGGGGATATAGGTGTCAAAAATGAAAGGTTGAGGACACCTCGAGGTTAAGAAAAAAAGGAAACAAGAAGAAAGTTAAAAGTTAATTATAGTTATACGCTGGTCACGGGGGCATTAGAATGGACTTTGCTAGGGGGACAGGGTTTGGGGCCAGGGTTACCTCTTCGAATAGGCGCCCCTCCAATAGGGGGGCGCCATGTGGCGTTGGTCACCAAACCCTGGCCCCAAACCCTGTCTGTTTAGCTTTTCCCCTTTAGAATTGGCCATAGTATTTTTTTTTTAAAATTATATTAACACTACATTTTTGTTATCTGTACTGCATTTTAATTAAAATAAATGTTATTTATCAATCTTTATTTATTTTTACACTTATGTTCGCAACTTTTATATTCCCTTTTTATCCATAACTTTAAATTAATTATTACATCTCGTCTTAAAATGATGATTTCTATCAATATTCTGCTAACATACATTTTTAATGATGGACAAATATTTGTTTATTTTTTATATTTATTATTTATTTAACTTAATTGAAAATACGAGAAACAAATAAGTTTTTTTACACCTCACGTAAATCGTCATTAGGGACAAAATGTTTAAATTTATAATATGTTGATGATAAGAATGTGATAAAAAAAGTTGAGGATATAAGTTTCAAAAGAAACAAAAATGTGAGATAATTATTACAATAAAAATATAGTTTAGTTAACAAAACTGTATAGCATCGCTCCCCAGCCCACCACACCGCACCACCATGATACCATCACACATACACTCGATGGATATTAAATGGGAAGAGTCTCTAGTCAGCTCAACTCACCCTACTAACAAAATGGATAGGCTCGGCTGGCATTCGAGGTGAGCTGTGGGCACGATCCGAGTAAAGAGAACTCTGCACAAGCTAGCTCACCATGTCAGCTTGCGAGCATATTGGCTCGCCTATGTTGGAAGTTAGCAAGTAATTATATCACCTTAAATGATTTGGGCAGAATAACGTCGTGCACAATGAATGTTAATGGTCGAGACAAGAATTCAACTTTTTCTCTTTAAAACGATAATACTCCGCACTGGTGCGATGGTATTCCGATACTCGTTTTCCAAGATACAATGATCTTGACTTGAAATAGTTGCACTACAAATTACAAGACTCGGCAAACCTATTTACGTTTTTGATCTCTCTAAAAAATTCGAGGACTAAAATGCACGAAAATTATTTTTGAGGCTGGATTACAAAATATGAATAATGTAGGGACGAAAGAATAATATTAGAAAAAGAATAAAATCAGAATTGATTTTGGAGTGAATGAAAATTGAGGTATGGGGGCCTATTTATAAAAGTTGAAAGGTCGTGCCCAAAAGACACAATAGTCGAAAAGTTGTGTTTTCAACGGACACAAACCGTTTGGACAAGCCCTATCATCCACCATCCTTCTAGAAGAATACACGTGTCACGCATAGAAAAATCAGGGCCCAAGCTCACGACCCGTGTCGAGCCGGTCGGTCGAACGGCAGCGGCGCATGCGTGTAGGCTTTGGCCCAACTTACTAGCATGTAAGTTTTCTCCCGTTCAAAGGCTATTGGTACCCCTTGGGGCCCAAACCTAAGTCCCCAAACTTGAGCAATATAAAGTGGTTTATATTCTTCTAACTTTCCTATGTGGGATTGGCACCTTTCCAATTTCTCACTAATTTTTATTCCAATTTATTTCAACTTCAAGTGATTATCTTTTGGCTTAATTTCTCATTCACTCTAAGTTGGTTTTGATAAAATAAATACATTACATTAATCTACTCATGGAGTAGAATACACTCGGCCAAAAAAATATTTTGTTCAACTAAGGAGATCCACTAAAATAATTGATCAAAAGTTTGCAATTTCCCACTAAAATAAATACATTACATTAATCTACACTAATGCAGTGATCATTTCAAGCAGATCTCTGACTCCCTGAAAATTTAAATCTTGAAATATTACATATTTCGAAGTTTTTGCACGATGCTTTTGTCATAAAAAGACTATCACTGCCTTCAATTTTCACACGTGTGTTCTCATCATAATTTGTTTGATGTTGGAATTGTTATACCAGTTCAATAAAGAGATTTTCACTATCTAATCTTTATTTGTCTATTTTCTATTACATTATTATATCACGTAATTTACGTAATGACTAGCTCATTAGCATCTTTTCTAACGAAAATAATTTATTCAATTTCTTTCCAAACTTTTAAAGATCTAACGAAAATGTTAGTTGTGTTACGACGTTTAGTAAGATGAAAGAAGAATTAAAGTTATTCTACACAAATTATAGAGGTATTATTTTATTTAGCCTTCAATGCTATATAATATGTTTGCGGTAATTGCTACGTACGTATATTTGGAGCATCTGTATGGAACGAGACATTAGTCAAGGGCCATCTATTTTCAATTTACTTCATATGGTAGAATGCATAACATATATTAATATTCGGAATGATTCATTATAGCTTAAAACTTGTTTATAACACTCGTGGCTTTATCAATAGTTACACAAGTCTATTTTTGGGAAATCATATAGTAGATCGGGATGCATCACGTCACTTGGACAATATTACAACCCAAATCAAAGATTATACTTATATATACTAAAGAGATTTCAAGAAGATGAAGGTGGCCTTCCGACATCTTGTAATTCAAATTACCAAGGTAGTATTATAACTCTTAAGTATATTTCGTGTCTTTATTTATTATTAATTTATTTTCATTTTTTCAGTACAAAAAAGTACACATGAAATCATGTACAATTTTAACTCCACCTATATATCATGTAGTCTGTCACAAGTCCGGATGAATGAGAGTTTTTACAGTTTCATAAATTTTTTGAGAAAAATAGAATTTTCTTTACAAATTTTCGCCTTCATTATACTTTGGGAGTGAAAATGTCAATTTTTGTTTTTAAATTGGCCAGTCACGAGTGAGGTGTTTGAAAACGAACCTGCTCATGCTCGGCTCACCCCATATACGAGCATCATTTGGCTCACGTGATGAATCAAGACGAGCTCGAAGATAGGACAAATCGAGCGACTCATGACCATTTACCTAAATACTAACATACACTACACTTTCGTGATCAAAATATTAGCCTCTGTTTTCAAGGTTTTTAATCACATGAGCTTGTCTACCAATCAGAACCACTACGTACAAGAACCAAACTAATATAATTTGTCGATTGTAATCACATTATGCCTCTTGTGGGGGACCTCTTCCCGTCCCTAGTCTAATAATAACCAACCCACAAACTAAAGGGGTGCATGAAATATTAGATTCTTTACATCTTTGGGATATTTTTTTGTAAATGTTTAACGTACGAAGTTGGAGTCCCAATGTACTGATTGTCTGGAATCTTGGCCTGTCAGAAACAGTATCTATATTTGTGATTAAACTTGAAAAATGATCTTCTATTTGGAAAAATTACGGTCAGTTGTTTAGGAAAGTGCCGCACCGGAATTAGGGATAAAATTGGATGCTAGAACAGTGTTATTAAATCGGGATAAATTGGTGACCCAGTGTCCCAATCGGTTCGATTTGTTCAATTCAATAGCTGAGCAATCGAACCACTAACAACTTGAAAAATTGCTGGGTTTTTAATGAAATCGATGACCCATAATCTTATGACCCATCCGGGTCATTACTTCAATATATATATATATACACACACACTTTTGCAACCCAAAATTGCAGCCACGTTCCGTTCAGCCCACAAGTTTAGGCGGCCAATTTCAAAGTATATTTGTTGAAAAAAGCAAGTAACGTAACGTTCTAGGGTTTTTTTTTTTTATATTTAAATTTGTTGATACCTAAAATATCTAGAAATCTTAATATGTTTGACACTAATTGACCCATTATTAGCTGATGACATTGGTACTTATTTTGCTAAGTTCATGTTTGATGGTGATTTGGACTTGCAGAGTAACAGTCACAAAATTAATGTAATGTTAATTTAGTGAATGGAGAAAATTCATTATTTTATGTTATAGTTGAAAGAAATTGACCCATTGATTCGATATGAATTGACCAATGGGTTCAATCACTTTTCACATGTCGAACCAGCAACCCGGTGGGCCACCTCTTTATTTTGGCCGGGTTTAATAACTGTGTGCTAGAGTGTTTAAACTACCATTGTTTCTCAAATTTATTTTTAATTGAAGAATTGCTTAAATCACTTACCACAAGTTGAGCTAGTAACCTAGTGGGCCACCTATTTATTTGGATCGAAATTAATAACTATGTGCTAGAGTATTTAAAATATTATTGTTTTAATAGTTAGTCATAGTAAACCAAATAGTTGATCACATACGCCAAACACCCCACATCCGATCTCTATCTACCGCGAATACTAGGTCACAGGTCAACCAAACCCCCTAAAACAACACCACGACCAACAACAATATTAAAACCACCACTTCCATCACCACCACCAGTACCATCGCTACCGCTGCCATCATTTTTGCAATACCTCCATCGCCACACCGCACTGCACCAGCAACACCACCACATATACCACCAGTCACCACCGCCACCATTGCCAAAACAACACCACACACCACCCAATACACACCACCATAGCTACCACCACAAAATCGTCACCACACAAAATACCACCACCATACAAAAACACCACCAAAATCTCTAGTGCACTGTCGACGTAGCCAGAACCACCACCATTGCGCTAACACTAACACCAATGTCGCCAGAAATCCCAGCACCTCACGACAACCAATAATTGGAATCTCCATCTTAAACAAACCCCCACTGATTCACCACCACCACCAACAAACCACCATTTTCAACTACAAAACCACCACTTCCACTGCTAAAATTCAATAAACCCACCCCAACTGCCAGATCCACCACCCACCACACAAAACGCCACCACCATTACCCACCACCACCACCACCACACAAAACACCACCCATATCTTACTACAACCACTGTAGGCGAAGCGAAGCAACGCAACGCTGTTTCTACTTTGCGTGCTGGGATGAATCGATTGTGAAGAGTCGTCGCCTCTACGCTGTAATGAATAGCCGGAGCGATTGCAGTGAGGAGTTACCGGCATCAGTGGCGCTGACTGCAGCGTCGCGACGCTGTCGTTAACAGTAGCAGCAGCCTTCGATGCCACAACGTAGCTGGTTGACGCAATTCCTTCGTCGATCGTCGACGTTCGAAGAGAGAGAAGTGAGAGATGCATAGAGAAGAAGATGTGAAAATCGGGTAAGGAAGAGAGAGAGGGGAGATAAAAGAAAAGAGAGAGAATGAAGAGTGAAAATTAATTAGGGTTTGGGTGGATGAAGTTAATTTAATTTTAAGATAATGAAAAGTTTAAATTGATCTGATTTTTGAATTTTTTTTATCAAATTTGATTTTTGAAATGTGATCTTGAAATACTTGGATTTGTGTAATTTCCTCAATTACTAATCTGTTATAAATATGAGCTTGTTTGAGTCCCATTTGTTAGGTTTATTAATTTGTCAACTGGACCGACATATGTAATTAATTATGTATAAAGCTATCTTAAAGTTGAGCCTAATTAAAGTGGTTTAATAAAGAATTAAATTATTGGGTTTAGAGAATCTAAACAAAGTATGAACCGGATTATATGTGTAGAGACCAGATCCATTAGAGTTGTATTTGACGATGAGCCAAATACATATGAAAACTATAAATAGGATTATGATCCCCAATTCATATGTAATTTATCATTTTTTGTGTCATCCCATCAATACAAGAATTAATAAAGTATATTGAAAAGGAAGATCAAGAAATCTACAATCAAGAATCTAGATTACAATCAAGAATCGAAAATGGATTGGAGCAATTAAATTGAAGAACAAGATAATCAAGATTATGGATAAAGAAGAAAAAATCAAGATCAAGAATTCAAGAACCAAAAGAACCAATAATCAAGATTTAAGATCTGAAATCAAGATCCAGCAATAAAAAATTATTCCCAAAGAATTAAAATATGTTCCGCACTATTAATTTTCTTGATAATTTGACATGGAGGATCTTTATCATTAAACAATAAGGGGCCGTTCTCTTTGCCATTTTCAAGCCGTTTTCTGTTTTCGATTTTTCAAAACGACGAAAACGTGTTCTCTTTGTCATTTTCGAAAACGACTTTTGGAAAACAAAAAAAAAATTCCTACAGAAAACACAAAACGGCAGAATTGCCATTTTGGACGTTTCCTTCAGTAACTCGAAAACACGGGAACACAATCTGGAAAACACGGAAACTGCCCAAAACTCTCCTCCTTTCTTCTGCCACTCCATCTCCACTTTCCCCTCTAAACTCTGGCCAACCTCATCCAAAACGGCCAGAGTTATATACCATTACGAATCCCTCAATTCCCTCTTCAATTACCACACAAAAAACAATCCAATCATATACCAAAATCGAAAAAAAAAAATCCTCAAACAGTGAGTGGTACTGAAGGCAGTTTTCATAAGATCAGATCAGCCGATTTTGGAATAATCAAAGGTGACCCATGGTAGTATTGGATGCGCCTTGTTCAGAGGAGTGGATTGGTGGTGGTCCGCTATCGGAAAGGTAGTCGGCGACGGTGTTTATAGGCCGAAACAGTGAGTGGTACCGCGGTTGTTTTTGGCTGATTCCGGCTGATTTTGGAACAAATAATCGGTTGAAGTTGTAGAGGGAGGTCGGGAGTTTAAATGATGTTGGGATCTAGTGGTCCAGGTGGTGGGTTGTGGTCGGATTGTATGGGAGAAGACGTTTCTCTGGAGGGGGCGATTTCCGGCAGGTTGATGGAGAATGGAAAATAAAAAACATGTGAACGCGTTTTTTAGAAATTGTTTTTGGAAATATTTTTACAAAACGACAAAAAGAACGTGTTTTCGACAACCTAAAAATAGTCACTCAAAACACAAAATACAAAATGAATTCAAAACACAAAACACAAAACTGAAATACAAAGAGAACGAC
>OU503042.1:8083817-8098900 GCA_912172775.2 Fraxinus pennsylvanica | reverse complement strand
ACAGCTTGAACCATGGTCGCGGATCACATGGGCTGGACTCCTCATCTCCTGGCGCACCTCCCCAACCCCTGGGTCAAGCCCAATTGTTCCATGAACGTCGTGATTTTATGGCTGTAGTTTGCGCACTCTGCAAGTAGTTTTGGTCAACGGATTTTGATGTTTCTGTACTACAAATCTTCGATTCACCTGCCCAACCTGCAATTGAAGAAGAAAAACACATGGATCACATCACAATTGAGTCAATTTACAATAAATCATCCGAATTCAACTTGGCCCAAATCCGCTCGCGCGAAGAACAACCTGTAGAGCCAATTCAGCGTGCTGTGGTATTGTTTGGGTTAAATTAATGGCATGGTTAGTGTCTTCTGTTTGTGGGCAAATGATTGGTGAAGAGTTCTGATCAAATGGGTGGCCAGAGGTAGAGATTTCGACGATTTTTAGATTTTCGAGTGGCAGACTTCGAGAGTTGATTTCGGCAAGATTATTTGGTGTTTCAGGGAGTTGTTGGGTGGTGATTGTAGAGGAGGTTAAGAGCTTTCTGTTGATGCCAATATCCGATGGTTTTGGTGGTCGAAAGGTGGCTGAAAATGGCTCTGAAGTTGGCGGCTGGTTGGTGGCAAAATATTAGTATCTTGTGACTCAAAAGTAGGTTTTAAAAATTTAGGGTTATCATTGCAATTAATTCTTTAGTTTTTCTTTTCTTTTCTTTTTGTTTCAATTGAATGAGGGGTAAAATTGTCAAAAAGTTGTGAAAAGGACGTTCAGCGCACAAAAAGTGGAAGGTAGGGGTATAAATGCCAAGAAATGAAAGGTAGGGACGGTTTTCGAAATCAACCCCAAAGATATGGACGTTTTGTGCTAATTAGCCTTTCATAAAGTTTCAACACTATTTTATTGGAAAAATGCATTTTGGAATAGTAAATTAATAGAGAATGTGTGATTAAAAAATAAGAAAATTTGAATTTGTATTTAATATTATTTTATTGAAGGACGTATGATTGAAAAGGAAAAAAATGTATTTTGAAATAATATAATGAGAATAATATTAATTAGCCTGGACCCAGGACAATTTTTTATGCTGCCCACATGATTAGCTGTGCCTCTATGGGGTGTTGGGGGTCCCAATAGGGAGAATCGTAAATTAGCTTATATGTAAACAAGATATTGTTGGGGCCAAAGAGATCAACTTTGTTGTTCATTTACTGAATGAATCATTGAAATGATTGAGCAATAGACTATCAATCAGATAGTGATGTTGAGGTCACTAATCACTATAAAATAGTACTATTAAATATTTATTTTTATATTTCATCAGCTTTTGTACATATAATTCATGTACATATTTTTATGCTAAATCAGTAAAATAACACGAGACTACACAAGTTCGAGTTATTATTTTTTTTGTCATTTAATAGAATAATTAAGAAAAATAAAATTAAATAAAGTAAATAGTAATGGCCTCTATTTTTATCTTCTACGTAGAACGTTTGAATTATTTTAGGGAATCTCTTCTTGTGTATGAGTCAAGACAATTGGGATAGCTCAATTTCACAAGTACGGTATTGAGTTCTTTTCATTACAATTTTTTCAAATTATTATGAGACAAAAATGAATGATAGATAAGTGTGTAATAATTTTGATTCTACGAAATTTATAGTTAAAATTGAAATCTGCGTTGACCTCTAAAATACAAAAATGAATCCAATATGCAAGTGAGGAAACACGTTGAATGTGAAATAATTACTCGTGGACCATGCTATAAGTACATAATCATTTACATAATTTATTATATAATAGACATGTGATGCGTATCCATCTGTAGTCCACAATTCTTGACTTTTCCATACTTTACATTCACGGCCGGATTTCTTCCACATGGACATATGTAATCCATTATGTACAATAATTATGTACATATGGATTTGTCCATTTAGATGAGCATGTCATTAGGCCCCTCTTTTGCATTCTTTATTTCAAATTACATATTTGTTTTGAACCATATGTTCACACAGTAAAATATTATGCATGTCGATTAATGGCAATCAAACATGACAATTTTAATTTAATGTGTAAGAATGTGAACTTCCGCACTCCCATAAAAATGGATCTTCAAACTGAAATCCTATATCGGTTCCAGCTATTCGCCATGAAGAATCTTCGAGAGAAAGATCCGGCAGGCCAAAAAATGGGTCATCAACAACCGTTGCTGCAGAACAATTGAATGATTCTTGCATATTATCCAATTCCAAATTTGTTGAAGAATGAGAACTGGGCAGCTTGGCTTCAACTTCAATGGCTCCGTCGTGACTGTGGTGGCTGAATGTGACAGCAGCAGCCGCTTTCGCTGCGGCAGCTTGGATGTCCTTGGGTGAAGTGGAGACAGGGCGAGGGAGCTTATGAGCCAAATGAGGGAAATTGAGATAAGCTGAGTGGCCTTTGATGGCTAAGGCTGCTACATCATGAGCTCGAGCCGCCATTTCGGCTGTGGGATAAGTTCCAAGCCATATTCTTGATTTCTTCTTTGGCTCTCGAATTTCAGACACCCATTTCCCCCAACTCCGCTTCCGAACGCCACGATAAGTGGGGTGCTTTTCGTCGCCACCATTTTCACCATGGGGCCTAACGTCTTCATTGCCGCTTCTCGCTCCTCGAACCCCTTTTTTATTTTTTTGAGCTTTGCATGAAGAGTTCGAGGTGGAGGACGCAGACGTGGAGGATGGAGATGCACTCAAACCACCGCAAGAAGCTTTGGTCGCGGCGGCGGACGAGGAGGAGCTGGTAGAAGAGGAAGAGAGGTATTCTTGAGGTAGACTCCCCAACTGGATTTTCTGTTCCATGATAAAAAGAATGTAAATAATGGTTCATTAAAATAAGGGAAGTTGGGCTTGTGACAATTTTGGTTTAAATAAAGAAAAAGAAAAAGAAAAAGAAGAAAGGGAGACAATAGTTCGGATATTTTGTTAGCTTTCGTACTTTTTCAATAACTTGGCTATATATAACGACACTTTGGCATCATATTGGTAATCCAGGGGCCATACCATTTTGGTTCATTCTAAAACCACGAATTTCACATGAAAATTGGCCAAGGACCTTGTACGGTTATTAATTTAATTGCATGTTTGGTTAAGCTTAAAATCCAATTAAAATTTAAAATATAGTCGTTATTGGGTCCCACCCGTCTAATAAAAGTTAATAATAACGGCTAATTTTTCAATTTTAATCTGATTTTAGTCTCTACAAAACATGACCTAAATCTTGTTTTATGTAGCTTGAAATTGGTAAAAATTTAATTTAAAGTCAAATGTTTTGATGGTGCACATTTCTGGTCTTGGCTGCAGGGTAAACGTGTGTTTGGCGTGTGTCATGCTATTGTGTGTTGCTTCAATTTGGCGGGTGTCAAGCTATTGTGTGTTGACGGAATTTAGCAATGCATGGATGTCCAAGACAAGCACATGTGCTAGGCGATTTTCTTGGTCCGGCAAGTTTAAAATATGGGCAATTGCTGGGAAAAGGCATGGGAGGTAGTTTCTTCGTAGTTTAGAATGACATGGGTTGATTGATCCCTTTGCTGTTAAGGGTGTTAATTGCCTACGAATTTTGTATATTTCTGAAGGTGCAAATTGATGAGGCATAGTATGTATTGTGTTCCTTCAATGTTTCCTTTGTTTTCTTATATTAATGTGGAGTAATATACAAGTTGAATCATTGAATTCCTTTACTTTGCTGCCTTAAATCTTGTGAAATCTATCCCTAGCGTACGTACATACTTGTGCAAATTTAAGGGCTGACTGAGTGAAATCTCAGTGCTATCATCGGCAAAAAAATGGATAAGTATTTGGTGCAGAATTTAACCTTAGGATAATTATCATGGTGGATTTTGAAGTGTCATCGATGTATTTTTTTTTTGTTGGTATTGATGCTCCGTATCTTGGAGTGCATATATAAAATTTTGAATTCATTGACGAAAATAAAATTTGGAAATGAAGATATATATAATTGGAACATTTATTGTTAAATTTTTTTGATAAAATTGAAGAGGGACGGGTAGATATCATTGTAAATGAAATGATGAACCGTAAAAAATAAATTTTAAGATCCAAATTTATAAGAAATATAATGAGTTTACTGTTGTATTCTCTTGTCTTTGAGCACATATATAACACAACAAATTTATTTATATATTTCTATAAAAATCAAGCTGTAAACAATTATTTGGGAAGAAGACAATGCATTCAGCAGTCTATACACATGACCAGTTATTTTCATAATCGATTTGATAATCATAAAAATTACCCCCAATATTCTATGTTTTCTTGAAAATTCAAGCCCAGTTGGATCTTGGAAAATGAAATTCATAATTCACGTGGATCACATGTCAGTGGGCCCTGCCCGAGAATTCTGGACAATTCTAGTTTACTCAAGTTGCAAAATTATGTCATTTTTCTTTCTTAATTTTCTGTTTTATGGAAACAGCATGTATTTTTTCCCCACTTTTAGAGCAATAAATATTCAATATGCTCTTTAAAAGTGAAATGCTTTAATTTTTAAAAGATTCTTTATTTTCAATTTTTTTATAAGACAAGTTTCAATGCTTAAAAATTTAAATTATTAATATTATATAAAATATTTTAGTCATCGACATCTATGAGGAAAACAATAAGAGCATGTTTGAGCTCCATTTTTTGCAATTTTTTTTTCCACAAAATACATTTTGGAATAATATTTTGATGAAAAATGTGCTGTTAAAAAATAATAATAAGAAAATTTAGATTTGCATGTAATATTATTTGATTGAGAAAAATGTGCGATTAAAAATAAGAGAAAAATCTATTTTGAAAATAATGAGGACCAAACAAGGGCTAATTGAATGTTGAAAAAAAGTAAAATAAAGAGTTTGATGGAGCACTTGTTAAATTTAAAGATGATCTGTATTATGATAAAAAAAAACTCTTTAAAAATAGTTCCTCGAAAATGTTCTTACAACATATATAGAGATTTATTTGAGACAATTAAGGGTGTCGTCATAATTGTACGGACAATTTTCCGCCAATATATTGGATTTGCTGAATGGAAGAAAAAAGTGATATTTTTTTCTCTTTGTGAGAGGTATGCAAGAGCACGCTAGGAGTTATAGTCGAAGAAAGGAGTGGTGATCGTATTTACTCTACGTGCTTTGAAATAAAAAGGTAATATGAAGAAAAACATTTCTTGCCTTGCTTTTTTGTGAGGTTGAATTTTGTTGAAAATTGATATAAAAATTGGTTTTGACTAATTGAATGTATTTTGGAATAGTAGATTGATGGAGAATGTGTGGTTGAAAAAAAAGGAAAAGTTATTGATGCGATGAAAAATATTATTTTATTGAAGAATGTGTGGTTGAAAATGAGTAGAAGAATGAGAATGAAAAAAATAATGTGTACCAAACAGGGCCGTAGTATTTCTTTCTATTTTACCTCTTAAAAAAATATGAAAATTGATATAAAAATTGGTTTTGACTAATTGAATGTATTTTGGAATAGTAGATTGATGGAGAATGTGTGGTTGAAAAAGAAGGAAAAGTTATTGATGTGATGAAAAATATTATTTTATTGAAAAATGTGTGATAGAAAATAAGTAGAAGAATGATAATGAAAATTTTAATGTGAACCAAACAGGGATTTAATTGAAATCGTTAGTAAGTGAATAAGAAATTAAGGTCGCGTTTAAATTGTTTAAATACTGTAAATTGTTGAAAAATTATAAAAACTATTATAAAATTACCCCCAATATGTTATATTGGTACACGTTCATAAAAAAATGCGTGTATGGATGTCGTCTTCTGGATAGTTCTTTGTGAGCTTGTTCATTTTCTCTTCATCTTCAACTTTTGATTGGATGAATCCATGATTTCTTAGTGAGATTAAGGGTTTGAGTGATTCTATTGTGTCACAAGGAGACGATTGACGTTGAGTGTTTTTTGTCTGTAGAATCAACTCCAACACGCCTGAGTTTGTGATGCTCTTTGTTATTTGAGGCTTCTGTGTTGAAAAAGATGGGTACACAATTTGAGCCTATTTTCAATAAGATCTTGATGCTTTTTAGTGGTTGAGTCGGTAATGTTGTGTGTGAACTCCAAATCGTTTATGCGTCCTTGATTATTTTTGTTTAATAGTCTCTATTTTCCATTTATAATTACTATTTTTTTGTTAAGCCCATGTGACAATCATATTTAAAATTCTTTTTTTTTTTCTAAAACTAATTTTCAACCATATTTTCACAATAAAATATTCTGTATATGAATCTAAAATTTATTTATATTTTTAACTATACATTTTATCAAAAAAAAAAAAAAAATTATTTGTCTAAATCTAATTAATATGAACAATAAAAATAAATTATCAAAAACTAAAAAAAAAAAAAAATTAAACGGGAGAATAAACTGGGAATGTACATACTCCCGCCCCGCCCCGCCCCGTTGCCATCCCTATTTTTAACTATACATTTTCTGGGAAGAAAAAAAACAAAAACTCTTTTTAATGATGGTCAAACAGAGACTAGATTTCTATCAATAATTTCAATTGTGGCGATTTAGAGGAAGGGATGAGCTTATGGGGCAGGGGTCCAAAATAGTGTCATAGGTTGTTGAAGTCAAACTCAATCCACAGTCAAAATGTTTGACAATCTCGAAATCTTGTTACTTCGGGACTGATGTTTTCTCATTCATATGTTGAACACAACCACCACTTCATTCAAACTATGGACATATTTTGATGTCAGCATAGGCCATCACCGTGGGACTTCACGTTCAAGATTCAAGAAGAAGCCCCTGTTTAGTCAAAATTTTAATCATACGTTTTATGAGACTCAACTTTTCAATTACGTATTTCATCAATTTTTATCGAACTCTAAATATGATTTATATATAAACCAAAGAAGGGCTAACTTCTTTCTCTCCGTTTTTTCCCTTCTTTTCCTTTTTATATTTACTCACTTTATTTGAATTTATTAGAGGGAAAATTATCTCTTCATGAAATGTAACCATTTTTTCTCACAAAATGGTGATTGGGGTGCTAATAATGTAAGATTGAGGGTAATAATATCCATGGTCAAAGATTGTACACCAAATATGCAATGTACCTTTTAATAACAATATCTAAAATAGAATAAAACAAAAAGGTTGTTTTGGTATCATTATCTTTAACTCATTTAATTATATTCAATACTTATAATTACTACTTTGTGACACACACAAAGACTCATGTATTTTTGGCTTGTGATAACCAATCATAGTGATTATTAGCATATATGATAAAAAATGAGTTCGAGCTTCAATTTTTAAAGAATATTGTTGGACCTGTTTATCCAACTTTTAATTTGACCTCCTGAAAAATGTTGACAGCAGTAAGTATATTCGGTAGGAATAGTACTATATACACTGGTTCGTGTATGAAGTATTAACATTGCACAATGGATACTCGAATTGAAGATGATACATCTAGTTAAGACTATATATTGTCTCCCACTAATGATTTGCGCATCCCCTTATTTAGTAACAAATTAGTCTAGTAACTTTATGAGAAAAAAAAACTTGAGTCACAATTATTACACGATTTCTTGTCTCGACTTCATCGGCCATTAGGATTCAACGATGGACAAGAGTATAATATGAATGGAATCAATATAATAATATTCATAGATATTATCATAAATATTTTCCTAAGAAAGGGGTGCAACATAAGAATATTTCAAGAAAGAGATTTTTGGATATTGTTTGGAGAAAATGGTCGCTTAATTGTCAAGTTATTGTAATATTTAGTACATGAGTGTTGGTGTGGTTGTGACACTATACGTATTTCTACATGTTTATAATAACAAAGAATTGTATATAGCTGATATAACAAAAAGTAATCTAATAAAGTGGTTCTAGTTTTCTATATAAAATATTGTCCACGAATCCATTACATGATTATTTATGGGTCTCCATTAATATATAGTTGGTTGGACTAGGAGAGCCATGGGACATCTTGTTCCATGCCTTACTTTTGTTAAACCCTTCTCGAGAGTGTCACTGTTAAGGGCACTAAAATAGTTGCACTTTCTATTCGTCTTCTTCCCTCCTAATTAGGAGGATAATGAAGAGATGGGTAAAATATTTATTTATTCATTGTCATTGTTAGGTATTTAATGTAATTGGCAAGTTCGTGAACAAAAAATGATCAAAATTGATATGTTGTAAAAAGTCAAGGAGTAGTTTGCAATTAATGAAAGTTGTGATATTTTAGATCCAGGGTTCGAGAATGGAAAAGAATGAAAAACGGCGCCGGAATTTCCCTAGCTTTTTGCCAAGGGTTGGCTCAAGTGTCAGAAACAGAAACTGCGTCGCCCACCTGTCGCCTTGCCTTCGTTCAAGCGACAACCTGTCGCTCAACTGTTGCTCGACTGTTGCGCACTCTTCGCTCGAGCGACAGTGTCATTAATGGAATTTTTATTTTGTTTTTTAAAGGCTTTTTGTCGGCCTATTCATTTCTTAACCTACATATAAAGATCTAAATATTACAGAATGGTTTGACAATGTTGATTATTGAGAGAAACACATTCCATTGAGATCATCTTCATATATTGTGCTTTCAACCTTCGTCCTGTTATTGACTTTTGATTAGAAAAGTATCATATTCATAATCCAAATACCAAACTGCTGCTTCTTTCATATCCGTCAGAGTTTTTGAAGATCAAGAGAATGTGACTGGAGTTCCAGTCATTTAAGAACGTGGTGTTCTTCGTGCATCTATAGGAGATAGACGATTTCACAAAGTTGGGAGTTGCGCAGGAGAGTGCAATCTAGGAGAGCTTTGGAAACTGCAGTTGGGAGTTGGTGCAAGAGCACAGAATTCAGGAGAGCTGTTGGAATTACAGTCAGGAGATCAGATAGTACGTGTCATCGTCAAGTCTGGTAGATTGTAAGTTATAAATCGTTTATAGTGCATTGTTGACTGGTAAAGTGCTCGAAATTTTTACCCAGTTGGGTTTCTCCGTGATCAATTCTTGTGTTCGTTTCTTGCTTACTTAACTGCGGTATTTCAATATAGGAATAACTGAATTGCATGTTTTAACCATCTAGAAAATAATTAATAGTGACTTGTTGCTATTTAATTGTTAAGTAATTTTTAATTCCACATAATCACCTATTCACCCACCCTCTAGGTGTTGTTAGGGTCGAACTACGTATTTTCAATTGGTATCAGAGCCTTAATTCGATTCTTGACCTTTAATAAATTCTAGATGAGTCAGTCATTGTCCGTACCTTCGTTTTTCGACGGAAGCAACTATACTTATTGGAAAGTTCGAATGAGAGCCTTCCTTAAAGTTTTGGATGAACATATTTCAATTAGCGTTCAAATTGGGTTGACTCTACCTTCAACTACTGTTGTTGGTGTAGTTACATCTACTGATATTTCATTATGGATTAAAGATGACTTAACTGAGTATAACTAGAACAGTAAAGGCATTCATGGCCTATTCATGGCTGTGTCTGCAAAAGAGTTTAGGAGAGTTTCGATGTGTGAGACTGCTAAAAAAGTTTGGGACATCTTAGAAACTACACACAAGGGAACTAAAACTGTTAAAAATTATAAAGTGCAAATGTTAACCTCTAGGTTTGAAGAAATTAGAATTAAGAACAATGCATCGTTTGATGAATTCTATGCGAAGTTGAATGACATAGTTAATTTGAGTTTTAACATAGGTGGGAAGATTCCGGAGTCAAAGATAGTTAGAAAAGTCCTTAGATCCCTACTTGAAAAGGTTTAGACCTAAAGCTATCGCGATTGAAGAAAGCAAGGACTTAGGTGCAGTTAAAATTGAAGAACTAGTAGGACCCCTTCAAACCTATGAACTCACCGTTTCTCAACCTAAAAAGGTTAAATTCATAGCCATGAATACGATTAGAGAGGAAGAGAGTAAATCTACTGATACTGAGACGCTTAGGGACAGTGAAATAACTTATTTCGTTAAAAAAATTTCAGAAGGTGATGAGGAATAGGAAAAAGCCTTAAGAACGTAAAAATGA
Organism: Fraxinus pennsylvanica; assembly: GCA_912172775.2. Taxonomy (NCBI): domain Eukaryota; kingdom Viridiplantae; phylum Streptophyta; class Magnoliopsida; order Lamiales; family Oleaceae; genus Fraxinus; species Fraxinus pennsylvanica. The sequence continues at coordinate 8,088,855 of OU503042.1, read as the reverse complement.
AATCCATAATAGATTCTCGAAAGATAGACGTGAGAAAAATAGCTCTAGGACTCCCATTAAGAAAACTTAATCTGTTAGATGCTTGAGTGTCAGAGTTACGGTCACTATAGAAATGAATGTCCTAACTTGAAAAAGAGTTCAAATAAAGAAAGGCGTAATGTTTTAGCAGTGACCTTGAGTAATGATGAATCAGATTCGAGTGTTCAGAGTGATACCTCTGGTGGTGAAGATGAACAAAACTTTATGGCCTTCACATCAATAGTTACGATTGAATTTGATTAGGAGATTGATAAGGTTGGAAGTGATGAAGATAGAGAAATCTGAGGAAGAATCTGAGGATGAACCTGCTATTCACGAATCTTATTGTGAACTATTTGAGGAGAGTCTTAAGATTAAAAAAGTCAACAGAGCGGTACTGAAAAAGGTAAATGATCTTGAAATAGAGAGAGAAAAACTCATAGGTGACCTTCAGGTTTCTACCAAAAATCTGAGTGAGTTGAAGTTTGTTAACGAAAACTTGGAAGCAAAGTTACATCCTTAACAAGTAAACTTGAAAAATCTAATACTCAACTCCAATCATTCATGAGTGGTTCACAGAAACTTGATAATCTGCTGCTCGGATGAACAAGCCTGCTGGAAATATGCATGGTCTGGGTAACATTCCAAATGGTGATATTACTGTTAGTACATCCAAAACTACGTTCGTCCCAACTACTAACAACACTCGGAATGCTGTTAATCCTGAGCCCAAGGGCACGAATATCTTTGGATCAAAACCTACTAGACAACGTAGGGTCAATCATCATACTTATCAGTAACAACCGTCGAGCAAGTTTGAATCTACGTTTATTCCTACCTGTCGCTATTGCGACACACTGGGACACACAAGACCTCGGTATCGTAAGCTCATGACCAGAAGAAAAAGTCAGGATGTCTCGAGCATGGTTAACTTCCTTGCCAATCAGGTTAGTTACTTAACTGAGATAGTGACTCGGTTAACTAGAATCATTTCCACTTCTTAGCAAGTTTGATTTAACAAGAGTGTTCTGGAAGGTCGTAAGATTGATCATGCTCTTACAGGTAAGAACATCCATGGTTCTCCTTGATTAGTTTCTTGGGTGCATGCATATGCAATTCAATGAGTTCATTCATTCGTGCATGTATTTCACTTATTTGTGTTTTGTTTTATTTTGGGGTGTATTTATTTTCCTTAGGAATTGATACTTTTTATTTAAATTTTTTTTTTGGCTCTAAACATTTCATGGTGTCTTTATACATAACATTTGTGACCAAGTATGTATTTATCCGTTCTATACTATCATTTCATTTCCATTACTTGGTTCAGTTTAATGTTGAGTATTGAGTATAAGTTTCTACATGTACCATCTGCACAGTACACATTGTGATCTTATGAGTGAGTCTGGATCGCATGTGTGAGATTTGTGATGACAGTATCTGTTGGTAAGGTGACCTTGAACGTGAATTGACCTATATTTAGATGACCTGAGCTCATGATGCTTCTCCTTGTATAATTTTAAAATAAAAAAAATTTCTCATAGTTCGGTTTATCTAATACTTTTGTTCGAAACCTATTTGACTCGAGTAATTAAGGCTGATGGGTTCTCATAACCTGGTGTCTATGGTTAACTGAATTGGATTAACCGACCTAAAACTCGTTACATGGGTCAAGTTAGTCGCTTAATGAGCAATAGTTTACACATAAGATGCAATATTTGAGAAAGCGACATAAAAAAAAAAAATAATAAATTTATATACTTCAATTCAGAGGGAGAAAAGAAAAATATTTATGTAATTGAGCTCGCCTTTTCAGGTCCTAAAAATCGTATGAGTTTGACTTCATGACTGAGGAAAATCCTTATTTAACAAGTGATGTTCGCATATCTCCTCTCACAAATTTAAGGTTTAGAGTCATGATTACGAGAAAATGGTGGTACTTTACACGCCCGAGTCTTCTATACACTTTACTCCGTTTTGAACTTGATTAAGTAATCGGAAAAGTTCTATTGATAATGCTTTACTTGTAAGCATATACGTTTTTTGAGTTCATCTCATTGCCTAGGGCTTAACTTAAGTTGTTTTTTTTTTTTTTAAAAGTGCTATTTTTTTTAAATTTAAAAAATCCAGTGCTATTTTTATCAATAAGTTTGTTGTTGGCTTGTTGCCGGGCCACACTCGAGCGATAGAAGCAGAAGCTGGCTTGCTCGCTTATCGCTCGACCCTCGCTCGAGCGACAGTCCGTTTATTTGAATTTTAACGTTATTTTCAGGGTTTTACGCATTTTTCCCTTTCTTCTCTCCATTTCTTCCAAAATTTTCCAACCGACATCAAATTTGTGGTTAACCCACACTTTAAACATTCCAAATCATTTCTTTAATGTGCCATTTCATTGAATCACCGAATTTCAAAGTTAAATTTCTAAAACCCTTAATTTTCTCCATTTTTTTCAATTTTCTTGGGTTTTTTGATTTTTGACCATTATTGCTTCGGTATTTGGCATTTGTCTTCATGCTTTGGTGGTTGTCTTACAATGTTATCACTTCTTGCACAAGTTTGCACCAACACATAGGATTGTTTGGACGATTTTCCCATGAATTTTGTCGTTGTTCTTCATTGTTTCTGCATTTGTGTGACTTGTGAATTTGGAATGGCCATTGGTGCTTGATTGAGAATGTTTGTTTGGAGTGTTGGGGTTGTGGAGTTGTGTGTACTCTCTTTGAAATGTTGGGAATATGTTTTTCGTTTTTTGGTCCCTCTTTGGCGTATTTTTGGATGTTTAGTTTTTTAAGGGTTCTTGGTGTGTGATTGTGTTAGTTGAGGTAGTTTGGTTGACGACGTGGTTGCATTAGTCATCTTGCACTTGCGCACGAAATGTGATTGTCCCATTGTTTTTGGTGTTGAAACCGCAAGGTGACGTCACGTCACCGCGACATGTCGTTACGTCATCTACGTCCAGGTACTACGACATCATTATGTGCATCCATATGATCTTTTACCTCGATTTGCGTACTTTCATGCATCTAATTCTTATCATGTTTTTAATCGTGGTTTTGATACATTGGTTTTACTTGTTTCAGATGTCGCCTAAAAGAACTCGTACTGTCGCTCATAGACCTGGTACCTCCATGTCTTTCAGTAGGTCTAGGTTTATTTCTGCTGTTGGCCAAGATACTTTGTGTCACAGTTTTCATTGAGACCCGTTCTATTTGAGCGCGATATTATTTTGTCTGACTTGTCACCCGACCTCGTTGCTATTTTCACTTCCAGGGGTTGGGAGCTTTTATTGGTTGGGTTGACACCTCCGTCTAGCCTTCTAGTTCAGGAGTTCTACGCTAACATTCATGATGTTAGCATTTCAGCTTTTAGGGTTTTCTTTCGGGGTAGGACGGTTAAGATCACTTCTGATGTCATATTGACTCTTGTTTATATTGCTTGGGTTGTTCACCCGTTATTTCCTTATCTGTCCGTTCCACGGTGTTTAACACACCGTTGGAGGATGGTCTAGGTGCGATGCGCATTGGATATCTATCTACTGATCGACAGATTTTGTTGCGCATTGTGTGCACAAATCTGTAGCCAGTGTCGCACACCTTTTCTTTACCTATGGAGAGGGCTCGATTTTTGTACGCCCTACTGCACAATGACTCTATTGATCTGCCTACGTTCATATGTTAGCAGATTTTACGTGACTTTCGTGTCACGGGGACTCGGGTGAGACTTCCTTATACCTGTCTTATTTATCGTCTTGTGATAACACTTGGCGTTAGTTTTCCAGAGGGGGTTCCTCGGTGGGTTTCTCGGCCGATTGGCCATATTATCATTTCTCAGAGTCGGTCTCATACTTCTTCTGAGCCTGCTTAGCCAATTGATCCGACTGTGCCGCTGACCATATCGATAACCTTCTCTATTTTGATCTCTCGATTTTCCATCCTACTTCTTCAGCTCCTCCACCCATTGATATTCCATTTTCGTCTATTTCTGCTTCTCCTCCCACTGAGTCTAGTCATCTACCTGCTGATATTCCGTCTGTTCCTATTGACCCGTCTGTTGCACTTATGGGACAAATGACCGAACTAATCGAGCAACATGCTCGTATGATGCGGAGATTACAATTGATCGACACATTGTCGAGTTTACTATACTTCGGGGTGCTGTTGGATATATTTAGCGTGGGCTACGATGGATTCGTCGTTATTGGGATGATGGTACAACTTCAGAGGAGCAGACTGATTCTGATGATGCTGCTTAGTTTTTAGGTTATCCTTTGTCATTTTATGACAGAAAGGGGGAGTAGATATAGATATGATTTTAACGGAGTAGATATTTTTTGTTTTTAACATGATGTATATGTTTTTATCTACGTGATGTATTTAAAACGTTTGATTATGATTATATGATATATTTTTAGTTTTTGCTAGATTAAGTTTTGATATTTTAGTAGTATCAATGTATCGTTGTGGTATGTTGGATTTCATTGATATTACATCTTAATTTAGCATATGGTATGAAATTGAAAAGTTGTATTATGTGTTATTAACTGCTTAAATCATTTTTACACTGTGAACTGCTTGAACTATTTTTACACTTAATACTGTTTCCCATACATTTTACACTGAGTATTTGAGTTGTCTATTTCAGGAAACAGGTATTAAAAAATGAAATGCAGAATTCGTTCAAAACAATTGTTGGTTGTGTGAGTTGATTTGAATTTGCAATTTTAATTTACTACTGCCTTGAAATGGTCCGTTTGATTGCAATAGTGGAAAATTGGTGGAAAGAAAATGAATTTCAGGGAAAATAATTGCCTAAAAAATGTTTTGCAGTGAATTGTTAATTAAGCCCCTGTTTGACACCCATTTTTTTATCTCATTCTCATTCTCATTTTTCTACAGTGCTCATTTCTAACCACACATTCTTCAAATAAAATAATATTACACATAAACCCAAAAATTCTTCTTACTTTTTAACCACACATTCTTTACATCAATCACTATTCAAAAACTCATTCTTCAAAATAATG
>OU503042.1:7949907-7989765 GCA_912172775.2 Fraxinus pennsylvanica | reverse complement strand
TTCAACTAGAGGTTTTTAGTATGCCAAATTCAAGAGGTCATCCATCACTACCCAACTTCCTTTACTATCAATCCAATTTGGGAATTCTTCATCTCCCAAATAATAGCATAGGACAGAATTTTCCAACTTGGTTGTTAGAGAACAACACAAGACTTAGGGGACTATATTTGAGGGATAATGCTTTTAGAGGACCTCTCAAGTTGCCAACAAGCATCAATCCCAACATGGAGACTTTTGATGTATCTAATAACAAGTTCCATGGACTAGAGGACCTCTCAAGTTGCCAACAAGCATCAATCCCAACATGGAGACTTTTGAGGTATCTAATAACAAGTTCCATGGACTTGGTCCGAACTTCAGTTTGACGGTTGGGCAACTTCTAGTTTCAGTGACTTAAAATCTATAGTATATGTAGACTTGTCCAACAATAACTTGTCAGGCACGATATCACAGGAATTAGTTATGGGATGCTTTTCTCTATTTTATCTCAAATAATTGGACAATAAATTGCAAGGACAAATATTTTCAGGATCCATCAACCTACCGGACTTGACCTATTTATATCTGGATAGCAATAAGTTCTGAGGTACCATTTCAAAGAGCTTGTCTACCATCCCTCTTGAAGTGTTAGACGTTAGTAAAAATAGTTTGTCGGGCAGAATTCCTACATTAGTGGGTAATATGACAACGTTGAAACAAATTTCTCTGTCTAACAACCAGCTTGAGGGTCCAATCCCGGAGGAAATTTGCAATCTCGATTTTCTTGGCCTCTTAGATTTATCTAAGAACAAGTTATGAGGTTCAGTCCGATCTTGCTTCAATCCATCACGGATATGTCATGTCTATCTGAATAATAACCAATTGGAGGGCGACACGTATTCATTTTATAATAGCTCTTCTTTGGTGTCATTGGATCTTAGATGGAATAAGTTCATTGGAATATCCCTCAATGGATTGGCAATCTATCAAGCCTGAGCGTTATTCTTCTCAGAGATAACCATTTTGAAGGCACAATCCCTCGCCAATTTTGTGAGATGAACAAACTAAGCATGATAGACCTTTCTTTTAATTTTCTTTCGGGTCAAATCCCGCACTGCTTTGGTAACTTAACGCTGGATGTAAATTGGGAGAAGTCTAAAACGTTATGCAAATATTCAATTCAAACAGTCAAGTCTTATATGGATAAGGTCGAGTTAGAAAGGGCCTATCACGTGTCTTCCTACGAAATTGAAAATTTCATATTTATTTATCAGCCAATTACAGCTACATTCATGACAAAGAGAAATTTTTATTCTTACAAAGGTAGCATCCACAGTAACATGTCAGGAATTGATCTCTCTTCTAATAAATTGGATGGTGAAATTCCGGACGGCCTTGGAAACTTAAGTGATATCTGTGCACTCGACTTCCCACAACTACCTTATTGGAACAATTCTAGAAACATTCTCAAACCTATGTCAGATCGAGAGCTTAGATCTCTCCTATAACAACTTAGGTGGGAGGATCCTCACTTGTCTGATCAAGTTAGATGTTTTGGAAGTCTTGAGTGTAGCGCATAACAATTTAATAGGTATGATACTAGAGAAAGCTTAGTTCGGAACTTTCGATGAAGGTAGCTATCAGGGAAATCCTTATCTTTGTGGTCGTCCATTACGTGATTGTGCTAGCACCAGATCAACACCTGTCTTGCCATCTGCTGACAATGGAAGTGAGGAGCTCGCTTTCATGGACATGGAGTTCTTCTATATAAGCTTCATCATATCTTATTTATCTGTAGTGCTTTGCATTGCTACAGTTCTGTCCATAAATCCTCACTAGAGAAAAGCATGGTTTCATTTCATTGAGGTTTATATAATCCATTTTTTAGGCCGTGTGTTCTGGACAATATTCCCATCCCTGCTTCATGAGCTCTGTATCTCGCAAACAGAAATTCCCAGAATCTGGTGCGATAACTTAGTGGCAAGTGCGCTTGCATCCAATCCAGTCTACCATGCACGAACCAAGCATATTGAGCTTGATGTACATTTCGTTCGAGATAAAGTACTGGCTAAACAACTCACAATTAGCTATGTTCCTACTGCAGATCAAATAGCCGATATCCTAACTAAGCCGTTGTTGAATTTCAGACACCTATATCTACGCAGCAAGCTTGGAGTTACAGAGGTAATCTCCAGCTTGAAGGGGGCTGTTAGAGAAGATAAATCTGAGGACCTAATTACACTAGATCAGAAGAGAAGGGCTAAAGGACCAATTTGTAGAAGTAAAGAGAAAAACGTAATACCTGAAATTAATGGTAAAAGGGAAAACGTTACAGCTGGAAATAACGTTTTATACTTACCAGAAATTGAAGGAAGAGAAACTCACTTCTGCAGCGTCTCCAACGGCTTCTCACCTCACTCCTTTAACAATCCATGATTTTAGGGATTTCTCTAATGGTGTGTATACTGTAATTTTATTGTGCAGAGCCAGCAGTGTATGTATGTATCGTATGTCTCTGTTCTCTTGTTTAAATATGTGTAGTCCTCTTCTCTTTAGAAGTTGTATGTAATTATATTTCCATCTTGATTTGAGCTAATAAAATCTTCTTCAATACTTCAATTTATCTGCATTTTATCTGGTCACATTAAAAATGTCAATAAATATGTTTGACGGTTGGGCAACTTCTAGTTTCGGTGACTTAAAATCTATAGTATATGTAGACTTGTCCAACAATAACTTGTCAGGCACGATATCACAGGAATTAGTTATGGGATGCTTTTCTCTATTTTATCTCAAATTATCGGATAATAAATTGCAAGGACAAATATTTTCAGGATCTATCAACCTACCGGACTTGACCTATTTATATCTGGATAGCAATAAGTTCTGAGGTACCATTCCAAAGAGCTTGTCTACCATCCCTCTTGTAGTGTTAGACGTTAGTAAAAACAGTTTGTCGAGCAGAATTCCTACATTAGTGGGTAATATGACAACGTTGAAACAGATTTCTCTGTCTAACAAACAGCTTGAAGGTCCGATCCCGGAGGAAATTTGCAATCCTGATTTTCTTGGCCTCTTAGATTTATCTAGGAACAATTTATGTGGTTCAGTCCCATCTTGCTTCAATTCATCACGGATATGTCATGTCTATCTGAACAATAACCAATTGGAGGGCGAGCTCACATATGCATTTTATAATAGCTCTTCTTTGGTGTTATTGGATCTTAGATGGAATAAGTTCATTGGAATATCCCTCAATGGATTGGCAATCTATCAAGCCTGAGCGTTATTCTTCTCAGAGATAACCATTTTGAAGGCACAATCCCTCGCCAATTTTGTGAGATGAACAAACTAAGCATGGCAATCTATCAAGCCTGAGCGTTATTCTTCTCAGAGATAACCATTTTGAAGGCACAATCCCTCGCCAATTTTGTGAGATGAGCAAACTAAGCATGATAGACCTTTCTTTTAATTTTCTTTCGGGTCAAATCCCGCACTGCTTTGGTAACTTAATGCTGGACGTAAATTGGGAGAAGTCTAAAACGTTATTTGAATATTCAATTCAAACAGTCAATTCTTACATGGATAAGGTCGAGTTAGAAAGGGCCCATCACGTGTCTTCCTACGAAATTGAAGATTTCATATTATTTATGAGCCAATTACAGCTACGTTCATGACAAAGAGAAATTTTTATTCTTACAAAGGGAGCATCCTCAGTTACATGTCAAGAATTGATCTCTCTTCTAATAAATTGGATGGTGAAATTCCGGATGGCCTTGGAAACTTAAGTGAGATCCGTGCACTCAACTTGTCCCACAACTACCTTATTGGAACAATTCCAGAAACATTCTCAAACCTACGTCAGATCGAGAGCTTAGATCTCTCCTATAACAACTTAGGTGGGAGGATCCCCACTTGTCTGATCAAGTTAGACGTTTTGGAAGTCTTCAGTGTAGCGCATAACAATTTAATAGGTATGATACTAGAGAAAGCTTAGTTTGGAACTTTCGATGAAGGTAGCTATCAGGGAAATTCTTATCTTTGTGGTCGTCCATTACCTGATTGTGCTAGCACCAGATCAACACCTATCTTGCCATCTGCTCACAATGGAAGTGAGGAGCTCGCTTTCGTGGACATGGAGTTCTTCTACATAAGCGTCATCATATCTTATTTATTTGTAGTGCTTTGCATTGCTACAGTTCTGTCCATAAATCCTCACTAGAGAAAAGCATGGTTTCATTTCATTGAGGTTTATATAATCCATTTTTTAGGCCGTGTGTTCTGGACAATATTCCCATTTTCTGAATCAAGGTATCTGCTTTAATTTTGTATGAAAATCATTGTAATCAATCTAATCAATTTTTTTCATTTTTCTTCCTAGATTTGATAATTTGGAAGTGACGAAGCAGTGAAGCGAAATATAACAGCATGGTAGGAAGCCAATTTGGCCATGTGTATGCATATTTAATCAAAAAAGTATGAAATGATTTTCAATTATCTGTACTTGTATTAATAAATGGGAATGTGATTTGTTTCCCACTTAATTAAATGTTTTTGTTTGAGAAAAAAATTAAGGAACGGTCTCTAAAAAGGTATATCTCTCTCTCTCAAAGGAAGTAGTTGTGTTTAGATTTGTTAAGAAAACCGAAAGAAAATAATTGCTCACATTACTAGTAATTTTAAAATAATATGTAAGGACAAATAAAAATGAATCCGAGCATCAATTTGTACTCGAAGGAAAGCTACCTTCATTAATAAGAATTTTAGTGTTTAATTTAACAGGATTTTGTCAACTTAGTAAACTCGAGGAATGCATAACACCTGGTCAATGTATTAATATTACTTGATAAATATTAATACAATTTGATAAATGTATTGGAAATGAGTTTGTAGAATTACTTTATATAAGTTATGTTAACACCTAGCCCAATGCTAAAGACTTGGTTTCCAAACTAAAATATCCAAGAAAATTAGATGAATAACAAAACTATCACTATATTTCCAGAATATTGAAATCTGGCTCCAATGTCTGTATATTGAAATCCGTCTCTAAACCCATTGACAAAAATAGCACTTTCTGGGGAGAGTTATCTTAACACCTAGCCCAATATTAAACACTTTATTTGGTTTCCATATTAAAATAGGGAAAAATTCATAAGTAAGAGGAAAAGTATCCCTATTTCAAAATTAAGAAAACAACATTGAAATTTCAAAAATCAGATTTTTATTAAAATTTATTATGATTTAATTATACAATTAATGGTCACATGTACATAATTAATTGGTCACGGATTATTTTTGAGATCACAAATCAAAAATTTTATAGGTCACGAATTATTTCGAGGTCACAGTTCAAAAATTTTATAGGTCACAATTTGTTTATCGATCACATATCAAAATTTTTGGAGGTCACTGATTATTTCGATGTCACAAATCAATAACTTTATAGGTCACAGATTATTTTATTGGTCACGGATCAAAAAATTACAAGTCATACATTAATTTTTAATCACAATTTGTCGAATTTTAAGGTCACGAATAGTCCATTATGCGGTCACAGCTAATCCAATTTATGACCACCGTCAACAGGTGTGACCACACGCAACCACCAGATACACCACCATCACCCACCTCCACCGCAGCTAAAAACCACCACGACCACTGCCAGATATACCAAAAAAATAGATACAAAACTTCCAACACCCCACAACCATCATCACCTCACTGCCACCCCCACCAACACCGTCTCTAATCTGAAACCCACAAACACAAACAAAAAAAAGCCCAAAAACCGTCACAGCCACCACCTCCACCCGCCAGAGCTACCAAAAAATCAGATACAAAACCGCCAGCACCTGACCTCACTGCCGTCGTCACCACTTCCACCATCGCCACCATCCACACCATCATTTTCAACCACCGCCACAACCACCATTCAAGTCAGATTTGCGCAAAAACCAACCACTGTATCGTGCGCAAAATCAGATTAAAATCCTTTGCGGCTCTAGTGAAGAGAAGCTCCACTGCGCGTAACGCTCCCAGTTGTGGGCATCGTCGCTGCAGCTCCGATCGTGACATTGCAGCTCCCAATGCGGCTCACAATCGTGACGACTGACGAGAGAGAAGAATGGAGACTGAGAAGCGAGGAAGAGGGTTCGCCACAGCAGCGGCGGCGATGTTGGCGTCACCGCAGCGACGACGTTGGTGGTATTTTCATTAGAGAAGAGGAGATGAAGGATAGAGAGAGAAACGAGATGGGAGAGGAGGGTTAAAGAGAGAGAAAGGGATGGGGAGATGAGAGAATTAGGGTTAGGGATGTGTGGTAGACGAATTAGTTTTGAATTGTTATATTAGTAAAAATATTTTATTTCATATATATTAATTAATTAAAAATATTTGATTTTTGAATAAGTAAACTTTTTACCTGATTTTTTAAGTTGAATCTTGAAACATAGGATTGGGTGTAATGACCACATTATAATATCCAAGAAAATTAGATGACTGACAAAACTATCACTATATTTCCGGAATATTGAAATCTGGCACTAATGTCTGTATATTGAAATCTGTCAATAATATGTCTGTATACTCAATAGAAAATTCTGTATTAATATTACATTTTAATATTACTTGATAAATATTAACACCTGGTTAGTGTTTGATAAATGCATAATATTTTGATAAATATTTTTTGCAATACATTTATACAACACAAGCAATAATATTTTGCAAGATATTTTTTTGATAAATGTATTAATAATATATTTATTAAAAATATATACACATTTTAGGAAGTCCAATATATATGGAATGCATAGCTTCAAAGAAGTGCAAAATATTATATACACAACGCCTTATAGTTTCCACTCAAAACCTGTAAACTCTAAATTGATAGACCCAATGCTCCACATTGTGTTAATCTGTAAGTGGTTCACAATCTTCTCAAGTTAACTTTAGAATTCAGATACATAAAAGCATCACAGAAAGGTTTTAACTTTCTGCAATCGACTACAGCAGATCAAGACTTGAGTTAGTTAAGTTAGTTAGGGTTTTAGTTAAGTCTAATGAATTGTTTATATATAGAGAGTGTGTATTGATTTTTCTTGCTGTGTAGAGAAAAACAACAGTCTCAAAATCACTCATCGAGAACGAAGAAGAATTCAAGATTATACAAATTTCTTCGAATCTTGTTTCTATGGATAAAAGCAAGAATAGTGTAGGAGAATCGTCCGGGTCTAAACTGAACCCGGATGCCAAGCCCTTTAGAGCTCCAGCAAATGTACCTCGGTTTGAAACAACCCCTATCGATCGTGATAGAACCTTGTTCATGAAATTTTCCGCTGATTTCCCACCAATCTCTCAGCAAGAAATTCAAAACTACTTTACAGAGTACGTTATTTATTCCTTGATTAGTGCAAAGTGTAGAAAATTGTTGCAGTTACGTGCATATAAACCTCCTCATGGAAATTTTTTTTTTTTTTTTGGTTTATGACTAGGCGATTTGGGAACGACTGCATTGAGAGCCTTTACGTACCCAGGCGAAATGAAAGAGATTCAGAGTTGGGAATCATTACATTCTCTAGACCATTGATTCCTATTGTGATAATGGGACGATGGGAAGAAATAGTGTTGTTTATCTGCACTAGGCCCATTCTTTTTAAGAGATTCTTGGGAAGAGGTGGTGTTAATTAACTGCACTAGGTGCCACGATGGGAGCAACAATCAGAACAATTGCATGCTGATAGAATGATGTTGATTGAATTCCAATTTTGTTTCTGCATTAATGTCTCTTTGCTGATAGAATCAAAGATGTATAGTATAGAATTCTAATAGTCTTGATATTTCTTTGCTGATAGAATAATGTTTGTTTCTGTTGATTGAATCCGAAAAATGTTTCTGCTCACAATGAAAGAGTTCATTTCTTGCTTTCTTTGATCATATTTTCCTTTACTTTTATTTTTTTTATTATAATTAATTTATTAATCAAGTTTTCTTGTAAATTGTATTGAATGGAGGAAAGAAGCAGAAGATCTCTGAGTCCATATAACATTTTAGAGTGTGAATATTGTCAAGTTTTTCTTTTCGCGATATGTTGTAATAAGAAAATCGCAGAAAACTTGTTGAAAAAATCGATCACTAAAATATGCACTAGTTATTTGGAGTCTGGAGATTATGAAGAATTCAGACAATTTACTTATTTCATTGAGATGACTTGTCTAATTAATTAGTTATCTCCATTTTCTTTGTTTTAAACATTTTCTCCATTTTTAATTATTAATAAATGGAAACAAAAAGGATAAATGAAAACGATATCCTCGGGGACAAGCCAAAACAAAAGAAAATTTTGTGACTACCAGCATACTTTGTGATGCAGATGGACTCGTAGTTATTTAATTTCTTTCATTACTTCTTATTTTAGTTTAGTAAACTTGGGACATTTAAATTTTTTTAAGAATCATAAGAAATTATCTTAACATGCTCCATAAAAATTCATTATCTACCTTGTTTGAAAGTATCACTGAAAATGACACAAGTCCTCCGATCCTTTTGAAACAAGTCCTATATTGGGCATGCAACAAATATGAGTGTCAACTTCTCAAAACTATACTCGCACTTGTCATTGCAATGGAACTTTACATTCTTTCTTGGGTCACTATAATGTCTTTCCAATTCTTCTTCCCGCGCATGGGCTCTTCGGGGGCAGAATTTTCTGTTCTCATTTTTGTAAATTTTGAATAAAATGGGGTATTTTGGGGACTTACCTAGGTGCAATTTAAAAGACCTAAATTCAGTCAATTTATCGATTATTCATTACACACAAAAGAGAGAGCATTCAAGAGGGAAAATAGGTAAGAATAGGAGGTAAACCAAGCAAAAGTGAGAATATTTTGGGAAAAATCAAGACCAAATCATTGCAATCTTCAAGAATCCAACCAAGGGACGGATTCTACCTATTGTCTTGTATTTCATCCTTTATTTTCTCAACTTCGTAATTTATTTCACTAAATTTTCCATTCTGTACCACTTTTATACAGTGAGTTTAGCTTTTTGATATTGGGATAATTGAAGAACCTTAACCTGGTTTAATTAATTTCGATATTTGTCATTTAATGTTTAAATACTTATGATCTTGTGTACTTACTATTGTATTTAATATTTTTCATTTATGTAGTCATTAAATGATTAGGTTGAATGATTTGCACCATTGTGATTTTTTCATTTATGTAATTTCAATATTTTTCATTTATGATTTCAATATTTGTCATTCATATACTTATGATCTAGTTCTAGGGCTCTCATTTTTGTTTACCTTGAAACGCTTATGAATGTTTTTGTCATCTTTTGGACACAAATTTCATGCACTATCCTACTCTATCTATTTATAGTTGAACTTTTGGCTTGGACTAGGTTAGACTTTCTGGGGGAATTAAACAAATCAATACACACATTAAAAACCTAGCCTTTGGAATTGGAGGTTTTGCGCCGATTCGTTCAAGTGACAATTGAAGATTTGGGAGGGAGTCTATGAATGATTCTGCCCAATTTTAATTGACTCAGTTGACTCCCCGTTACTTCTCAAAGGAGTATTGAAGATTTGGGAGGGAGTCTATGAATGACTTTGCCCAATTTTAATGGACTCAGTTGACTCCTCGTTACTTCTCAAAGGAGTAGTAATAGGTAGGAATGACAAGATTTGAAGTTCTTTAAATTTCTTATTCGAGGTGATGGCTTCTCTTCCAATAATATTTTTTTTTTGTAATTTAATTATGTTAGGCTAAACTTTACATAGTTAAAAATAAGCTTCAACTTAAAAATAATGATTCTTTGAGAAGAGTAGACCTTTGCTCGGAGTATGTTTCAAGTACAACATAATTTTCGAAACAGCTTCCATGTGAACTTTACTAGGAGAATGCATTAAATTGACTACCATACTAACATCAAATGCAATGTCAAGTATATTGACTTACAAGTATATTAACGACATTACTATTGGCAATGGCTCTTAAATTATGATTATTATTAATTGGTGTATCTTCTGGATTGCAATCTAACATGTCTATTTCTTTGAAAGGATCTTTAATTCCTTTGAGAGAAAAATATTCTTTTACTAGACCTTCCCACTTCAATTCCCAAATCTATAATTTTTAACTCTTAGCACCCGCTTAAGTCTTATTATTTCAAGACCATTTTTGATTACAATATATCACCAACGTAGATAATGATGACTTTGTGTATGCTGATACACATGGACTGCTATAGTAAATCTTTTGAATCAAGCTCTATGTGATTGTTTTAGTACATATATACAAGGATTTCTTTAGTTTGCACATTTGTACTACTAAAGGTATCTACAAATCCAGATGGCCACTCTATATACGCTTCCTCTTCTAGATTACCATGAAAGAATTCATTTTTACCATCAAGCTAATCAAGACGCCAAATTTTATTAGCCGCAAGGAAAAGAACTTTGATTGAGTTCATTTTCGCCCCCATAGGAAGTTCATATATTGAATTAAGTTTAACTTTACTCAAGAAGGACTGTTAACAAACAAACGTTGATAATCAATTCAAGACTCAAAGAGGAAAAATGTAGGTGGAATTGAAGTCCTTTAACTTTTATAACATTGAATTTTCTCCAAGATTGCACAAAATGTTTTTAAAAAGCTTTCCTTTCTTCTTTTTTCTTATTTAATAGTTTTTTGTTAAATTAGAATCAAACTTGAAATTTGACTATTCTAGCTAGAGTTTGAAGTATTAAATTATTAACTAGCTACATCATTCTCGCAGGATGATACTCAACTTATTTTATGTGTTACTCTTCTTTGATTTAAATATAGCTTCATAGTCTACGCAAGTTTTTTATTGACGTTTGGTTATTTTAAATGCACTTTTACTTATTGTAACTTTTATAAAGATGTAGAGAGTTCATAAGCCAAAATAGGTCAAAATCCACTCAAAAGATTGTTAGATAATTTTAGGACATGGATAGTCAACATAAAAGAACATTAGCTATAGAAAAGTTTAGGTGATATCAAAATTCTAGTGCCATTTTCATATTCGAAACTTTTCTATAGTTCTCAACGTGCATCTTAGTTAATTACGTTAGTTTTGGTAATAAAAAAAATCAATTACAACTCAAAATTAGTCTTTTTCTCTTGACTAGGTTTAGGATCATTGTAATATTTCTCCATATTTAGATGCTGTTGTTGATGGACGAAAGCAGCTTGCATGAGGTGGTCGTCAATTATTTTCCCCATTTGAATAATGGTAAGTTCCTCTTCCAGGCTGCAGCTTGAAAAATTAGCGCAGACACGACGGAACTAACTTCGACCAGGGATGAAGATCAGAAAATGTGGAAGTCAGTATGAAACATATTCTAGAAAGTTCCTAACCCTAAACAACTATTTTGAAGGCTAGAAAATAAGAGGGAAATATGGTTTTTGGTTTAGGGTTTATATGGTTAGTTTTGTTGAAAGTGGGCTGCATAATGATTCCAAAGGAAAAAAGTTACTGCATGGACATACATGGTTCAGCCTAATTCAAATATGGTCATTGGATCAAAATGATTCTAGCAGTTCATTTCAATTGCATATGCAATTTTTTCTCTATTATTGTGTTAATTATGCCCAAAATCTCTTATACCAATTGTTAGAAATTCAAGGATAGCGTATTGCTCAATAACACTTGATATGAGATTAATCACCAGATTGAGATGTTGAAGTTAAATGGAACAATAATCAAATATACGATCACAAGCAAAAGAATAAAAGAAGATAAGAAAATATGGCAAATGAATTAGGAGATTTTATTGCACCACAAATAATAAAGATAGAGAAATATTACAATGATCCTAAAAACTAGTAATCACTTTTCTCACACTATTCTTACACTATAAAATTGTAGATAAGAGCCAAGTATATATAGGCAACTATGTAGGGCGACGTCCAAAAATCTAATAGATGAGTTGTAGTTGAAATAGAGTACCAAAAATGTGTTAAAACTCAAAAAGGGGTCTAGACAAGATAACCCTGTCGTTCGAGCGATAAGCTAGCGACAGGCAAGCGACGATCCGTTGCTCGAGCATAAGGCAGACGACAGGCAAGCTACCAGATCTTGGGAGAAAATCTGCAGGTGTTGCTTCAGCGGCCAGCTAGCAGTAGGCCAGCAAAAATACGGTGACTTTTCTTTCCGATCCATAATTTCAAGATCTTCAAGTCCAATACAAATTCCAACTCTCAATAGGGCTTCCAAATAGAATTTCAATTAAATAAAACTCCAATAGTATTCCAAATTGAATTCCTCTTGACATGCGATTCAATTAAAATTCTTCAATTACTTCAACAAGGAATTCGGATCATACCCAAAATCTAACAATCTTCACCTTGAAATGAATTCCACTGTAACGGACAAAGCATCCAAAATTTTCTCCATCTAGAGAAGAAAATTTGTCTGCAAGGAATGAACCGACTCTTCAATAATAACCAAAACTGATTTCTCCAACCAAACACAAAATACTCCACATCTTCCAATGAATCCAAATACTACTCTGCAGAATTAACTCAGATTTCCAAAAAAAAAAAATCATAAACATTTTAAAATTCACCAAATTGGGTTGTAACACACCCCAAAGCAGAATCAAATATAAATGCTTTTAAAGGCCCCTTGCTATATTATACACATTCTACTACGCTAAAAGCATGTTCAACAAAATTAGCATCCACATACCTTTTTTTCACTGGATTCATTCATCCCTAGCAATAGAATTTAATAGCACCACAGATGATAGTGGCAAAGCGATATTATTCATATCTCCTGAACTCCATTGAGCTATATTCTTCAAATCAGACTATTTACGAGCTCGAGCTCCTAAAGGTATTGTACCAAATTGAATGTCCACCACTATACTGAACATGTATTGATTGACTCTTCTAGATTCTGCACGACCCTGGAAGATGTATAACTGAGACATTTTCTGTCCCTTCAATCAACCTAGGCACTCTTACAAACTTTCAAATCTCCACCTTCACCAAAAAAGTCATAACCCTTTGAATCAAGGATAGATAATGAGATGAGATTTTTCTTCAAATTCGAAACATGTCGAAGTTGGCCAAGTTTTCTAATTGTCCCGTCTAATAACTTTAATCTGACCATAACAATTTCAGCAACCTAAAAGGTTCACAACCACGTTACATTTGGAAACGATTTCATATGTAGTAAATAAGTCCTTATTATGACATATATGAAACATGCATGTTGAATCTAGAATCCAATTATCCTCTAGTTTAGAATCGATGTCAGAAATAACCAAGTGATTTCCCTCACTTACAATGTTCTCTACGACTTCTGTTTCACCTAAAGTCTCTTAGTGCTTCCCATATCGACTTGCAACCAACCTTACCCATTTTTCTTACAGTAGTTACAAATTTGATTACTAAATTTAGATTTCGATCTGCCCATTCCCAAACTACTATGAGCAACAAGGCCTTCTCCATCTCTGGCCTCAAACACCAGATACTTCATCTTCTCTTTTTTGAAAACAAATCATCATACACCTCTTCTATGGTGAGAGTATCATGACTATACAAGATCGTGTCTCTAAATGAAAAAAATGAAGCGGGCAATGAACACAATAGGATCAAGGCCAAATCTTTTTCATCGTACTTTACTTTCCAAGTTTTCAAATCAGCGACTATCTCTTTAAATACAGCTAGGAAATTATCATACGATGAGAGTATAAACCCTGCTTTAGATGCAACTTGCTTGTCAGACTTTTAGTCATGCACAATTACCCCAACTTCAACCATAAAGCAGCTCATGAACCCTCCTTCAAAAATCTTAAAAAATGGTATTCGATAGATAAAGATGAATGCGAAAAATTATCTCCTTGTCAATTCCCAGCAACGCATCGTCCAAATCCTGATGTGCGAGTGCTGCACGCATCTTAACCTGCCATAGCGAAAATCTAGTATTCCGATCCAAAAGTGAAATGTCATACTTAATGAAAGACATCACGAACAAAAACATTGAACAAATCAAACCATTCACTCTAGTGGAACTACTGAACCTAAACTCTGATACCACTTGTTGTATTAATTATACCTAGAATCTCCGATATCAATTGTTGAAAATTCAAGGATCAAGTATTGCTCGATACCACTTGATATGAGACCAACCATCAGATTGAGATGTTGAAATTATATGACACAATAATGAAGTATATGATCGTAAGCAAAAGAATAAAAAAGAAAAGAAAATATGGTAGAGGAATTATGAGATTTTATTGCACCACAAATAATGAAGATGGAGAAATATTACAATGATCCTAAAATCTAGAAATCACTTTTCTCACGCTATTCTCACAACATAAAATTGTAGAAAAGAGCCAAGTATATATAGGCAACTATGTAGGGCAACGTCCAAACCCTAATATATGAGTTGGAGTTGAAGTTGAATGTCAAAAACGTGCTAAAACGCAAAAAAGGCCTGGGCAGCATAACCTTATCGCTCGAGCGATAAGCTAGTGACATGTCCTACTCCATTAACTCACTATTCTTTTTTAAAAATAGCACTATAACAACTAGCACCTTAGCGAGTCCCTTGGCGAACAATAAAAGATATAGCCTAAAAACCTACGCCTTCCAGGCACGCAATGAACGAGCAACCAAGTATCGGGAGAAAACCTACAGGTGTTGCTCGAGTGATAGCGAAAATGCGGCGAATTTTCTTTCCGGTCCATAATTTCAACCTCTGCAAGTTCAATACGGATTTCAACTTTCAATAGGGCTTCTAAATAGAATTTCAACTTAAATCAGACTCCAATGCATTCCAAATCGAATTCCTTTTGACATACGCTATAATTAGAATTATTCAATTACTTCAAAAAGGAATTCGGGTCATACCCAAATTCTAACATCTATAAATAGTTGTATGGTTTCATTTGTAAAGTCATAGAGTAGGTAAGGCAAACACTTTTAAGTGTTTACTTGTAAAACTTCTCTTCAAGTAATATTAAGGCAGTTTGTCCGAAAGCTACGATGAAAGCTCTCCCTCTAAACCCGTAGTATTCAGTAAAAAAAAAAAAAAAATGACCCAACCATATGGGGCTCACCTGTTCGAGGTAAGTTAAGTAGGAGCAATATTGAATGAAGAACATATGACAAAAAAATGATGAAAGGGGACTCTAATTTCCTATCCATTGAATGTTTGTGAAGGACATAACAATTCTATGTCATCAAGGATGCTAAAGCGGTCTCAAATTTCATTCGGATCCCTCTCGGTAAGATTGATAAATATTTGAAAGGCTTCAAAAAACCTCTCTGTCGCTAATGTTAAAGTTATCTGAATCACTAGAATGTTCGCGCACCTCAACCCTAGATTAAGAACTATCCCTCGACTTAAGAAGCTCCAGGTTAGAACTGGATGGATTAGTTATAGAGTGAGACAATGCCTCAGTGCACTGAATTTTCTCAGAAGAAGAAGGCACATCGAAATGGGTGTCCCTATGCCTAGATTTTTCTACTTCAAAACCATGAGATATATTTTAGGATGCACTCTAGGAAGACACTGTACTGAAAGTCATTATAAAAACAAGTTGAAGGTAGAATACATACCTAAGAAAAATGTTTAAGAGAGATAAAAGAGGGCAGAAGACAAACTCGTCAAAGAGGATATATATAGCACAGTAAAAAAGAACAACGAAGAAGTGACGAATGATGTATCTATAGATTCTAACAAAAAGCGTTAGCCCTTCAAACTATGTAATTATCAATCACAACCGTTCATAATCCAGGCAATCACAACCGTTGAATATTAAGGAGTGCCCGATTCAGAATTCAAAATGATCCAACTAGTTTACGCATAACTAGAAATGCACAAAAAAGCCTCTGTAGCGCTCGCAAAAAAGCCATAATTATAGCACGCCCTCTCAATATAGGCCATATCAGTCACAATAAACAAAGAGAAATTTGTGCAAATAATGACATCGGTAAGTTCACAATTTAACGGAACATAAATAAGTACTAAATTTAATATAAATAATAAAATCGGATTTTGAGATTCATTTATTGAATCAAGAAATTTATTCTGCAAACTCATCCTTGGTTCGCAAAGTGCAAACCATATGTAAAGGGTAAAAGGGCTCACATATAGAGAAGTTAACCATTCTACCTTCTGACCAAAAAAATCGTTACTAGAGCATACAAGGGTAAAGCATTTAAAGAGTGACTTGAAGGCCATTGAACACATGACACGTAAGCTAATAAATAAAACGCGATTCTAAAACATAATAAGTTACAAATCAGCCTATAAGAGGCCGCCACATGTTGCTTAGCCAAAAAGACTCAATTGCCCCCTGAAGCATTGAATGAAATCTATAAAAACTTTAGTCTAAGAGAAGAAAGCTATAAAAGTTCAAATGTTTCCCTCGCAAATAGACATTTATCCTCTTATTCCGATTTGAGCATTAAAATCAGTGGAGGTGAAAATCCTGATTAGGTGACGGGATTTTTTTTATCGGATTTCTATCGTCAACAAATATAATAAATTTTTGTATCCAAATAACAGTTGAATACTCTTTACCTTTTGGAGCACTCATTAGCCTGGATGGCATAAATATAAATTCAATTTTTATTGTTCTAATAAAGGTCTTTGAGCCTTTAAGTGGAAAAATATAGGTGAAATCGAAGTCCTATTACTTTGCCATTATTAGTTGCAAAAACATGGTTGGTTGACAAGATCATACAATAAGAGAAGTCAATGGCTACCATGTTATTCGAAAACTTCATTTTAGGTTGGAATGTCAACCACCCAATGAAGTGAGAGGATGAATGCATTTTTTGATGGCTATGTCCATTCAAAAACATCACTAAAGCAATTTGTTGAGCAATATGAGCAGGCATTGAGTAGTAAAGTTTTAAAAGAGTTTCAATCCGATTTCAAATCATTTTCACAAATGGTCTCATATGCAACAAGGTGTGAAATAGATAAGCAATTCCAATCAGTCTACACAAACTCGAAATTCGGAGAGTTTGAAGAAGAATTTATAGGAAATGTTTATTGTGAGGTCTTATCTGCTGAGTACTCATTCTTGCATATTGCGTGTGAGGTATGAGAATATCATTTACCAAGTTAGCTAATTTGGTATCACAAGACGAATTAAGATCGAAGAGAATTATGGAGTGGATCGAATTCCAAACAGTAGAGTCATCCACATCGAAGTCCAGTAATATTTGCTCTGAATGCTTTGATGAAGCCGGAAAGTGTGCTAGTAGAAGCATCTTGGACCCGAAATATTCTAAAGCAAAAGAGCTCCTAAAAAACTCCGTCGTCGGAATTTAGATGAAATCGTGCCATCCAATTCAGTTTTTGAAGAAATAGGATAAAAAGCGGGCCGCCGGAATACAAGTTATTGTTTCGTCCAGAACTCACGAAAGCTACTAACCTGGAGAGAGTACAGAGAGAGAGTCTCAAGCGAGTCTATCGTGAGTACAGAGAAAGAGTTGCAGGTGAGAGGTTTTGAGATTGGGAAAGATCCATTCTTTTTAAAAATTACAGGGCGAGATTTTCAGTAGATTTTCAATCAAAATAAGTAAAGATATTTTGGTATCAAAAAAACAACTCAGCTTTCTATAACAGATTCTGTAAGGGATTATGTACAAGAAGATTAATCATTTTGAAAAATCTAATATAATCACAATTATGGTTCTGCATTCTCTTGAAACTTTATTTTATACATAAATTAAGGTCTATAAATATGGTTGTTGCTTTCAAATAAAAAGGGGAGTCTGGATTAACATTCTCGAGGCTAAATTATGCATCAAAATACATAAATTTCTCAAGATATGTACATTAATTTGGGATTTAAAGATTGAAGAACACAATTAACTGATAATATATACAACATATCGAAAGAATCAAAGATCTTTGTTGGGAGTTGAGTGCTAGAAAACAATAGTTTGAAATAATTCTTTTAATCATTGTGTTGAACCCGTTAATGTTTTTCATCCGTTCTTAATTTTAATATTATGATTGGCTAAATTTCTTATTGTTTGGATGAATGACGTAGCTTAGGTTAATATTTATTTAATTCAATAAATTCCATGTCAATGTGATTATGTATCAATTGCTTATTGTGTGTCAAATTGACATTCAAATGCTTGATCACCGATTCCATGGCTTAAGGATAATATTAAAATCGAGAGGAGATATATTTTTCTAGTTCGTGAAATAAGTAACATAAGTTTTGATAACACATAGAAAGATACTTTTATAATTTATGCAATCATAATTGAATTATAAAAATTGAATATTTTTACATGTGTATGAATTTACATAAAAATATAGTAAATGTGGACATGTGAATACGGTCTTTTTTTTTTTTTTTAAGAGGCTATTAACTAAAATTGATTAATTCAACTGTTAATGCACATGAAAAATGGGTTGAATGAAATTGAATTAGATGAATGTAAAATAAATTAAGTGAAATCGAAATTTTCAACCACTAAATCCCATAAGTCTTCCACAAACTCGTTATATTAAATTAAATTAGTGTAATTCAGTTAAAAAGATAAAACACTTGAATTTGATAATTAGTTACTAAATAAATTTAATTTAGTAAATATTTAGTCCATGTACGATACTTGAACTCAAAATCCACTTTATTGTTTGTCACATTCCACGCACTTTCGGAATCAATCAAAACCATTAACTCTTTTTATTTCATGATATATGTAGAGAAAAATAGAGTCTAAACATTCTTGAGTTTTACTAATCATGTTTGGTTTTGTTAATCTAATTCTAAATTCTAAGGAAAGATGATTGTGTTAATATATAAGTGGTTCACAATCTTCGCAATTTAACTTCAGAATTCAGACACATAAAAGCATCACAGAAAGGTTTAACTTTCTGCAATCGACTACAGCAGATCAAGAATTGAGTTGGCTAAGTTAGTTAGAAAAAGTTGAGTCTAATGAAATGTTTATGTATAGAGAGTACGTATCGATTATTCTTGCTGTGTAGAGAAATATAGTCTAAAAATTACTCTTCGAGAACCAAGAAGAATTCAAGATTATACAAACATTTTCTCAAATCTTGTTTCTATGGATAAAGGCAAGAATACTTTAGAAGAATCATCCGGGTCTACACTGAACCCATATGCGAAGCCCTTTAGACCTCCAGCAAATGTACCACGGTTTGAAAGAATCCCGGTCGATCGTGATAGAACCTTGTTCAGGAGGTTTTCCACTGATTTTCCACCAATCCTTCCGCAAGAAATTCCAGCAAATGTACCACGGTTTGAAAGAATCCCGATCGATCGTGATAGAACCTTGTTCAGGAGGTTTTCCACTGATTTCCCACCAATCCTTCCGCAAGAAATTCCAGCAAATGTACCACGGTTTGAAAGAATCCCGATCGATCGTGATAGAACCTTGTTCATGAAGTTTTCCACTGATTTCCCACCAATCTTTCCGCAAGAAATTGACGACTACTTTACGAGGTACGTAATAAGTAGAATAGAATGAAAGACTTAATGATTTATTCCTTGATTAGTGTAAAGTGTAGAAAATTGCTGTATTTACATGCATATAGAAACCTATTTATGGAATTTTATTTTATTTTTTTGGTTAATGACTAGGCGATTTGGGACCTGCTGCATTGAGAGCCTTTACGTACCCGGGCGAAATGAAGGAGATTCACAGTTGGGAATCGTTACATTCTCAAGAATACTTATTCCTTATGACATAATGGGACTAAGGGAAGAGGTGGTGTTGTTTATCTGCTCTAGGCCGGTTCATTTCAAGAGATACTTGGGAAGAAGTGGTGTTGCTTAACTTCACAAGGCCGGTTCATTTCAGGAGATCCATGATCGTCGTTGGGAACAACAATCAGAACAAGTAACATTTTTTGGCTGATAGAATGATTGAATTCCATATTTGTTTCTGTATGAAATCCGGCCGGTTCATTTTCAAGAAATCCAGACATCCCGATGGGAACAACAATCAGAACCTATAATGTCTTTATGCTTATAGAATAAATGATGTATACAATTCTAATATTCTTGATACTTCTTTGTTGATAGAAAGATGTTTGTTTCTGTTGATTGAATTCGAAATTTGTTTCTGCTTAGTGAAAGAGTTCATTTCTTGCTCTCTTTGGTCATTTTTTCCTTTTCTTTTTAGTTATAATTAATGTATTGATCGATTTTTCTTGTAAATTTTACTGAACTGAGGAAAGAAACAGAAGATCTCTAAAGGATAAGTGAACGATATCCGGGGGAAAAGCCAAAACAAAGGAAATTTTTTTGACTACCAGAATATTTTGTGATGAAGATAGACTCATAGCTGCATTCATTACTTCTTATTTTAGTTTAGTAAACTTGGGACTTTTAAATTTTATAATAGTTTGGGGTTATTTGCAGTTCCATTCTAATTTAATTTAGGTTTTGCAGGGTTTTTATATTTTCTTCAAATGACGAGCTAGGTCTCATTGTTGACTTCTTGGTTTTGAGTTAATATAATTTTATCAAAAATGCTAGATGTACACTTCAAGTGTACATCTAATTTGATATTTGATGCGGTGTTAAAAAGGGATAGAAGGGAAACTTGTTTATTTTTGTAAAATATCCAATGGTTTGTTGTTACAAAATATTGGGAGTAAAAGATGATGTACATGTAGCACGATTGAAATTTTATTTAACTTTTTAACATCGTGAGTTGATTGGTATTCAATTTTGTAACGTGCTATTTCTTTGCATCATTTTGGCACACCGATGTCCTAGGCTGCGCAGCCTAGGACAATAGTCTCAATATTTTTTTTGACTAATTTTTTTGAAAAAAAAAAAACAAATGTTTGCAAGTTATTTGGATTAAAAGTTATTTGGATTAGACTATATCAAGTTAAGTCTGATTAAAGAGAATAATACGTTAATAGAGTTGGAGGGGGATTGCAATATTAGTTAAGTAAAATTATTTTCCTCTTTTAATTCCCACCACGCCTGATTTTATTTGATATGAAACCAATAGCGTAGTACAATTCAAATATTACTTTTTGAAACCAAGTCCATGTAGGTCACGTATTCTATTTCCAATGGGATGATTGTACCAGGAAACTAATAGTAGAATATACTATTAACTCTACCATTTGAACCCATTCTTTTTCAATTTGTGGTGGTAGTGGTACACGGCTTTTGTATTATCATTGCACTAAAATTCAATTTCTAAATATTTATTTTCACTATAAATACTCCAATAAGTCAAGATAAATTTTCACCACGAAAAATTTATTCAAAGACATGTTCAGAGATAGTCAAGGCAAAGAGAGAGAAACATACGAAAAGGTTTTTCACGTACATTATTTTACAACATTTCAATAAACAAGGTAAGATACTATTGTGCAATCGATTCGTTTCCTTATATTTTTATATTCAGTAATTTATGCATGAATTGTCAGTAGTGTCGTACCTGTGTTTCGCAAGGTTTGAGACGAATTTCAAAATTTAAGCTCCTAATTCATAGCAAACAATCCATTTTTTTCCATTAATTTATAAAAGTCATACGGAACTAAATTTGTTAACATAAAATCAACAATAAAGCAAAAAATAAAAATAAAATATTCAAAATATTTATATTGCAATCAAATAACAATACGAAAATATTCTAAACGATCTCTTAAATACAATTCATCTTACAATTTTTGAGGCAAAAATATCAATCAAACTTTTATTTTTATGACTTGGGATTAGGACCCAACTTGGTCATTCCTTTGTCTTTATGTATGAATTCAATCATAAAATGATAGCATGAAATCAAACAAAATGAATAAAATGTGCATCCAAAATATCATTAGTCAGCAAAAAGCTAAATATCATGCCTCTAGGTAGATTCTCCGCCTAAATCTTCTAAAATATTTTCAACTACTCATAATAAGTATGTCAACACATTAAATAAACCCAGAATGAAGCAAAACCAATCTACCAACACATGCAAATCCTCACAATCTGATTTCAAGGTCACATTTTTCTCAAGTTCCTCCTCAGATTTCTCAATTGAAGCTTCAGTAATCGGGACAAGTGATCCTATAGGCCATCAACCCATTTTGAAAGTAGCATTTTCTACCTCCGTCAAGACCTTGGTCAGAGCTCGAGAGGACTCCCACGGACAGGGCCGGTTTTGGGCCGAGGCAAGTGAGGCCATCGCCTCAGGCCCAAAAGTAGAGGGGGCCTCATTTTTCGGCCCCCCATTTTTTTTTTTTTTTTTGAAGTTAGGCATGTTCCCTTCCTTCTCTCAAAGTTCAGACTCTGCTGCTGCACTCAGTAAGCTTCTTTTTCTCTTCTACAGACACACACACACCCACCCACTCACTCACACTAGAACTTTTAGATAATCATGTTAGACGTGTAGCTCTGTTTTTATATTTTTGGCAATTACTCTAATAATTTGATTGCCCATTTCATACTATTTTACTTATTTGAAAATCCTTTCTCCAGATCTGGGGTTACTCTTTAGTGGGTTTTGAATTTATCGTCAGATATTTTTAAAATTTTTAAATTATTCTCGAGTTATTTGCTCAACATGGTATCATATATTTGTTTATTTAAGCAATCTAATTTGACTAAAATGTCTAGAGTGCTATTCTTTTCATTAGTTTTGGTTTATTATTTTGTGAATAATCTGATCACTGGTAGATACAGAATTTGGAATTATTTTTGGCTGTTATAAAAAATTCAATAGCCATAAACTTTGATAAGATTTTTGTATGAAGCTGATGTTTCTTTTAGATATATATGAAGGCTGAAGCGAATGTCAACCTTTTTATTTTTGCCAATCTTCCTTTCAGCACAGAGAAAAGAAGGTTACTTGTGTTCTTATTTTATATAATTGTTGCTGTTCAATTAGTTTTAGTGGTATAAATGATTTATATATTGCTTCTTAATCTTCCAAAACACGTTTATATCACAATTAATTTGCAAATATGGTCGGTCTCCTTAAGTTAGTGCATTCATTGTTTCTTTAAACTTTCCATTTTATAACCTAATTCCCAATTCCATGTGGTTTAACCATTTTATTGATTAAAAAAGGTAAATTCCGTAGCTTAAAAAGTGATGGTGCCGTGGTTAATGTGAACTTTTGATTTCAAGCTTGTGAGATGCGATGGTGGAATAGGGTGTGATTCCATAATTTTTGTCGATTTTCTACTTCTCAAGTAAGCAATGGCTTGCCCTAACTTGATATTGAATATATTGAAAATGCTTGAAGTCTCGTCGGCTTATATAATTGAAGTTTTGTCGGCATATATAATTCTATTATCCATTTAACTTGCCTATTTTTGTAATCAAAATCGTCGTTTTCAATCCTCTTAGTTAAAAAAAAAAATTCGGGGGCTCCGCCCCTAACCCTCGGGAGGGGGCCCGCCCCCCTCCACCCCTCGTATTTTCGCCTCAGGCCCCAAAAATCACAGAACCGGCCCTGCCCACGGATATATAAGGACTGAGAAAATAAATGCTGAGAAACACATGTTGCTTATCAACTTAATTAGGCATTGCCCAATGGGATCTGTAGGATTCAGTTCTCTTATTTACGCTCTAAATCCTAAATTAAATTTCAAACTAGTTCGCTAAAATTGCTAGGACAAATACATT
Organism: Fraxinus pennsylvanica; assembly: GCA_912172775.2. Lineage (NCBI taxonomy): Eukaryota > Viridiplantae > Streptophyta > Magnoliopsida > Lamiales > Oleaceae > Fraxinus > Fraxinus pennsylvanica. The sequence goes on along the minus strand of OU503042.1, from coordinate 7,966,151 downwards.
AAATTCAACTAAAGAACGAATCTTTGAGATTAAATGAGGAAACAGACAAATGGTATGTAATCGAATCAATTTTATTTTATTTTTACATAGAGAAGTACTCACCTGATCTGAAATTGACCTAAAACATTGAAAAAGCAATAAAAAAAATTGGATCGTGAAACAGTGTTGACGGCCACCACATCAGCTTCGACCTCCACTGTCGTTCTTTCTCTAGGTTTTGCTGTTAATTTCTCAAGCTTTTGGTTTAGACTCTTAACTTGGGAGGTTTTGAAAAAGAAAAAAGGAGAAAAAAATTGGGCCCCCTAGAAATTGGGCCCACTAAATTCAGAAAGGAGAGAAAATTTCAAGGTGAACTTATATGCAAGAAAAGTCGAGTGTGAGATTAGTGAGAACTAATAATTCCCTCCCCAATTTGGATGTTTATCTTTTGCAGGAATTCAAGGATTTATTCCATGGAAGAATAATTCGCGGGGCGCCACGCATTGACTATCCACTTGATGCAAAGCACATGGAGCAATTGGTGAGCAACAAGAAAGATGGACGTAACCGCGCCATGGTAACTTATCAAAACCTTACACTTAGGTTAGATTTGGAACAACTTCTAGGAATAGTCTTTTAATTGATTATGTACTCTTGAACATGTTAATGCATCTGCCACATAGAGTTAATCACGTATGGTAAGCAATTAGAGTGCATTATTGGTAACTGAGTGCATAAATGCCTTTACTTTGATCACAATATTCTTACATGTCTTAGGTTGGATTTATGCAATGTGTTAGGAGTAAGTTGAACGCTCATTGAACCTTCGTCCGCTTGATACCTTTTCTGGGTCAAATCAAGTTTAATGTACTCCACACAATACCGTGTTAAGATTTGATATCCTCAAGTAATTGAGGGCATAAAAATATGTGAATTATTTGGTTATAAAGTCGAGAATTTTGATTTTTTGCAAAACTCACTATTTCTCTTTCTACATCGAAATCATATAATTCTCACTATTTAGAACTCTTTTTCGAGACTCGATAAAATAATTGGAGTGAAAAGGGTGACTACGCAGGTCGAGAGACAATAGCAAAAGTAAAAAAAAATGAAGAAACAAATTTAGCCCTTGTTTGACCCACATTATTTTTTTCGTTCACATTTTTCTACTCATTTTCAACCACATATTTTTCAATAAAATAATATTTTTCATCACATCAATAACTTTTCCTTCATTTTCAACTACATATTCCCCGTCACATCACTTCTAAAAAATGCATTCTTTCATTTTAATGTGCACCAAACAAGCTCTTATAGATTATTATACTTGTTCATAAAAATTGTAAATAATGGATTACATAAAATGATGTTAAGAGAAAAGATTAGATGAAAAAGTTGACTATGTTTTAAACTGGTAAATAATAGAGTATCATGTGAAATTATACAATCATCTATATAAACATTTATGAACATGTAGCAAAGTCCCAAATTAATATGGTCAAAGAAGTAGAATTTGTCAAATAAATATTTTAGATCTATTTTTGTGTTTCAGAAATAAGTTTAACTTTCTGATGAGTTAAGCCAAACATGCCCTAAACAATGTGCCATGTGGATACTGCGTTGGTATACCGCCAACTCCCACTTTTTCATGATAAGAACCTCACTTTTGTATTCCAAGAATATATGCAGAAAGTTATTTTGAATGGGAATTTACATTTTTTTTTCTCTGATATGTAATTTTGGTTCTTGATTATTTTAGTAAGTTATTTTCTCCTGGATCCAACAAAAATTGACTAAACTTGATTTTCTAGTCTAGAATAAAAATGAAAAGTCATCTGGATAGGAAGACGCGTTCGTAGGAAAAACTCACCCAATACATCATGGATGACATTTTTGAAGACAAAAACGCAACGTGACAGAATTCATCAGACTGTTTAAAAAATAGAATCGAGCTATGGTGACAGGGAAGGTGTCACACCCTCCCTAACAGACCACACACATCGGAGGGGAGGGGGAGTATTCTTTTTCATTTTTTATTTTATGCGGGACCCACGTCGGTCCCACGGCCATGTGAGAGTCTGTCACCGAGGAGGGTAGTTTTCTTCTATCAGAATAGCTTTATTCTAAAAATTAATCAACAATGTCAATGTCATCCAAACATTTTTTTCACACATTTTCTTCTATGGACGAAGATGTCAAATTTATCAAACAATAAAGCCTAATTCAAGCTTGCCTCTCCAACGACTATTTGATTGTGTGACCCCCTCAATTTACACGAGATATCTTCTAGAAGGTGGTACCCTTTTTAAACACGTGGGTAGCAATCAATAAATGGGGGCCACCCTCACACTATAAATACCTTCATTTTTTCTGCAAGACGACACGACACCTCTCTTCTTTATCTGGTGAAAATGGCCACGTCTAATGGAGACCAGATACAGCCACATTCCTACCAAAACGTCGTCGTTATGCGACATGGCGATAGGATTGACAACTTTGAACCTCTGTGGCAGTCGACGGCGACGCGTCCTTGGGACCCTCCGCTGGTGGACGCCGGAAAGGTCCGGGCATTCTGCACGGGCCGGGAGTTCCGGAACCAGCTCGGGTTTCCGATCCACCGGGTCTTCGTCTCCCCCTTCCTCCGCTGCCTGCAAACCGCCTCCGAAGTGGTGTCTGCCCTTTGCGCCGTCGCTGACCAACATGATGATCCCGATGACATATCCTCCCATGGCGTTGTAATCGATCCCTCTAAAATCAAGGTCAGTTGTGTATACATGTTAACCAGCTCTAACTGTTAAAATGGGCCAATGTTTTCCTTTAAATCTTGTCATTAACACCTGGTTCCAAGTTGTTATCACAATGTTTACACCTGCTTAATTACTATATCAAATTTTCCGTCTTGTGGAATTTGAAATGTGTAGAGGACCTTATTTTACCTCTTCAAAATCCCCTTGGATCACAATCTCCAATAATAATAGGTGTTAGAGGGAAGGCTACACCAGGGTGAGGCGAACTGTAGGTTTACCACATAGGGATGAGAAATTATTGCAAGTGTTGTAGGCAAGCTGTGTGTTTTTATCTTCAAATTTGAAGGCAATTACTTTAGTGCCCTGGATTTTAATCTTGTGGCCTTAACATGCATATGATTTGGTATCCAGAGATAGGTGATATGGAGACTTTGATATGTAATGCGTTTTCTAAATCATTTAGATTGATGGGTACATGGTTTTAGATCATAAGAGGATGATGGGTTGAAAATTGTGTGTTTGAACGGTGGATTGATTGGTACAGAAGTTATGGTGATAAATTATTTAAAAATTGGGGTGAAAATGTCTTCCTTAAAATGTTTTTGTTTATATTCATTCTTGTGAGATTGCAGATCTTTTGCATATCGTGTCAATGTCATGATTAATTATGTGTACAATTTTTCACCTATATACCAAAATATTCACATATACATTGCATGTTAGATTCACCCTTTTTCATGTGCTTGGATGATGTTTTGGAAATTTAATTGTCTAATGCTACGACTTGTTTTTCCTGTCATGATAGTATATATGTGTATAAATTCCAGTTATGGTTCCATAAACGTTTCTGCATCATTGTTGGAATTACATTGAAGGCTTCTTAAGAAAGAAAGAATACTAATGAGTGTATGTTAGAAGCATTTTATAACTTTGCTGATAATTGTAAATTTGGAATGGTTAGTGTTCACCAAATTCTGTCTAAGTATGATTTATTGGTTTTTCAATGTAAAACAATGTTCTCAGATTTCAAAATGCACCTCAGAACCTAAATTAGGAACAGAAATTCAACAGCAACCATTTTAAGAAAAAGAAAATTTGACTTATAATCTCTTAACCAACTTCAAAACATGTTGATTTTCATGGAAATACGAGGTTTTTCTAACTGCCCCAATTGCAGTTGGCATGTGGCTATTGTACATAAATGAATTAATATTGCAGGATTCCAGAACATTATATAGATAGCTGAGAAGTCATGAAGGAATATAGATAACAATATCTTATACTGCTTATGGAGCTTTGGAAACTAAAAATGTTTTATGCTATTCAACCAAGAAATAAGAAGATAAAATGATTACTGAAAGTAACTTCCCTCTTCGGATTAACCACTAGTACTTGATGAGTAGTAAGAAAGTAATTACAGAACGTGACTTGCCTCCTTGGCTTAACACCTAGTGCTTGGTGAGTAAGAAGAAAGTAATTATATGTACTTATTCCTAAAAATGTAGGCAAATGTGAAGTAATAGATGTCATTTTTGCCTGCACTGTTGGACTGCATATGTCTGCATTCTGCTTAGCTTTGTGGATAAGAGGTTCCAATGCATTTTTCTTCCAGTTCTCTGTGATAAAGCAGATTATATGTTCTTGGAACTTTCATTATCACGTCTGTGGAGATAATGCCCATGATTCTCAATTTGGACCAAGATATGGCCTCCGATTTCAAGAATAAGCTGTTAGAGTAGTTTCACTTTCAAGGAAAAAGATGCATCCTTCTTTCGGAAAGTCGTCTTTTTCCTTTCAATCTTAAATAATGAAGTTGATTTATAAGCTTCTAAATTAAGTTAATTAATAAGATGGTATTAAAAAGACTTTTATGAGCTTTCCTACTTTTCAACCAGGGAAATTAGTTCCTTCTTTTCACAAGACTCGTGACATTTAAATGAGGGAGAGGGAGGTAATTTATTACTTCTTGATGATGCTACTGTTCACAGGTGACTATCACTTCTTTGGTAAAAAAAAAAAATATCAAAATCATTGGTGCTTATAAAAATAAAAATTAGATGGACAATGTATGGTGTTATCAGTCTCGAGTAATAAGACAAATTTACATCCCTATGGAGAATACCACTTGCAAGCACCAAGTTTAGTTAATTTGATTTTTAGTACCAGGTCACAAGAGAGCTGATTTGACGTTTTTTTTATGGCTATCAGTTCGAATGGATGTCTTTAGAATTTCACTTGCTTCTACTTATCAGATTCTTGTGAAATGCGAAGAAGATACTGAACAACAAAAAACATATAACAAAATGTGTATTAGGGTTCATGTCATAAGATTTGGCAAAGGTTTACACTACTTGTCAACCTACCGCAACCCCTCCTCCTATACCCAGGCTTGAGACTGGCTGTGCAAAAGATACTAAATATCAGTACGAATATAGATTCTAATGTCTGAAATTTTCTGTGCATTCTCTTTCTGGTCGTTAATGATTTAAAAGATCTATTCTGGATTTATGAATGTCTCCTGTATATCAATTCCAATGAATGCTGTCTCTGTATCGACTCAAACCGGTCACTACATTTTTTTTCAGATCTCAATTGAATATGGATTGTGTGAGATGCTGAATTCAAGAGCCATAAGACTTGATGTGGTTCCGGAAGATGGTGATTTTGGTTTTAATGTCTCTCAGTGTGAATCTGTATTACCTTCTGGAACTATTGATCATACTGTGGAACAAGTGTACAAGGAGGTATCAGACACGCAGAACATGTGAAATATATGCTGAAATTTTGAAAATGTCTTTATAAGTCTACACTAATCTCGATTTTTCTGTGCTGAAACTGTCTTTTGCCCACAGATGCCTCAATGGCAAGAGACGGTGGAAGGTGCTAGGGCTAGATATACAGAGGTTATGAAGGCTCTTGCTGACAAATATCCTTCAGAGAACTTGTTATTGGTGACACATGGTAAGTTTCTTGCTTGGCAGTGCTTAATAATCACTAACTTGTATATAAAGGGTACAATGTTTTCCTTTTTTGCTGGCCATATATCTCAGAAATATGCATCTAAACAGTGTTATTTACAGCATTTTCTCAGATGGGTTGCAATAAGTATATTTTACATCTGAATACCTTTGGTGTCATGCATTTCTATATATAGTGCTCACGGTTTCTATAGAAAGAAAGAGAAGAAACAATTTTTTACTTCATTGGCTTGTCAGTGTTTACAGGGTTTAAATACATGTGCCATACCATTATAAAAGGGAAGAAATAAATGGTCTAATCTACAGCTATGCAATTCCCATAAATCTGTCTAATTTGTAGCCAAACACACCCTCATTAATACTCCATAATCTACTCCCTATTTGATGCAAATCGTTGACCAGACAAACAAATTGTATGAATGGAAATACAGCTAATTACAATTATTTTTCTACACTCCTCAAACTTGTTCAAAAATATATATCATTCCAAATTGCTAACACATGAATAGAAAATAGGTCTTGGTAGCCCTTGGGTATGAACATCAGCTAATTATTTGCTGATAGAAACAAATGAGATACAAATCCGTCGCTTTCATGAAGTGCCTATCAACTTCAACAAATTTGGTCCAATCATACTGAACATGATTGTGAGCAATGCTGATTTCAGCTGTGTTGTCATATTAGAGCTTCATTTGCTCTTGAACAACTCGTAGTTCTTTTAGCAATATCTTTAACCCCAATAACTCACATATTCCTTAAGTCATTGCTCTTAATTCATCTTTAGTACTTGATTTTGCCAACATAATTTGCTTCGTACTTCAACTAAATTTCGACCAACTGATGTACGGTAACCAAAATTAGGCCTAGTGTCATCCACAGAACCATCCTAATCAGCATATATATAAGCTTCAACCTGAAAATGAGGATTCCTTGAGAAGAGTAGATCTTTGCTCAGAGAATGTTTCAAGTACTATATAATTTTGAAAACAGCTTCCATGTGAACTTCACAAGGAGAATGTATAAATTGACTTACCACACTAACTTCAAATGCAATGTTAGGTCTAGTATGAGACTAAGTATATCGACTTACCAACCAATCTTTGGGATCGACCTTTATTAACGGCATTACTATTGGTAGTGGCTCTTAAATTATGATTAGGATCAATTGGTGTATCTTCTGGTTTGCAACTTAAATGCCTATTTCTCTGAAAAGATCTATAACATACTTCCTTTTAGAGAGAAATATTCCTTTATTCGACCTTCCCACTTCAATTTCCAAAAAATATCACAAAGTTCCCAAATCTTTAATTTCTAACTCTTTTGTTAGCATCCGCTTGAGTCTACTTTTTTTAAGATCATTTCCGGTTACAGAATATCATCAATGTAGACAATTGTGTTTAGAAAATACATCATGATCACCTTGACTTTGTGTCTATGACTCATTTGCTTGCATTTTACAGAGAGCAATTCTCATTTAATCATTTCTTACTGCTTTTACTACATTTATTGCTTTCTGGAGATCAGATTTATGTCCCCTTCTTGCCTGTATTCTCGCTTTTTTTTATGATATATACATGGTTGGGGAATCCTAAACCCATCGCGACCTTCCTTAGTGGAGTCTAAAAACTCACAAAGAATGTGTGAATGTCTTTACAAAAAAAAAATACATCGATGAACTGCTTTAGTAAATCTTCAAAACTAAGCTCTGGGTGATTAATTGCTTTAGTCCATGCAAGGATTTCTTTAGTTTGCATGCTTTTTTACAATCCAAAAAGCCACTCTATATACACTTCCTCTTCTAGATCACCATGAAAGAATTCATTTTTACCATCAAGCTAATCAAGATGCCAATTTAGATTTGCCGCAAGGTAAAAGAAGAACTTTTATTGAGTTCATTTTGCCACTAGAGCAAAAGTTTCCTTTTCAATTCCATAAGTTTGTGTAAACCTCTTTGCCACAAGTATTGCCTTATATGTGTCAACTGTCTCGTCAATTTTTTAACTTTATTATAAATACTAATTTACATTTGATTGGCTTACTCTATTGTGGAAGGACAACAAGTTGTCATATATTATTCTTTTTCATTGTCCTAATTTCATCATTTATTTCTTGGAGCAGAATTACAAAAAGATAGATTAGTAGTAAATGCTTTAAACCAAGGACACAATTTGTGATACAAAAAAAATTCAAAAATAGGATGCAAAGTGTAAAATCTAAAACCTTTTCTATGAGAAATTGGGATAACAAGATCAAGATGCATGGAAGAATTACGTGTGTTGTACTCAAGTCCGATGATTAGTATCCGTTTTATTCCTTCTCGAATAAACCTTAATTCTCAATAATTATCTTGTACACACCCAAGAGGAGTTTTAAGAACTAATGGAGATGGAGGATCTTCATAAATGACTAGAGAATCATTTGGCACGATATGTAGAACATTAGATACAAACCTTGGGAATAGAAATAATAGTTGTACCTAGTTAATAAGAGAAGACCTGAACTTAGTTGAAAGATGAGACAACATGAGGACGAGAAGAAAGAGAAGTCCAAAATGGATCTTCAACATCTTGACTTTACTCCTGAAGAGAAGTTTTGGTGCAGAGACAAGTACTCTCAAAGAAGGTAAAATTCATGGATATAATCGTTTTCGTGTTGGAGGCTAAAAACACTTGTACCCTTTTTTAAGTAGAACATTATCCCAAAAAACACATTGAAGACTCTTAGGATCGAACTTTCTTGATTATGGTTATGTACATGAATAAAACGTACACAACCAAAAACTTTGGGCGAGAGAGATGTAAAAATTTAAGGTTAGATATTTATCTTTGAGAGTGTTGAGGTATTATGAATTTTAAAACTCTTGATGGTATCCCGTTGATAGGGTATTTAGCAGTAAGAACAGCTTCACCCCAAAAGTATTTAGGAATCAACATGGCAAAAATGAAAGTTCGGTTACTTCAAGAAGTCTATTTTCCTCTTGCTAACTCATTTTGTTGAGGGTATCAATACAAGAACTATTAGGAACAATCCCATGGTTGGTTAGATATGAGCCAAGAATTTGAGAAAAATACAATCTTCCATTATTGATGAATGTAATGTCGATTCAGATTTTTCTTTAAGCAAATAAACACAAGTAAGATGAGTATTTTCATCAATGAATGTAATGAACCATGTGGCGCCAGAGATATTATTGACACGAGATGGACTCCAAATATCATTATAAATCAATATAGAAGGTTTTGTTTCTCTATATTGTGTGAAAAAATGAGCTCATTGTTTAGATAACTTTCATACTTCACATTGAAGATTATGGGATTTTGAAAAAAGTAACAACATTTTCAAATATTGAAAGCTTGGATAACCTAACCATTTTTTGCCAATGCTCAATTTCTTGTTTTGAAGTAGACATAGAAGAACTCGTGTGTATGAGATATATTTTTTGAACCAATAGATTCACTTTTGAATTCAAAAAGTCCATCATTCTTACTTCCATGTCAACCATCTGCAGCTTTAACTTTTTGTGTATCGGAACACCGAGTATAAGAAACAAACAAATTTGAGTGCCTAGTCATGTGATCTGTGGCTTGCTCCGGAGTCAATGACCCAAGAATTACTTGAAAAGCTAGTGGCATTTAAGGTAGTCGAATGAGCAAATTCTCAAATGCATTAGATATTGCCAAATTGAAACTGATAAAAGAGGAAGCACAATTGGGTTAGATGGTGTTTGAAAATAAGATGACAAACAAGAATTCAATTGCATTGGAACTATCCGAAATAGGATTGGGAAATGCAAGAATTGGTCTAAATTGGTATAAAATGGCCATAAAAAGAAGGAACCAGCGTTGAACATGTATAAATCTACCAAAAAATCAATTGAACTTTATTAAAAACATCTGAACAAGCCTCGAAAACATTTTAATTGGGCTGAAAATTGGTTGAAATGGACTTAAAATTGTTGAACCAGCCTGAAAAGAGACTGAGCTGCATTGAGATGTGCTGAACTGGTACGAAAATAGAATTTCGGTGTAAATCAGCCAGTAAGAAGATAAAAAATTCCCAAAAACAAATTAGCATGTGACGTGCTTTGATACCATATTAAAACTTGGAGTTTCATCTTAAAAGATCAACCTTATTATGAGAAGTAGCTTAAGCCCTTATATGTTATATACATATTATATCATTATTCCATGTGAGATTCATTCTTTAACCTACTCCTGCAAGATGGTAGCTCATTTGAGCAGATAATCTATGTGCTTGTTTGAGTCTTAATCGAATCGAATTCCTTATTGAAGCTAAATGGGCTTTGGTACCATATAGGAAGAAAGAAAAGAGGAGAAATAATTTCTAACTTCATTGGTTTGTCAATGTTTACAAGGTTCAAACATGTGTGATATACAATTATAAAGGGAAAGAATTAAGCAATCTAATCTACAGCTATACAACCCCCCATAAATCTATCTATTCTATAGCTAAACACAACCTGATTCTATGAATCTGGACGCATTCTATGAATGGAAATACAGCTAATTACAGTTCTTTTTCCATAGTTTCAATATAATTTTTTTTATCTTGTCTTGTTGTGGAGGATGCACATTGTTATAATCCATCTTCAAGTTATGCTAAAGAGTACATTCATTTTTTATTTTATTTTTTACTTTTTATTTTTTATTTTTTTGTGTTGGAATAAGTCAGCCTGTGTGTGAAAAATGTCCATAGCATTGTTCTTTATCGTCGTGTTTGCTTTTCCAGGAGAAGGAGTTGGATCTGTAGTCTCTAGATTCGTGCAAGAAGCCGATACGGTATATGATGTTGCTTATTGTGCATATTCACACTCAAAAAGACCCATCTTTTTCAGTGAAAATCAGTCTTTTACTGCTGGAGACTTTGTGGGTTCACACGAAGGTCAAGTCGGCATCACTTATACCCAGCGCAATACAGAATCTAATGATCCTTTAGACAAACTAAATTGATGTACCCCTCAATCATTATTTTTTGTATTAGACTGCAGATATTGTTCTTGATTTGCAACCATTGCAAAAGCTTTAGTTGGTTCTCTGGTGACAATAAATGCTGATCTGGAGGTTTATCATTGTCATTGACAAAGTACTAGAATGCTCAGCTACTCCCATGAAAGTAAGTTTAAACTTCCAGATAATTTCTAGAAAAGAATGGAAACTTTTGTGCTATTAATAATATTATTTTTAGTATGAGAACAATGTTCTGTCGTAATTTTGTGTCCCATTTTCTAACTTCTTAGGAAACAATAAGTGAATGTTTGGTACACGTGAATAAGATTTTAACTTCTTTTCCCAGCCTATGAAACATAGTATACCTTCTATGAATGTAATGAACCGAATTCAAGTGATGCAAAAGCATTATCTTTATGAAAGAAAAATGTCTTAGAAAACATCTCTACGTGTAGCTGTTAAACAAGCCTCAATGCATGAGGCACTACCTGTTAGAAGTTAGAACCGAATTCAAGTGAAGGAAAAGCATTATCTTTATGAAAGAAAAATGTCTTAGAAAACATCTCTACGTGTAGCTGTTAAACAAGCCTCAATCCATGAGGCACTACCTGTTAGAATGGTGTCTTGGTACAAAAGAAATAGAGACAACAAACTGATAATGTCAGTGTACTTTTTAAATATAAAGTCGAGAATCTAACTACTGAAGTAGTACTCAAGATTGACTCATCACCACTGTGATGGACTTGGAAGTGGATCCAGGTGATCAAATATGTCCATGGGAGGGAAGTCATCCATGAAGCTGTCCGGGGTTACATTGTTTTGATTTTCTCCTTGACATGCAGTTTGAAAGCCACCATCTGGTCCAAAACATGATGGCAAGATAGGAAGTTGTCCAGTGCCCAGTTCAGAACCACTGCCTTGACCAAAGACATCATAAAAATTAGGATCTCCGATTCGTGGGACGAAGTCTTGGTTTTCTAGGGGTAAAGAATAATCTGGCTGGAGTTGTGGAATCTGAGGAAAGGGGAGTTGTAATTGCTGTTCATATAATTTCTTGTCAATGGCTGGAGTGAACTCAAGTTGAAGTGGGCTCTGTTCAAAATTGAGTGAACTGGGATACATTAACCCTTGTAAAGGCACCATTTTGATTGTCTCAGAATCATCAATGTATGATGATGAGCAAGACTGTGACTTGATTATTGATTCTTCCTCTGTCGACATGCTGAATTCTGGTGCCTGAGATTGAAAACAATCAGATAATTTCGATAACCCAATAACTTTATGACTTGTGTAAGAGTCTAAGCAGCCAGAACCAGAGAAGAACCGGGAATTAAACTACGTTAATCCTTATAAACTACTACTTGTTCGACACTTGTTACATGGGTTGTAGGTGGGAACTTGAAGAATTTTCACCCTATTGGGCGCATTTAGCACATTTTGCCACGATAGAAAGATAACTGACTCCATTGAGTTTGCTGCCACAGATCTCAATGGTTATATCACTTGCTCAACACTATACTTCAATTCTACCTCGTTTGTAAGAAAATCAGCTCTAACAGTCTCCATAAACATAGGTCCTCGACTTCAAAATGGTATTTTTGTAAAAACTAGTGGTTGATAAGCCAAATGACTTTTCTTAATCCACCCATTATAATCGAAATTGTGCTCTTTGCTAAGGAATGAAATCAGGGACAATGTTGAAGCGACCTTGGGTTATTTGCCGATCGGAACACATTAACATCATAATCAGCAATATGCAATATTCAAAAAAGACTTGGACAGTGGATAAACTTATTGCCCCATAAACTTCACCAGAGGATTATTAGTAGAATGCACATTCTTAGGTTCTTAGAGTTGAAAAACGTGTTCTGGAACAAAAAATTTACCACAAGTTAAAACAGAAATTCCGTTGGAGAAATAGGATTTCCTGAAAGACAGTCAAATAAAAAGTGCTGAGAATGAATAAACTTTTTATCCCCACGGAGGGAACACCATGAAGAGAAGAGTCTTGTTCACATAGATAGAAAACCCCCCAAAGAACCATTCTTTTACTAGAGTTTGGGGGGGTCGAAATGTAAAAATAAAAAAATCCTCAAGGAAAAATTCTTTGACCTGTTTTGCAAAGACAGAAATGGAATCAAACAAAGATTGATGAGAATGAGCCCTTGTCTAGCGTCAATTTTAAGGAAAATTTGGACCGTTGGAAAGTAGGTGAGCCCTTTCCAACTATAATATTTTGCTTCAAAATTAGTTAAATTACCATAAATGTCCTTTCAAAATTAGTGTATTAAATGTCAAAAGGGTGTAAATGTAATTCTGCAAAATCTGGTCAAAAGGTGTAGCTGTCATATAACTATATAACGTTAAAAAATTTCTAAAAATTCGGTGCGAATTGACGCCAGACAAGGGCTCAATGAAATTTTGCTTACCCCCAAAGAGGGAACACCATCAAGAAGAGAGACTTGGATTTCCTTGTTCTTCCTAGACTTGCTGCTGCATGGTGGTGCAGATGTCTGCAGAATCCTTGCCAGTCTCTTCTGTCTGCTACTCCAAAAATTCTTAACATCATTGTCTGTTCTTCCTGACAGATATGTGGCTATTTTAGCCCATTTGTTACCAAATTGTGCTTGAAGATCTATCACTGTTCTCTCCTCGTCTGCCGAAAACTTCACCCCACTACACGAATAAAACAAGAAGGAAACATGAAAAAGTCAGGCCAGTGTTTTTTTGTTCACGTACAGAGTAAAAAGTAAGAGAGAAGAACCATAACAATAATTTTCTGTGGAATATCTGAAAAACCATTCTTAATTGATTAACAGTGATAAATCATAGACAAAGAAGGGTTAATTTCTACGCACACAAGAGTGTGAGAGTAAACCTAACATAAAACGAACAGGGTTCAGACACATTTAACTCACACACAGAGCACATGTACATATATATATAACTGATGATGAGGTTGATGAAAATGGAGTGGCATTATTTGCATACTTTTTCAAGTTGGGTCGGAGTTTGTTAACCCAACGGAGACGGCACGACTTGCCAGTACGTTGCAAGAGACCTTTGGATCGAATGGAGCTCCAGTCTCTAGGGCCATATTTGTTAACATGGTTTATCAAAACCTCATCTTCTTCTGCTTTCCATGGCCCTTTCTTTATCATCCCCATATCATCACATAACATTCTCTTCCTCCCATCCATTCTCTATCAACATCAATTCACTCTCCACCACACGCACATACGCATATATATACTATATGCATGCAAAAATCTCGTCTTTTGAGAATTTTTCAGTAGATTTTTGTCTCTGGAGATATCGTCTTTCTTTTCTCTATTTTAAATGTTATCCGTGTGGGCGTGGTGTAGTGACGGTTTGGAGCGGTTATTGGCATTATCTGTCCACTTATTAATCCACGTTCTATTATTCTTTTGAATTCAAATTCAGTCCCCGGAATTTCAAAATTGTGCTGGCAGCCCTGAAAAATGAAAGAAAATAATCAAAAGAGTGAATTTTTTTTTATTTAATTTGTTAAAAATGTTCACTTTAATATTTAAACTACATCATTTTAATATTTGAATTTTTTTTTTTACACTACTAATTATTGATTATATTTTTATTGTTGTTAATAAATATTTTTATATTTTTAGGATTAAATATTTTATTTGCTAAATAGTTAGAATAATTATTATGTATCTGAATATAGTAGGTTTTATTTATTAGGTAATTTAATAAGTGTTTTTAAGATTACATAGTATTCAGCTATATAAATAGAATAAGTAATGCTTAATATTAATAATTAATAAATTGTTATTTTGTATACAAAGTTAATTTTAGTTCTAAATTACTAAGTTCTTTAATAATTTTTTAGCAAACCATTATTTAATATATATTTTTTCTATTTGAATGAATTGGAACATAAATTATTTGACATTTAATATTTATTCAATTTTATACTTTCTTATTATTTAACTGATTTTAAGATTTTTAATAGTTTTGAATATTGTTAAATTAGCAAGGTTGAATGATTTTATCAATCAAACTGGAGAAAAATGAGTAAGATAATTATTTTTACAATATCACTTATTTACTATGAAAATAAGCAATATTTCGTTTATAAATAGAAAATACTTATAAGTACATTCAAGCATGAACATTTTTTTTACTTAAAAATGATTTTTTTTCAAATTTACTTATAATTAAATTTAATTAACTTATAAACGGAGTCAAACATACTCTGAAACACAAAAATAAATATCTAAACCATAGCCCCATGGAAAATTAAATTTTCATAGTTAAAAAAAAATGTTATTTTATAAATCATATCTTGAAAAAATAACTTAAAAATATGTTGAATTTATTATTAAGCAAAACCAAACTTGTTTTGTTTAGTTTTTATGTAAATTCACCGACAGGTAAAATAATTTTCTTATTTGTGAAAGTTGAAAATAAATTAAATATTTATTTTGAGGTAGGGTAAAAGTTATTTAAAAAAAAAATGTAACCTTTCCGACTCAAAAGTTTAATAATAAAAAATTAGTTATTTGTTTAAGTTTTTTTATTTTATTTTTTTTGGGTCGCGCGATAGGATGGAGACTAGAGTCAGCCTTAAATTATATTTTTACTTTTCAAAAAAAAAAAAATACAAAGATAAACAAAATATAGTGTTAGATATTTACATAAGAAATAAGTAAATAACTAATATAAGTGCCCAATTGGGGAAAAGTGTGAAATTTGTGTGAGAGGTCTGGAGTTTAATTCACATCCCACGCGATTATTAAATTTTTTTTGATAAATATGTCCAATTGGTACTAGAATTCAATTTAAATCATTTTTAAGGGAAATGTCAAGCGTTCAAATTTTGAAAACGCAATAGAAACCCATAAGAATAAAATGGGCTCAGATTCTTCCAAAATGGACGGTATGTAAATTAATGACTTGGGCACATAGGTTGAATCGTTACAAAAAAAAAAAAAAAAAAGCTTAATTTTTTTGTAACGAGCGCATTTTTTTGTAACGACTCAGTCCCATTCTCTAAGTGTATTAGATAACTGAGTGTTTATATTTTGACAAGTGGACAGCTAGTTACGTTGGTAAATGACCAAGGGAAGTTTTTAACCTTCGCTTTAATGGCTTGGGCACAGATGCATGATGGATGTGTATTTTTTTTGTTGACAAGCGCATTTTTTTATAACGATTCATGTCTCTTGCCCGACTGTTCTCCAAGTGTTTATTAGAGAACTGAGTGTTTATGTTTTGACAAGTGCACAGCTAGTTACTTTGGTAAATGGCCAAGGGAAGTTTTTAACCTTTGCTTGCTTTATAGCCCACCTGGCGGTGCTCGTCAGCACCTAAAGCTTCTTGCAAGTTTCCCCACAATACTTCTCTATATGGTTGGCGGGTTGTCTAGCACTTGATCAATCCATTGTTCTAAAAAGCGGCGCTTAGACATAAAGTAGGTCCAAAACGTATAGCATCGCGCTTTTTTTCGCGCCTAGGTCCTAGAGCAGGTTTTTTTACACTTTTAACCCTTTTTCTTTAATTATTACATAATTTTTAGATTGATTTAAAATTTT
>OU503042.1:7926291-7946219 GCA_912172775.2 Fraxinus pennsylvanica | reverse complement strand
CTGGCTCGTGGGCTTGTCTCACGAGCGGCTCGTCGAGCCGCTCGTGAATAGTACGAGCCGAGCGGGCTCGGCTCGTCTAGCCCACCAGCCCGCTCGGCTCGTGCTCGGGCTCGTTTTTTGACGAGCCCGAGCGGCTCGTGGGCGTGAACAGTACGAGCCGAGCGGGCGAGCCGACGAGCCGCTCGGCTCATTTGACACCACTACCTAAGCCAAAGTTTGGTCTCCACGCTTTGACACACTTTACCCTTTTTAAAACACTAAGGCCCCGTTCGGGAGGGATTAAAAGCCAATTAAAATTGAAAATATGGCCGTTATTGGACCTCACTCGTCTAATAAAAGTCAACAATAACGGCTATATTTTCAATTTTAATCTGATTTTAATCCCTCCCACACAAGCCCTAGATCAACCCCATTAAGGGATAAGGAGGAGCTTGCAGGTCAAGAATTCTTGCTCTCATTTGCATTCTAATCAACCGTAAAGGTAAATTTTGGACAATTTTTTAACGAGCACAAGTTATATACACTAGTTGACTTATCCACGAGAAAAAGTAACTTGTAGTAAGCCCATCTTGACTAGTCTCCATCAGCTCAACCAAGAAAATGTGTTGTTTTGAGTAGTCAATTGGATGGTAACAAAAGCCAAGTGAGGAGAATGAGTGAGAAAGGGTCCTATCTTATTCAATTTATTCCTTAACTGAGGTCAAGCGGGCACGACTATGTGAAAAAAGTCATAATTGCTAAAGTCGAACTGATAGTAGTAGCACATCGACAAGTACTTTAAGAGTCATGTTGAACTTGAGCAGGCATATGCATATCGTTGATTCTTTCAACCTAGAACTTGTACTAGATTGTAAGCTGTCAAGGCGGTTAGTTAGAGCTAAAACTAGCTCAAAGGAAAGGGTCTATGCTTCATTTCGTTTGATTGATTCTTAAATTGGGTGCTTCCGCTTCATACGTGTGATCTGGGAAAACATTCTTAGCCCGCGTGATGCTTACTATCGAGATTGGTTCGTCAAGCTTTACTCCCATTTCGAATTCTCTTTAGAAATTGAGCAAGTGTAAAAGTTTAGATAGTGATATGAGTTGCGTGACATTCGGGTTATGTCTACAGAATAACTGTAAGGCCCAGACCACAACACGATGTGAGTATTCGAAACAAACAATAATCTCAAACAGTAAAATAAACTGCATAAATTAAAGAATGAACACAAAGAATTGTTTTGGCCGTAGCCCCGGAGGTTCGGTGACCACTTCAAACACTTACATCCCCCGTTGAGCATCCATAAACAGGAATATGCTTAGATGCACTAAATCAGCCACAAAAATGGCAACAAAGGTTACAGAGAATTTGAGAAAAAGATATGAGACTTATCTCTCAAGGTACATCAACAGATAGCTCACGAATCACTCAGAAACACCAAAAACACCTTCGAACATACACACAGTATTACACCAGAGGACTTCGACCACAGCCTCTCAATATTCACACAGAATATTACAATCGAAGATAGATCTAACTATTACAATACTCTAAATCTTTGATTTAGAGTGAATACAGGCATCAAGAATCAAACCCTATCCTTTCCTTCGTTTTTCTCTCAGAGAGCAGGAAAACCCTAAAAGACTCTCGAATAATAATCGAATGCAAGAAACCAGAAATATCTCAAGCACAAGTATATCAACCGTCCAAGCATCAGACGGTCACAAGTGAGCCAAGTGTCATCCATCCAGTGAAGTTGTCAACTAAAATAAGAAAGGCGTGAATTGTAAACACGACTTCCATCCCAAAAATTGAGAGCACAATAGATGGGCCAAGATCCGGCCCAACAATCTCCACCTTGCTACCAGATTTTTGGACCATAAGTGCATCCAGGAACATAAACACGGTTTATATCATTTACTCTAAGTAACAACATCAATATCACAAAGAATCAATAGAAAGAAATTTAAGACAGTTTAAAAATTTGTTTAGTGGTATCACTTTCGTACCCATATCAAAAGGATTATGCTGAGTTGCAATCTTTTCAATCTTTATCATGCCTTTAGAAATAACATCTCTAATGAAATGATATTTAACATCAATGTGCTTAGTTCTATCATGAAACATGGAATATTTACTAAGATGAATAGCACTTTGATTGTCAGAAAATACAACAGTTTGGGTATCAACAAAACCAAGTTCAGATAATAAACCATTTAACCTCATTCCTTCCTTAATAGCATCAGTAGCAGAGATATACTCTGCTTCAGTAGATGATAAAGCAACAATCTTTTGTAATTGAGATTTCCAGCTAATGACAGTTCCACATAAGGTATAAAAATGGGATGAGGTTGATTTCCTATTATCTCTATCACCAGCAAAATCAGAATCAGTGTAACCCTTTAACAACACACCATCTTTATTAGATTTAAACACTAAGCCTAAACCAGCAGTACCTTTCAGATATCTTAATAACCATTTTAAGGTATTCCAATGATCTTCTCCTGGGTTACCCATAAATCTACTTAGTACACTAATGCTATGAGCAAGATCAGGTCTAGTGCAAATCATTAAGTACATAACAGAACCTATTACATTAGCATAAGGTATTCTGGACATTCTAGCATATTTTTCTTCAAATTTGGGACAGCAATCAGAAGACAATTTATACTGGCTAGCAAGAGGTAAAGATACAGGTTTACAGTCATGTATGTTAAACTTTTTCAACACTTTCATCACATAGTCATGTTGGTTCAAAAATAACAAATCTTTTTCTTTATTTCTCTCAATATGCATGCCCAGAATTTTCTTAGCAGCACCTAGGTCTTTCATGTCAAACTCTGATTTAAGCTTCAATTTAATAAACTCAATTTCACTTTTATCACTGTTAGCAAGAAGCATATCATCTACATACAAAACCAGATACAAGGAATTTTTACCTCCATTACCTTTGCAGTACATGCATGTGTCATATTGACTTCTTTTGAAGCCAAGTTTCAGCACAAAAGAGTCAAATCTTTTGTACCATTGTCTAGGAGTCTGTTTTAAACCATATAAAGATTTCTTTAACAGACATTCAGTATTTTCAGAGTTTCCTTTTTCAAAACCAACAGGTTGGCGCATGTAAATAGTTTCATCAAGTTCACCATACAGGAAAGCAGTTTTAACATCAAGTTGATCCAATTCCCATTTAAATTGAGCAACAAGGGCAAGCAGGCATCTAATAGTAGTATATTTGGCTACAGGAGAAAAAATTTCAGTATAGTCAATGCCCTATTTCTGAGTAAAGCCCTCAGCAACTAATCTAGCTTTATATCTCATGTTATTACTCCCACCTTCTCCATGTTTAATCTTATAGATCCATTTACAATTTATAATTTTCTGCCCTTTGGGCTTTTGAACCGGATCCCAAGTTTTATTTTTAAACAAAGAACTCATTTCTTCTTCCATGGCAACTTTCCAATTCATTTTATCTTTACAAGATATGGCTTCATCATAAGAGTTTGGTTTATTTTCAAATTGTTCTTGGAAAGTAAACAAGGAGACGAAATTTTCACTATCAATTCTGGTGGAAGGCCTAATCTATCTTCTCTCTCTATCCCTTATGAGTTGGTTATCAAGAGACAGAGTTGAAGAACCAGATTGGCCAGTAACACCTGTTTGATCAATGTCACTTTCAGGTACAGGGACATCATCTAGTTCTGAATTTACAATAACATTTTTAGAAGTACTTTGATCAGTACTAGATGATTCCACCTCAATTTGAACATCCTTTTCAGTTAAAACATTATCTTTTCCCTCAAGGCAGGGCATCAAAGACTCATTGAAGATAACATCTTTTCTAATAATAACTTTGTAGCCACTGTCAGATTTAACGCATAGCCTATAGCCTTTCACGTGATCATCATAACACATTTAAGAGATCTAGGTTCAAGTTTACCGACATTTTGATGAGTATAAGCAGCACAACCAAAAACTTTCAAATAAGAGTAATTCACAGAATTGTCAGACTAAACAATTTCAGGAATAGGAAAGTTTAAAGCACTAGTGAGACTTCTATTTATCAAATAAGCAGCAGTTCTAACAGCTTCACCCCAAAACATTTTTGGTAGACCAGAACTTAAAAGCATACATCTGACTTTGTTAAGCAAGGTTCTGTTCATCCTTTCAGCCATGCCATTTTGTTGTGGGGTATGAATTACAGTTCTATGTCTCACAATGCCATGGTCTTTACAAAAATCATTGAATTCATTATTGCAGAATTCCAAACCATTATCAGTTCTCAAGATTTTTATTTTCAAATCAGTTTGATTTTCAACTTCAATTTTCCATGCTTTGAAAATAGAAAAGGTTTCATCCTTGGATTTCAATAAATGAACCCAAATTTTTCTTGAGAAATCATCAATAATCAGCAAGTAATATCTAAAACCAGATAGAGTAGACACAGAAGCAGGACCCCACAAATCAGCATGTAAGTACTCAAGTTTTTGTTTTGATTTGTGTGTGCCAGTGGGAAAAGGAAGTTTCACCTGTTTACCTATTATACATTGTTCACAAGAACAAAAATCACCTATGTTTAATTCTTCAAAAAAACCTTTTGTTTTTAGAGAATTTAAACCCTTTTTACCAATGTGACCAAGTCTATCATGCCAAAGTTTTGCCAAGATAAAATTTTCAGAAATAGTAGAAGCAGTCAATCCAACAAGGGTACAACTTTCAAATAGTACAGCTCATGTCTCTTAGGGGATGATATGAATAAGTCACTTCCCTTAAGAATTTTAATGTATCATTTCCCCATATTAATGTTAAACTCCATGTCATCTAACATGCCTAAGGACACTAAGTTCCTTTTCAAATTTGGGACAAATCTGGTTTCCTTTAGAATCAAAGTATTCCCATTTTCTAAAAGTAGTTTAACAGTGCCAATACCACTTATCTTGCAGGCATAGTTATTTCCCATTATAACTTGCCCTCCTTTGGTTTTAGTAAAGTCAATAAAACAATTTTTGTTGGGGCACATGTGGAAAGAACAGCCTGAGTCAAGTATCCATTCATCACTCAGTTTCTTTCCCAAACTTGCAAGAACAAGACCATTTTCAGTTTTGGCATTATTTAGAGCAAGTACAGTATTTCCCTCTTCCAAAACTCTTTCTCTAGATTCATTTTTCTTTTTAAAACAATCTTTAGCAAAATGACCAAGCTTACCACAGTAGTAACATTTTTTTCCTTTGGAGTTATACTTGGTCTCGTTCTTTCAGTCCATTTTTTATTGTCTTTAGAAAATTTTGGATGATAATCGGATTTTATAAAACCTTTTCCTTTTGATAACAAATTTATCCTAGTGTGACTAGTACTTGACTCAGCCTTAATTTCTTGTGCTTTATTTTTCAAAGCATTGATTATAATATCAGTACTCAGATCATCTCTACCATATTCTAAGGCAACCTTAATGTCCTTATACCTGTCACTTATGGAGTTTAACAAGACTACAGTCAATTGATCTTTTGAAAGTTTTTCATCACAATTGGTCAAGTCTTGGGTAAGTTTAGTAAATCTGTTCAGGTTTTCATCCAAATCAACTGCAGGATCCATTTTGAAAGAGAAAAATTGTTTTAAAAGAAAACATTTGTTTGGAGTAGACTTGGTCACATATTTGGCATGAAGTTTGGCCCACAATTCTGCAGCAGTTTTAGTTTCACCAATACATCTTATCACATTTTCAGATAAGTATAAGAAGATAGTACTCCAAACAATTTCATCAAGTTCAGCCCTTTTGGCAGGAAGTAAATCAGCAGGCCAACTATCATCCAAAGTTTAAACACATTTCATTTGCATTAAAATAGCTTTCATTTTTTGACACATGTTAAAATCAATTTTACCATCAAATTGACTAACTTCAGAGGCCATGTTAAAACAATTGAGACACACAGGCTGAAGGCAATTTACACGGTATGCAAAGAATTAGCAGGTGTCACAGAATAATCACAATAATACACAAAGTATAACAAGATTATCAAACAGCGGGTATCAGTGAAGATCAAACAGATCAAGATTTTTAACAAATCACAATAACAAAGATCACAGACACTGTTTCTCAAATCACTCCAGCAAGATTTTCCAAGAACACACCCAAACTTGATTTATCTCAGATTTCGGAGCCTCGCAAGAGCTCCTGAACAAAGATTAGTCTCAAGGGGGTTTCAACGGTGTTTGGAAAATCAGGGGTATGATCAAGAAACACAAATTTAGAAGTAAACTTTTAAAGACTTAAAAGGATCTCACCAAGCGAGTTTTAAAAACTCGTTTTTCTTTTGATTTTACTCAAGAGCAGACTCAAACCCTTTAGGATCTGAAGTAGACTGCATCTTCCTCAAAAGATCCAGGTAACTTGTTTTACCAGTCCAAGCTCTGATACCACTGTAAGGCCCAGACCACAACACGATGTGAGTATTCGAAACAAACAATAATCTTGAACAGTAAAGTAAACTGCATAAATTAAAGAATGAACATAAAGAATTGTTTTGACCGTAGCCCCGGAGGTTCGGTGACCACTTCAAACACCTACATCCCCCGTTGAGCATCCATAAACAAGAATATGCTCAGATGCACTAAATCAGCCACAAAAATGGCAACAAAGGTTACAGAGAATTTGAGAAAAAGATATGAGACTTATCTCTCAAGGTACATCAACAGATAGCCCATGAATCACTCAGAAACACCAAGAACACCTTCGAACATACACACAGTATTATACCAGAGGACTTCGACCACAGCCTCTCAATATTCACACAGAATATTACAATCGAAGATAGATTTAACTATTACAATACTCTAAGTCAAAGATTTAGAGTGAATACAGGCATCAAGAATCAAACTCATTTCCTTCGTTTTTCTCTCAGAGAGCAGGAAAACCCTAGAAGACTCTCGAGTAATAATCGAATGCAAGAAACCAGAAATATCTCAATCCCAAGTATATCAACCGTCCAAGCATCAGACGGTCACAAGTGAACCAAGTGTCATCCATCCAGTGAAGTTGTCAACCAAAATAAGAAAGGCGTGAATTGTAAACACGACTTCCATCCCAAAAATTGAGAGCACAATAGATGGGCCAAAATCCGGCCCAACAATAACAACCACTAGCCTGGTTGAGGTGATCTTTTACAAATTACAAGATTGCAGATTAATAAAACTAATTACTCGCTTACTTTTTGAATCTGCTCTTTCTATTGATATACAAGAGTCTCGGCTTTGACATGACAAATTGCCAATCCAAGATGGTTATATTTCATGTGACATTTCCTTGTGCATCTTCCTGCAAACAAGAATAATAAAGAGGGACCAAATCATTCAATTTTTTGAATAATGATATGTCAACTTTTTTTACATGTTTTTCTTTAGTTTTCAAAGCAAAATAAAAAATTTCTTCATTATCAGGTCTCTCTCATTGAAATTGCACCTTAAAATTCATTTCCTTTGTACGATTTCGGTCTTGGCCCATTTTCTATGAAAGTACAAGTCTGTAAACCTCGTAGAAATCTTAAAGGTGATCACGACTACAATATCACCACTTATTTTGTTGATAGTTTTTTTTTTTTTTCTTTTTGTGTGTGAAACCTTATATGTTTGGTGGTTCTAGGATATCAATTCTTGAACGAGTTACAAATAGTCTATATGGAATTGCATATCCACTGCACATGTCAACACTTCCATTAATAAAAACTATTCAAGATCCAAGTTGAGCTTCAGTTCACTTCTAAGTACGATGATGCAAAATTTTTACAATGATCACTTATATTTTGCCAAAAATAAAAGGCAGAGGAAAAATTCGAGGGGTACAAATAAGAAATAAAAATTTAGTATTTGAAACCAGTAGTTGCTTGACAAAAAAGTAATGTCATTGCAAGCTCATTATTTTAGCAATCCTACGTTTCTTATATGTAATAGTTATTAATTTAATGCATTAATATGATAATTTTTTATTATCTCGTGCATCAAATAATTAATCGTCACGTGTATGTCACTTAGGACGACTACAATATTGAACAGTCGCATATAACGTTATTCTTGACATAATTGAAGACAAGTCATAACCACGTCATCCTTGACAAAATAGAAGACATCATAATTACTAGATATCCTACTACACATATATGCACCCGCCCACTTTGTCGACTCCTAAAGTTGTTCGAGCCCATAAATTGTGGTACTTCAGAAGAATTGGATGTTAGCACGAGCACAAAAGAAGTGTTGTGAAAAGCTTGATCATTTTCTTATAAAATGTCTAACACATTTTATAGGACCCAACAACTTTTCAACTTCATATTTCATCAACTTTTTTTTATAACCATGGATGTCCGGTCCAGATTGCACGCACTTCGACTAATTCCACAAGACCCTGAATTTTAAGACCAGCTATTCACCTCAGTGGCCTTGAAGGGATTCGAACGGTGACCATTGGTGAGCAAACTCAAGCCTGACCAATTGATAAACTCCTCAAAGTTCATCAACTTTTATCAAAATCTACTAAATTTGATTTTTACGTAAACCAAAAAGAAAAATATTGATGCTGTAAATCTGCTAATCTAGGCAAAAGTAGGCCTCAGTCAACATACCTAAATGCATGCATCAGATCAAGCTGTTTCCAGGCAAAATTAGAGGATGCATCAAAGCGATTTCCGTGTTAATCAAATAATCGGTCGTTACCATTACAAAAACAAATCTTGTTCCCACCAAATCAAGAGAATATCAGGAGTGATACAAGCTAAGGCTATAATTTCAAGTCTATCAATGACCAACAAATACAATCGATGAGGATGCACTGCCATGTAAAGCAGCAGTTGGTTTTTGTTGCAACACATTAAACCAAAAAGAAATAATAATTAATAATAATAGCCTGTTTTCTGACCGATTTGTCCTATGATCTTTTTTAGTATATATCCTCAACCCAGGGGATGTCGTCTCCTGCACATTTACAAGTTAAACAATGAAGCAACAAATGATATAGATAGAAATTGACCGGGTAATCGTTTCATATATACTGCAAAAGAAATGGCACTCTTAAATATTATAGTTGTCTGCATTAATTGATCCCCCATATATTTGATCATTATGTCAAAGAACCCTGTTTGGCCTCCATTAAAATGAGATTTTGGGAGAAAATATGTTTTGGAATAGTGATTTTTTTGAGAATGTGTGGTTAAAAAATAAGTAAAAGTTCTGAGTTTGCGTGTAATATTATTTTATGGGAGTATATGGTTGAAAATGAATTTTGAAAATATGGAGCTCAAAGGGGCTAAATGTGTCAGTCTCTCAGTGGAGCACATGGTCGCGTCGCTAAGATTTTAAAGGTGAGAAAATATGGGGGGATGGATGTATCTACCTGTGAACAGCACTATACCCTACTCATTCCAAGAGGCCTAAAAGGTCAAAAGAAACAAAAATGTTGTGCCAATACCGTCATCTTAGAACTCCAAGAACTTTGAAGCAGAATCCTGAAAAGGTGGAAGTCATATCTGTTACCTTTTTGGCCGGCTTCGATCTTCCTCGTAGTCCATCACTCCACCATGTTCAGAAAAGATCTCCTCGTGCCCTCGGAACTCGGCGTCGGCCTGCTTACAGTTTGTAACTTCTGCCATAATGTAAGTAAGACACATCGACTAACAATCCCGAGCATGATTATAAACTGATTCATCATTTTAAAATATTAACTGTGAAAGATAACAAAGTATTCGACTTAATTAACTATCCAAATTAACAAATCAGAATAGACCTGAACGTGAAACATAAGCGCACACATATCACATAAGACACACAGGGAAACTCCTTCACACTCCCCCATACAATAACATGTTCAATCAGGCACACATTTGGATGAGGATGTCAGGGAGTGTTAAGTAAACTTTGACTAAATTACTTTAATTACATCACCACTTATGCAATATACACACTGAAAGTCGGGAGTTACACAATGACAATAAACAGCAGTGTTAAGAAGATAAGCATGCATAAGCTGACCTTGAAGGATATTGTCTTCTTCACTTCTTCCACCCTTTCTTCTACTTCCTTTCGGTGCTTCTTGTCCATTTCACTCATATTATCTGCCCATTTGATCTTCTCTTGAATTGAGACAAGAAGATTGTCTGACGTAGACAGCCTAATATATGGTCAACCCAAAATTTTGTAAAGGATTTAGATACACTCGACAAACAGGAAAAAAAAGCATTATACAATGCCCTTTTAAAAGAACTCCAATCTCATGAATGTTGACCACCAGATTAATACGTTTAAATGTGTGTGTGATTTTAGGATACAGGTCTCAAATGTTTGGAAATGTCACAAAACTAAAAACAACCAGACTGTTTACTTAAGTCATCTCAGTCTTCAAAGAAGCTACTAAACCCCTGTTTGTCCACCATTATTCCAAAAAATTGTTTGCTACAGTAAGATTTTCCACCACATATTCACCAAATAAAATATTCTACACACAAACCAAAAAAGTTAATTTACTTTTCAACCACACATTCTCCAAAAAAATACTATTCATTACTCTATTTTTCTCCCAATAATGGGAGACAAACACACCCTAAATCTAAAATAAATAGTTTCATTGTTATAGACAAAAGACGGCCGGTCAAAAGAATCACAATGCTACACACATAAACACACAGAGTAGTTTAGTATCTCCTACATACTAAAGACAATACACTGGAACGTAATTCAGTTAGTAAGTCCTGCAAACTAAGATGATACACTGGAAAAAAATTAAGGCAGTCCTGTCCTGCATAGTATGACACACTGGAACACAGTTAAGATAGTAAGTACTGCATGTTAAGACAGCCAAACAAGAAATGGACGAGTTATTTGAAATGATAGAGCACTACTACGATAATTAAGAAATTAATGAAACATTTAACTCCCTCAAACAGAGACATTACCAGTTAGATAATGTCTGTATCATATTTCCCAATTGTCCTGGCCTTAGATCCCTCCCTGCAGCAAATTGCACCTACAAGTTCAGCAGAATTAGAGTGGCTACCAGTTATCAGTTCCGTAAGTTAAGTCTCCAAAAGGTTAATACAAGTGATAAAATTAAAGAAAGACCTCAAAACATCTCCGCAACTGATCCAGCTTTCCTCTGACTATCCCCTGTTTGCAAAAGCAGCAACAGAATCAACATATTTATCATTGCAGTTTTATCTAAAAGTCACTACCAATATTATAGCATAAAACAGTGCAGAAAACAAAAGAAAAGCCAACGGAGGGAAATAAAATGGCAGAAGTTAGTGACACTGAGCACAATAATAATAGGTGAAGGCAATAAAAAGGAAACTTACCACATACATGCAGTCATTAATGAGAAAATCTTCTAACTCACGAACATTTTTAACATCCAACTCCTCTATCAATACATCATAGGGCAATACCTAGGCAAAGGCCAAAGAAATGCTTAAGAGAACCAAACAAATTTAGAAAATACGAAAAATGGTTGCGAAGCCAAGGGATATAATAACGAAATTTGAATGATGAGGGAAAGAATCATCCAAACATAACACAATTACAAGGATGGCATATTTCAATTCCAATTCAATTTGTTCAAATGAACTTTTGTGTGCAGAAATGTAACCAACTTGAAGCTTCCAAATTTACCAACAAGCACAGAATACATATTTTTGCAAAATTAAACAGGGAAAAAAATTGACATTGCTCAAATTAAGAGCTTGTTTGTCTCCCATTATTGAGAGAAAATTAGTGTAATGAATAGTATTTTTGGAGAATGTGTGGTTGAAAATTAAAGTAACTTTATTGGTTTGTGTGTAGAATATTTTATTGGGTGAATGTGTGGTGGAGAATCTTACTGTAGCAAATAATTTTTTGGATTAATGGTAGACAAACAGGATATAAGTGATAAATCAAAATATTTACACAAATTTCCATCGAAATTTTAACAAAGAAATACAAAACGTGTCAAGGTATGATACCTTATTTGTCTCAGCCAGGGTAAGCACAGTAAGTTGCTTCAACTTGAGGACTTGATCAGGAACCAATGGTGGAAGACAACTAGCAACACCTGCATCACAACATACATTTTAGAGAAAGCCACGGGGAGAATCCGACCGCTGTTAAACAAAAAATTATGAATATATTCTAGAAGCGCAATAGCATTAATATCTAGTTGGCACAGTATTAATTAGATAAACAATACAAATGCATGAATATCAAGCAGGCGGATACTTGTAAAAGAATCATTTAGAATATGTTTATGCAGGCTTTCATTCTGAGGGCTCTCCTCCTTCAAAGAATGGAACAAGCACAATAAGAGTTCTTAAACATGAGAAAGGAAATCGCTAAAATCATGGACTAGATGCAACAAAAATCTTCAGAGATACATTAAAAATGCCAACATACTCCAGAAAAGATCAGCTGGATGAGTTGGTATCTTCTTTGACTTTAACACCAGGAATCAATATAATATTTCTCAAACAAATATTTTCCAGTTCTTTTTGCATTTTTCACAAGAGTTTAATGGGCCATAACTATGCTGGAAACTTTGGATCTCTGCGTAAATTTCACAGATTTGGATATCAAATAGTAGAGCATGACAAACTCCACAATTTCATTTATATACAGCAAAAAAGATCAGACAGCCCTCATTTATGCTATACATGGGTGATTTGCACTTCCCAGTCAGTGAATCAGCTCAGAAAGTTCCAATGCTAAACTTTAATTTCCAGAAGACAAGATTAACTGGAGTCTAAAATGTATATATGTTTGTTTAAAACAAGGAGCCTATAACAAAATAATTTAGAAGTCTCCACCAAATAGACGAAAAGCTACTAAAATATGTTGAATTCTTTCTAAAAGTGTTTACTAGATTGGAATTTTTTAGCTTGCTCATGAAGTTATTAAGCAATTTATATAATGAGTCATAAAATAATTTCAAGCAAATTGATTATACAAGAAGTAAAATACATTTCTATGCAAGTCATCCATAAAGAAAGAAACCAGACGAAGAGATCTGAAGATGCATGGAAACATTAAGGTGGTGTAAAGATAAGAATCCGCCAAGACACTTGGATATAGAGCAATTTTGGCAAATAAGCCACAGCTTAAAAAAGTTATGGGCCCCACACAAATGTGTGGTTAACTTAAAATTATATGGGGAATGGAACCCTACTTATGTGGCTTATTTCAACCAAACAAAATTGTGTAGGTCCATTGCCGAACATGCACATAGGTATGAAGAGATCAAAGTTGTCACTCAAACTTTCTAGAACAGCAGAATAACATGAGAAAACTATTTTCGACAGTGATACTCAATTCAAAAGACCTAATATTATGCTCCTATTTGGTAGAGATTAAAATCAAATTTTTAATAAGTTTTGATAAAAGTAGATAAAATGAATGGTAGAAAAGTTGTGTGTCCTGTGAAATGTGTAGTTCAAATTAATTGTTGACTTTGACTTGAAATTTTAATTGGATTTTAATCTAAACCACACGGGGGTTATATATGATAAGAGCATCTCCAAAAAACTCTTTAAACATAAAATGCTCTCTATTTTAAAGAGTTAATCCTTAAATTAACATCTTAATTTAGATAGTAAGTTTGGTCCAACTCTCTATAATTAAATGCATTCAAAGTATGTCAATTTTCAATGAAGGTGAATAATATAACCTTTGTTTGGTCCTCATTATTTCCAAAATGCATTTTTCTCTCTTATTTCAACCACACATTTTTCAATAAAATATATTACACGCAAACCCAAAACTTTTCCTTAATTTTTAACAACACATTTACCGTCAAAATACTATTCCAAAATACATTTATTGCCAAAAATGGAGCTCAAAAAAGCGCATAATAATTTGAAGGAAAGTCAGTGAAAATAAAATATAAAGAAAAACAATAATTTTTTTGGGAGTAGTAAAATTAAGTGTTGAATATAAAAAGCCCGTTAGAGCGCTTAAAAAATTTTACTCTCTAAATTTATAAATGCTCTCTAAATTGTAAAATATGCTTTTTAAAAATAAAGTCTCTTGAAAATGCTCTAACAACATTAAAATACAGGTACGTAAGGTTTCGGAAACCATATCAATTTTTGTCTCTTCGTAGTCTGTTGAATGTATAAAGCTTGTGATTAGCTTTAAAACCATTTTGCAGGATGTTCTGGATTAGATTTTCAAAATTTTAGGTAGCAAGGACCATGTAAATTAAGTACATGTGGTTCGATAACTCCGAGTTATTGTGCTTTAAATTTTCATTGACAGACACATTATGAATTACAGATGCCAATGTGATTAGGTTTCCCCAAGCTGAAAAGTCGTTATGTAACTTAAATTATATTTTGGGTTTTGCAGTAGGATATTAATCCATTCACCATGGAGATGAAATTCTAATTGTTCATGTTAAGATAAGATAATCCATACATGCGATACTAAATATCAACATAGGCAAATTCACTTGGAGACTTCCAAATAAATCTCTGATGCAGGTCCACGTGCATGTTGTGGTCAGGGCTTCATTGCACGCACTTCAGAAGCACGAAATAGAAACATAAGTAATGCTATTATAACACGATTCCACTGCTAGCACATTTTCATAAAGAGAATGCCCAGAATAAAAATACCAACTCTGGATAGTATAATTCCTTTATATTTGGGGTCGAGATCATGGATCCTGAGATGAATAATGCTCAGCAGAGTACAACTCTAGCCACTTTCAAGCGAATAGAGTAATCACTCATAGAAAAATAAAAAGTGATTCAGATCCATTCCA
Organism: Fraxinus pennsylvanica; assembly: GCA_912172775.2. Classification (NCBI taxonomy): domain Eukaryota; kingdom Viridiplantae; phylum Streptophyta; class Magnoliopsida; order Lamiales; family Oleaceae; genus Fraxinus; species Fraxinus pennsylvanica. The sequence continues at coordinate 7,931,469 of OU503042.1, read as the reverse complement.
GACCAGACAATACAAGACTAGTAACTCTTGTACTATCATAGTAAAATGAATGAATTGGGCCAACTTCAAGCAACCTTGTGGATACACAACCATGATAAATGATAATACAAAGATTAAAATGCTTACTCTTATATTCACTCCATGTACCATGGGCAAACATTCGAAGCAAATCAAGAAAGGCTGCATCCTCAGTTCCTTCGAGCTGCACATGAATCCACTAGTTAAAGATGGAATTGTAAAGAACGGAAAAATATTTCCCATATAAGCTTTAGCTGCAGAAAGATTAACAAGCTGTATCAAGAAAGGAAACTAAATATTTACTTGAGTAGCCTGTTAAATATTAATGCATAATATTGATAATAATTGAACTCAGCCATTGTAAAATGTAAAAAATCCTTCTCACATATCGGTTCAGTTTTTATGTTCTCATTCTTCACTCTATTTAATCTTCTTTGGACATTCACGGTACTACCTTGGTCAGACAGCCTTAGGCAGGTCTGATTTTCCTTTTCTTCTGTCTTTCTGCCTTCCCCTTGATCCATATATTTTCCAATTTCGAAAAAGGTTATGCCGTGTATCAAAGTGTCTGTCTCAATTGAGCAAGGTGCACCTCAAGGCAATTTGAGGCACAAGCCAATAAAATAATTTTAAAAATTATATAACAGAATTATGGTCATGGTAAAACATAAACCATGAAGCATGAAGAAAACCCATAATGAAACCTCTCAATTTTGTAAAGTTTGATCTGCAATTCGAAACATAAAATAGATAGACTGAGTAGCAAATAATATTAACACATGAATATAAATGCAAAACTAGACCACTAGCACTAGCCCACAACTAGAACTAAAAGTCAAAAACAAATGAAATAAGACTTTCTATTTGAGAATTTTGCTTGCATTGACTTTAAAGAAAGATAACAGCTGGGAAACAGAACAAAAGCAAAGAGACAAGGCAAGAAAAGCCCTCCAAAAAGCTAAGCTAGATTAAAAAATAGAAAATACCTAAAAACACAAGACCAGTGCAACCCTCAGGTGCCTTAAGGCTTATAGCTTGTGACGTAGGCCTCAATAAGTTATGGTATAAGCCTTGACAAAGGGAACTCAGGAGTAAGCTTTAAAGTTCCTAATGAATTTCTAGCACAAAGCACGCCTCAAGGCATAAAAAGCTCAAGCGCCAAAATTTGTGTTTTGTTTTCGAAGTATAGTTCCAATTATTCAAGAATATAATACACTCAGAACAAGACCCATCCTATCAAGAAAAAGGCTGATCTTTCTCAACAAGCTCCATATTAATGGTTATGTATAATATGGGATAAGGTCAATAACCATTAAGGCATTAACAAATGAACTAATAGGCAACAATTCATCCTACACCAAGCATATTACTCCAAGGCAAGAAAGTATTTGTTAATCGGATAAAAAGGGTAGCAAGAATGGTAAAGTTACCCAGTCCAATTAAAAATATTTCCCCCCTTATAACCACACTGATATAGTTAAAAATCTGAAGTCGTGTCCAAATATTAATAAACAAACTGTTATATACAATCAAAATACCATATATATTTTCCACAAGGCATTCCAAAAGTAAAGGGAAAGTAAAAAAAACAAAAACTATCAGAAAACTAAAATGATGGAGAACTTGCTTGCTCAAATCATTCCACGTCAAACCCACAAAAAGATATATATTCAACTAAAATCAACGGAAAACACTTAAATTTGATCTTTTCGACCCAAAAAAAAAAAAAAAAAACTACACATTTTCTCAATATGCATAAATATAAATGAAACACTATTGATAATGTATACCTCAAGGAAGTTAGGAACNATTTGTCAAAAAAAAAAAAAAACTACACATTTTCTCAATATGCATAAATATAAATAAAACACTATTGATAATGTATACCTCAAGGAAGTTAGGAACAGAGATAATCTCGGAGAAAGCGAAAAGGGAGGGGTGGGAAGTGGCCTCAACGACGACATTTCTGAGGGAGGAGCCCATGAGATTCGACGCCTGCTTCACAAAGTAATCTATGTGCTCCGCTTGCTTTTGCTCAATATCCATCTCTCAGATTTCGATTTCTAATAATCTGCCCCCAAAAAAATTTCAGAATATTTATGCATAAAAGTTCATGTATATGTACAGATGTACCTGTATAAATCTTTAAGGGATTGGAATCAGAGAAAATAAAATCTCCGATTTTGAAAGATGAAATTTAGGGTTTAGAAATACTGAAGACGATTTTGAGTCCCTTTTCTTGGTAGAGACACGGGACGTCTGGCTCGGTGTTCAGTGTGTGTCAATATTTGTTATACAGGTAATTTGCCATCTTGAGACGAAGGTTTCTTCAACCCGAAGCTTGAATTTTGAGAAAACGGTGTGTTTACCCTGACAAAAAATAAATAAATAAAAATCGAGAGATCGAGTTTTTGAATAATAAATTTTTGAATAATATATGATTAAAAAGTATAAAGAAATATTTGAGTTTACGTAAAAAAAATATATTTTATTGTGAGAATGTGTGATATAAAATAAATAATAATAAAAAGAACTTTGAAAGAATAGTTGTGAAACATGGGGTTAAATTTATTTTACAATTAAGGTACTTGTACAAGGTCATTGACTTTTTTAAGTATTGTTTAAATCAATGACAAAATTATGTGCCACATAATATGATGCAAACAAAACTTTCAATCAAGATGTAAGTATAGCAAAACTATTTATTTTACATGAAATTGAATTTATTTTGTAATTTGTTATTGCATTTTGTCATGGTTTCTTTTATAAATAATCATATCTAGTATCAGTAGTATTAGAGCATTCGTATATGTAGCACTATGTAATATGTTTAATTAAATGTGAAATTATGTAATTCATTTAATTGTGCGTTTTATTTAATGACATATTGTGCCGCATAAGCTGGTATTATAACATTACTCCTTTTTTAAGGGTCAATTACTTCTTTTTTTTTCCTTTTATAAGAGTTAATTTTTTTCCCTGGTGACTCACGATTTGCTTCCTGCTATGGCCTCCATCACTGATTATTCTTCACTTCTCAAAGCCATCATAGATATCTTCTCCCCATATTACCTTCATTCCAATGACCACCTAAAATCCCCTCTAGTCAAATCCCTCCTCCATGGCGATAATTATCCCTCTTAGCGATGCTCCACACACATGGCCCTTAACGCCAAGAGCAAACTCTCGGGACTTTGAAACGACCTAAACAAGATGACAGCATTGCACAACTATGGGATCGATGCAGTGACAAGGTTCTCTCATGGCTTCTTACTTCCATTGACCCTTCTCTCTCAATTAGTTTAATATATTGCAGAACCACACATGATCTGTGGACTTGGAGACTCGTTTTCAGTAAAGCAACAATCTCAGAATTTTTCGTTTGAAGCGTAATATCGCTACCCTTCGACAGGAAAATCTATCAATCACTCAATATTACAATGTAATAAAAAAATTATAGGAGAAACTCTCTTCTTTACAAACAACAAAAACATGCTCTTGTGGTGCTCTAAAAGATCTCACTGATCTTCAATCTTCTGAACGTGTTTTCCAAATTTTAACGGGCTTGAGTGATCGGATTCAGCATATTCGTAGTCAAATACTTGCCATGGATCTCCTTCCACATGTAACCAAAGAAGAGACTCATCATCTCTTACAGATACCAGGCCATATTCCAATGGATGGTACAACATTGCAAGTTTGACGTCAACATATTCCACAACCTATCAACCACACTAGTAACCATTGCTGCCCACTCCTCTTATGAATTCTGCTACTTCTGCTATTTGTAAATAATAATGTGGCAAGCTTGACCACACTCGTGATAGATGTTTTGCTCTCATTGGTTTTTGTAACGACCCGGGTGGATCTTACCTGACCCGTTAACATAGACGTACTATCCGCTTTGGGGTGGATCTTACCCCTCACGGCTTTGTAACGACCCGAGTAATTTTCTCCGGCCGTTTAACATATACGTACTGTCCGCTATGGGGAGTAATTTTCTTCCCTCACGGCTTTCTGGACGCGTCCCCCAGGATTCGAACCCAAGACCTCCAACTCATATGGGAGACTTAAGTTGAAACCTGGTACCACACATAGCGGACAGTACGTATATGTTAAACGGCCGGAGAAAATTACTCGGGTCGTTACAAAGCCGTGAGGGGTAAGATCCACCCCAAAGCGGATAGTACGTCTATGTTAACGGGTCGGGTAAGATCCACCCGGGTCGTTACAAAAACCAATGAGAGCAAAACATCTATCACGAGTGTGGTCAAGCTTGCCACATTATTATTTACAAATAGCAGAAGTAGCAGAATTCATAAGAGGAGTGGGCAGCAATGGTTACTAGTGTGGTTGATAGGTTGTGGAATATGTTGACGTCAAACTTGCAATGTTGTACCATCCATTGGAATATGGCCTGGTATCTGTAAGAGATGATGAGTCTCTTCTTTGGTTACATGTGGAAGGAGATCCATGGCAAGTATTTGACTACGAATATGCTGAATCCGATCACTCAAGCCCGTTAAAATTTGGAAAACACGTTCAGAAGATTGAAGATCAGTGAGATCTTTTAGAGCACCACAAGAGCATGTTTTTGTTGTTTGTAAAGAAGAGAGTTTCTCCTATAATTTTTTTATTACATTGTAATATTGAGTGATTGATAGATTTTCCTGTCGAAGGGTAGCGATATTACGCTTCAAACGAAAAATTCTGAGATTGTTGCTTTACTGAAAACGAGTCTCCAAGTCCACAGATCATGTGTGGTTCTGCAATATATTAAACTAATTGAGAGAGAAGGGTCAATGGAAGTAAGAAGCCATGAGAGAACCTTGTCACTGCATCGATCCCATAGTTGTGCAATGCTGTCATCTTGTTTAGGTCGTTTCAAAGTCCCGAGAGTTTGCTCTTGGCGTTAAGGGCCATGTGTGTGGAGCATCGCTAAGAGGGATAATTATCGCCATGGAGGAGGGATTTGACTAGAGGGGATTTTAGGTGGTCATTGGAATGAAGGTAATATGGGGAGAAGATATCTATGATGGCTTTGAGAAGTGAAGAATAATCAGTGATGGAGGCCATAGCAGGAAGCAAATCGTGAGTCACCAGGGAAAAAAATTAACTCTTATAAAAGGAAAAAAAAAGAAGTAATTGACCCTTAAAAAA
>OU503042.1:7876398-7905706 GCA_912172775.2 Fraxinus pennsylvanica | reverse complement strand
AATGATTGAATGATTTTTTCTAAACTAATCAAAGGTAAAATGCTACGACAAAATTAGAGAATATAAATTATCAAAATGAGAAAGCATAAGAAATGATTTCACCAACTTTCAATTATGATTCAATCACATCAAATTATTCCAATTAATTTTTCCATATTTAAAAGCAAGAATCCAATTGTATTTCTCTCATCTCTCTCGAGTGTCGGCTAGAAAGTAATCCTAGAATTCAATCCCAATATATCTATTCCGCATTAAAATCTAGAATTTATCAAAATCTCGATTCTTTTGTGGAGTAAGCTTCATAAATTTTACATTTTCTCTCGAAATCTATAAAACCTACGTTGTGTTAATCTTATGATCGCGCCTAAATTCTCTTCTCTCGAGTGCCGAAATTGACTAGCATCTATTCATTCATTTATTGATCGGGTAATTGAAAGCATTATAATCATAACACAATTAAATATAAGTGGAAAATTCAAAAAGAAATAATTCATGTATTCATCAAACCATAATCTCAAGTTGGCTACATCAAACCCTATCTAAATTGTCTAGCTCATGGAATGGAATAGAACATGAAATCCATACAATTTATAATGGAAAATATAAAAGAAAAGGTAAGAAAGAACTCTTTTGAAGTGCTAATTGAAGTCCATTTTATGATTTCCACCATTTCTTCACTTGATTTCTTCAATTCCTTCTTGTTGTTGTCCTTCGAAATTCAATCTTTTTGTATCTTTCTCTCATTCTTCCACCCTTCAAAATTAGGTTTTTATGGTGGTATTTATACTGCCCACAAGTTACAAGACGGAATAGGGTTGGACCAGGCCTAAAATCTTTTAAAATCTCCATTTTTTCTCTTTCTCAGGATCCAGTGCCTAGGCGCCTAGATTGGGCGCCTTGGCGCCACGTATTTAGCTGATTTTCACCAAGCTGGGCGCCTGGGCGCTCGACTCGGCGAAACGACAAACTGCACGACTTTCAGTATTTTTATCATAACTTTTTTTTACGATATCAGATTGAGATGATTCAAGATCTTTTAGAAAGCTAACTCAAAGAGCTACAACTTTGCTTCAGACATCATCCTCTAATTGGATTGTTTACTATGTTAAAAGCAAGTCTCAATATGAGACTAAAAATCCGGAGCTAAACTTTTTCGGTTGGAATTTGATGTGTGATCACTCTTTGGTTATTTTGATCCCTTTGACATCTTTCTTCATCCAATTGACCATGAACACTCTCAAATATTCACCATGAGGTTCGACACAATTTTTGAGTATTTGCACTTTAGTCCCCGAACTTTGGATATCTTGCAATTTAGCCATTTTCTCCAAATTTGTCAACTTTTACTTATTTTATTCAATTTCATCAACCTACATCACAACATCACATAAAAACAATCTAAAACTCTCTCAAGGGTAACAAAATAATGAATTAAGTGGTATAAATATCGTGAGTTTAGAGCACTCATCAAGCACACGGAAAACTCCCCAACTGAAACTATGATTCCTCACGTTGGTCATAAAACCACTGATGTTTCTTGCTACGAATGTGCTCAATCATTATGAGAATGGGTAACTCTCGTTCTTTCTTAAATAACGCATTGAGCGACTTCACATTGTTTCACGTCATCAAGTTGTATCGACGTCCTGAAAATGTGACTATGCCCAATGTTCGATCCCCATCTTTGTTAGATAATCTCATGCATCATGTGATTTATTTTCTATTCGACCACGAATTTATCAAACTTTTCAAAACTGTAAGCATCTGTAGCTCTACTAAACAATGTAACGATATCACTACCCAGATACTTTGTCATCCCCTGTATTTCGTACATGTAATAACCATGATGTGCCTCAAGAAAAACTTCAGCGATACTATTTATTATTGACTGCCTCTGGTCAGTTACAAATGCAAGGTTCTCGATGTCTCCAATTACTTCTCTCAAATTTGTGAAGAACTAACGCATCACTAAATCATTATCTCCATCGACTATGCCAAATGCAAGAGGGTAAATTTGGATGTTGGCATCTTAACATGTTGCAATAATCAATTTATCTTCGTATCTAGATTTAAGGGATGTACTATCGACTAGAATTAGGGGTCGCATCGCGTTTCGAAATTCTCGAATACATTATCCAAGAGCCATGAAGAAATATTTGAAGTGATTCTCGCCCTCTATCTAAATAAAAAATAAATATCCAAGATTCGTTATCCTCTCGTTATTGCAATACTTGACCAATTTAGTATAACTTTCCTCGATCAAACCCATTAAATCCTCCAACGAGCATTCTTTGGTCTTCTAGGCATTCGATAGCTTATGACCACCTCGTAATCTCGACTGACGTCTTAATGATGTCTGAAGGTCTGTATATTGTCCGTGGGTCCTGAAATTTGTGCATTATCCGTCGACCAATAAATCATGCTTGGACTTATCTATGATCATTTCGACGAATACCCACTTCGCAAGTATGTTCCAGTGCATACTTGCGGACCACAAAGAATTCATTCGTGTCCATCTTCGTCGCTCACAAACACCAACGGCAACTGTCGTCAACTTAGATAATTATGTACGTCGACTTGCTCGATTTCTTCACTTTAAACTCAAAGTTTCGTTTCAATACAATTCGGTACACAACTTCTTACAAATCTTTTTTTTTTTTTTGTTTCAAACCGTTGTTCGTCATGCAAATCTTCATCATCAGGAACCATACATGAACAATTAGAGGACCGTGCACTCGTTCCAGCCTGTGAGCTCCCACCCGTTTCATGTCTCCGATGTGGTAAATCAATCAAATCCTCATTTTTAAATTCATTTTCATTCTCGCTGTCTTGAAATATTGAGAGAATTCCATGCGTAACAGTGATATCATGGTGATGAACAATTGTCTCGAGAATAACCACATAATCATCACGACCTATTTCTATTATGTCTCAAAAACCATTCACATTATGTTCTCATCTATCGAAATCTTCGTGTTCATTCTTGAGGACATTCTTTTTTGCAAAAGTTACGCAAATAAAAGTCGTGGAATTTTGGTTCAATTCAACTAGAATCGTCATTTCAACTTCAGAAGTAACCTTTACAAGTTGAATTGAAATGGATGTATACTCGTTGAATAGAAAGCCCAATTCAATGTCATACTGAGAGGGATCGACGTTAAGCTTATTTTGTAAATCATAGTACATTTTTGCATATGATGTACTCGATAGTATCACAATTACAATAACATAATGTCTTTCACTCGCCAATTTCTATGCCCATTGATCATATTCATTCATTTCAAATTCACCAAGTAACAAATCGAGACTGCAGCTGATCCAATATCTACATTACGAAACATGTTTTTTTCTAAGAAAAATAGATAATTAGAGCAAAGAAAAAAAAAACCTGGGCCGATTGTTCTTCGTGCCCAGGTGACTGGGTTGGAGATTTTATAGATGACCATGCATCCGTCTGAAATAATATACATGCAGATGAATTTTTTTCTGTTCTTGTTTAAAAAAAATTATAGATCTTTTTAAAAAATGTAAAATTATCTGTCTATATCGAAAATAAGATTTAAAGATTAAAACAATATACTAATTTAATGGAAATTAAATTAAATATACGTAAATATACTTACCGATTCGAAATGATGGCTATAAACAATATTTTCTTATTGAGTATTTGAAAAAAACTTATGAGATTTTAAAGTTGAAGTAGATGAAAAACAAAATAATTTTTATCCAGAGTAAATAGATAAAGAAAGTGACTTGATTTTAAAATTTTAATTGGAAAGTGTTTGAATTTCTTTGTAACTCAAAGGGTTTGGATTGTACTACTGTACATAAAAATGGTACATAAGGAATTACATAAAATGATGTGGTGGGAAAAAATTGGACAAAAAGGTTAATTATGTTTTAAATTGACAAATGATAGAGTATCATATGATATTGTGTAATCTCTTATGTAAATCTTTATGTGCATGTAGAAAGATCAAAGGGTATTATTACTTTTTATATAACACCATATTTTTGTAATTGTATAACACACTTAAGGGTATATTTGTTGATTAAAAGGTCATTGTGGTGAATGACAAAAAAGATAAAAAAAATTGGCTCAAGTGAATAATGTATGGCCAAATTAAAAAGTACCCGACTACCACCACCAACTCTCATTCCCACCAACTCACCACCACACCACACCACTTACACATCTTCCCCAATTTCAGGACCCACATCACTTGCATAATCAAAATCCAAAAACAACTCAGATAATCAACTCAAAACAACAGATCTATCACTATTTGCAAACAACGTAGGGTTCCTTTCTATCCACAATTATTCACCATTTCTTGCCGCATTTTGACTTTTCCGCATTCAATCTTAGGTTGGAAGCGAAGGCATTTATCTCAATCCTGGTACTGAGATTTCAAGACAGATTTGTCCCCTTCATTGTTCAGTTCAATAGAGTATACGAATAAATCCTCATGTACAGAGGATTTGTTCACAGGGGTTTTACAGGCCTTTCACAAGGGGCCGGGCCTCACATGTACTAAAAAAAAATTGTGCCGACCCCACCATGTGTGTTGTCTGTACAACATCTGTAAAAAAAATTTCTGTATAACAAGGGGAGTTCTAGAGTATAATTAACAATTTCTGAAAAAGCAATCATGGACGGTAACAATGCACGACTTTGACTATTTTAACTAGAGTACTTCCAAAAAAATGCAATACATAAAATAGGTTAAGGTGCACCAACAAATAATACATGTAACGAGAAGATAACACCAAAAAATTCAGATTGCCATTACATTGCGCATCTCGTATGGCAAGTGTTAGATACACAAGCCATCACACCAAAAATCATAACGAACTGAGGAAAAATTATCTTTTCACAAGTGTAAGATCAATTGTTCATCCTATAAAATAGATCTAAAACTATTTACGAACCATTCCCCCTTTAGATAGTCATACTCCTTTATTAGTTCATATAAAGAATTCAGAGGTTGGGGTTGGCGGTCCGTATGGATTGGAAAAGATGAAGCGACTATGATTTACAGATCTAACATCGCATCGCATTTTTATTTTTTTTAAGATTTATAAAATTCACTATAAATTTCCATTATTTTAGTTAATACAAATTAGGTAGGGAATTTGTACTGAAAGGAAGATTACTCCGATATTGCAATGGCTTATGGTCTCTTCAACCATCTAGGTATCTATGCTTTACTTCGCCGAGTGAAAATGGTTGGTCCATTCACTTTTAAAAGTTCAAACTTTTTTAGGTTATTTGATTAAACATTGTATCAAAAGAAATAGATGTTTAGTGTTTAAGCCGCTCGTTATTTACTAAAATTCACATATCAAAATTAGTTAAAAGAAAATTCGCTATGCAGTAAATAAATATAACTAAAGTAACTTTTTCTTTGTTTAACAATTTGAATTTTAAAAAAATATTAATTTAAAGGTTTGAAATCTTTATATTTTATGGTCAAAACCTACGCCCCCTCTCAAACTCCCCACCCCCTCACCAAAGAAAAGAAATAATAATAATAATAATAATAATAATAATAATAATAATAATAATAATAATAATATATTTGTCGAAGTTTATGAAATTATTACTTGGTCCAGTCTCATGTAAAATTGTTCGGGTTAGATATGGATCTTCAAGTCCATGTCGACTACTTTTCAATATTTATTTCTGAAAGAAAATAACAAAGAACTAAAAAAATTAACTACCAAGGCTCGTCTCAAGACGGCACGCCAAACCTTACATTCCTTAGAATATAAGTACGTTCGGAAGTGTTTAAAAACAATTTCACTTATAAACATATAAAAATGAACGGTTGATAAGTAAATAGTATTTGTATGTCCTCAAAATGTATGAATACAAAGATGATTTGAGTATTTGTAAGCAGTTTATAAACACGAGTCGGACTTAGGAACGATTGGGAAGTGTTTATAAACAGATAAAAATGAGTAATAGACAAATATGTAGTGCTTTTAGATAAATGTGTAGATAAAAAATAATTTGACAAAAAATATTTATAAACATTAATTTTTATAAACACTTTTCAATGACTTTACGTACAAGTTTCTCAAATAGAAGTGTCAATAGTGTGTGTCGCCTAGGGGCGGATTAGGCAGTACTGGGCTCTAGATCAGTGCTGTCCAAGCCCACATACAAAATTACTGCTTAAAAAGAACAGAAAAAAAGAAAGGTTTAGCCCATTAATCCACCATTAAACCCACTCAAAACTCATTCATTTATTTTTCTAGTCCGTATATTCAAACTTTAGAGTGTGTTTGGTAGAGATTTTTGGGAGAAGAATTGATTTTTGAATAGTGGTATGATGGGAAATGTGTGGTTGAAAAAGAAGAAAAAATTATTGATGTGATGGAAAATATTATTTTATTGAAGATTGTGTGGTTGAAAATGAGAATCGATTTACTGTAGAAAATGAGAATCTGAGAATTGATTTTTGAATAGTGATATGATGGGAAATGTGTGGTTGAAAAAGAAGAAAAAAGTATTGATGTGATGGAAAATATTATTTTATTGAAGAATGTGTGGTTGAAAATGAGAATTGATTTACTGTAGAAAATGAGAAGTTTTACCAAACAAGCTCTTAGATTTGCAATTAAGTTGAAAGCCAAAATCCCCAAAGCCATTGAACCTTGTACGTAGCAATAACGAAGCCGTTGACTGACGAACGTCTTTGGCTTTAAGCATTTAACCAATATGCAATAGTTGCAATTTTTAAAAAATATATTTTTTTTATTTTTATTTTTGGGCATGTACTTTTTTGTGATCTATTAGTGCCTAAATTATTGAGGGTTTTGAAAATGAATAATGTGGTTAATTTGGTTGCATAGAAAAAAATACGACTTTCCTTGCGCTTTGTGTTTTTTTTTTTTTTCTATTTTCTTGTATTGGTACAAAATGGAGCAAAATAATTAATACATTTGTACTTTCCTTTCAATTTTCTAAAGATTGGAAAAGTGGGCAGAAGTTCATCTGGAGGTATACATGAGGTTATTATACAAAAAATTCTCTTTTGAATGTTCGGATAAAGTGTTTTTTTGTTTTTATGCATTTAATACCAACGGCCGTAATTTATTTAATAAGAAACGTTAAGACTCTAGTAGGATATGAGAATTAACATATATATTTCACTTGTTGGACATCCACTTTGTCACAAATATGATGGCATAGAGAATCTCTTTTGGCATGAGTTCGTTGAAATTTTTTTAACTTCAGCCCACCTCTCAACATGTTTATCTGGCTCCGCCCCTGGTGTCGCCTAAGTCATGCAATGCCTATAGACCGATGAAGTGACAAGACTCATATCGGACAAGAACTGATTCTGAATATGAACAATCGAATGTCATAATTCTACCACTTCTACTAGGAGTGGCCTTTTTAGTACTAGCTGAACGTAAAGTCATGGCTTTTGTGCATGCAATAGGTGCAATTTTTAAAATATATATATTTTTATTTTTGGGCATGAATTTTTTTGTGACCTATTAATGCCTAAATTTATTGAGGGTTTTGTAAATGAATAATGTGGTTAATTTGGTTGCATAGAAAAAATTACGACTTTCCTTGTGCTTTGTGTTGTTTTTTTCTATTTTCTTGTATTGGTACAAAATGGAGCAAAATAATTATTACATTTGTACTTTCCTTTCAATTTTCTAAAGATTGGAAAAGTGGGCAAAAGTTCATCTAGAGGTATACATGATGTTCTTATACAAAAAATTCTCTTTTGAATGTTGGGATGAAGTGTTTATTGTTTTTATGCATTTAATACCAACATATGAGGGCCGTCATTTATTTGATAAGAAAAGTTAAGAAGGTCTAGTAGGATATGAGAATTGACATATATATTTCACTTGTTGGACATCCACTTTGTCACAAATATCATGGCATAGAGAATCTCTTTTGGCATGAGTTCGTTGAAATTTTTTTATCTTCAGCCCACCTCTCAACATGTTTATCTGGCTCCGCCCCTGGTGTCGCCTAAGTCATGCAATGCCTATAGACCGATGAAGTGGAAAGACTCATATCGGACAAGAACTGGTTCTGAATATGAACAATCGAATGTCAAGATAGCTATTCGCATTCACACGTATGTGTTCCATGCAATTTGATTGATTTGCGATGTTCAAGTGTATATGTGGCTACAAAGGCAAACTAAACATTTTTTTTATATATCACTTTGTATTAATATTTCTTTTTTTCATAAATACAAGTCACGTTCGCCTCTTTCATTAAGTTATGCTTTTGACATGAATTATCCAACACATTCTGACTCATCACTCATCCACTTTCGACGATTTGCATGGCCCTAGCCAAATTGTCAAAAGAATTGATGATTTGGATTGGATTTATCTGAATTGTACTAATGTTATTCGACTGAAGTATGAGATCCCATTATTTTTGCTAGCTGTAATGCAAGAAAACATGGTAGTGACCCACATTGCACAAAATATGTCATCCCATGAGCTTCGCCTATTCTAATCAAGTTATAGTGTGCGCAGCGCAGTTGTTGACTTTTTTTAGCTAATTCTCAAATTGAGTTATTACATTTTAATTTATCTTAATTGGGTTATTGAATTAATTTAATTTTCAATTTTTGCCATATTGTCATATTTCACATTTACAACTCACAAACTAATGAAAATTGTTCAGTTAATAGTCATGTAGTAACTTATCTTCCATGTAACCACTATGTGGCACACTGGAAATGAAATTGACAAAATATGGTATATGAAAAGTGATAATGTCATTAGAGTAAATGTTTAAATGATGTGTTTATTTTATTTTATCACTTTTTATGACATGTCGTAGTGGTAAGTGGACATATCACGAAATGAGTTCGTTTCATATAAAATGAGAGACAAATATTTTGTATTTATTGTTTTTTGTTGCTTATTAAACATATATATATTCCTTAACAATTTTTTTTTGCACAAAACCCGTTATCTAGAAAAGACGTTCTAATTAATGAAATGTTGAAAAAAATAAGAATGTGACTGAAAAGTTGAAAGCATAAGTGAGACATTGAGCAAAATATTGAAAACCTTAATTGCAATTAACATGTGGTGCAACAACCAAAAAAAATGGTATAAATATAAGGATTATTCCCCTAGTACGAGGAAAGTTTCACAGGCTACAGAGTGCTACTATGGCAGCATCCTGTCCATATGTTTTTTTTTTCTTTTTTATTCCTATCTTTCAATGATGTTTTGCCATGTGTTATATGTGAAACAATTCTGTGAAAAAAATTTGTACTTGCGGCATGATTCTAAATATAATTATCCTTTTATTTTAACATTTTACAATGTGACATAATTGTAATTTTGCATGCCACACAATAACTACTTAAAACATTCGTTGTGATATGACTATCAATTAAGCATTTTTCATCAATTTGGAAGCTCGCAGTTCACAGAGTTGTGAAACTTGAAATTAAATTAAAGTTCAATGACTCAATTAAAATTAAGAGCTTGTTCGGGAAAGATTTTTTTAAAAATAATTTCCAGTCACACATTCTACGAGATTCATAACATTTTCCTTTTTTTTTTAACCACGCATTCTCGAAAAAAAGAAAAATTCAATTGAAAAAATCTTTCCAAAACAAGCTCTAAATTTATGTTAGTAACTCAATTGAGATAAGTTAAAATTTAACGACCTAATTAATATTTTATTAAAAGTTCGAGGGCTGCAGATGAAATTTACCTTATTTATATCAACAAATCCTTCGACTATGTAGAATAAGTTGTGCATTAAGTTGAATCGTTGATACGGGCAACGAAATTCCTAGACATTTTCCGTGATTTCTTCTCATGGTAGCTTTTTATTATAAAGGTTGGGCCATCATGTTTGGAGCAATATTTTGATCTATAATGAATTTATAGGGTACAAAAGGTTTTTAGATTATTTACAAAAATAGTTTTGCATTGTCTAACTTTTGTGGGATCATCGATTTATTTCTAACAATAGTCTATTAGATTGAGAATACGAGGACAAAAATGAGTAGACCATTCCCCGAATAGGGGGATTTGGAGTAAATTAACGCTGGCAATTTATACGGGTCGAAATAATTTGCATATGTTTAACATGTTAGAGTGAACACGTCAATTGAAAATTTTCAGTACATTCTTTTATTTAGTCTTTGTTTGGTAGGGATTAAAATTAGATATTATTAGATTTTGATAAAAGTTGATGAAATATATAATTAAAAAATTGTGAATCTCATGAAATATATGGTTAAAATTAATTGTTAACTTGGATTTAAATTAAAATATGAATTTTAATTTCAACCAAACAAGGCTTAGGCCCCATTCGGGAGGGATTAAAAGCCAATTAAAATTGAAAATATGGTCGTTATTGAGTCTCACTCTTCTAATAAAAGTCAACAATAACGGCTAGTTTTTCAATTTTAATCTCTACCAAACAAGCTCCTAATTGACAGTTCTGTAGGTTCTTTATGTAACATTTAGATTGAACAGAGTCTAATGAATTCGATTAGCCATTTTCACAAATNTAATATTTCAATTCAAAATTTACATGATTTTCAATAGATTGCAGTATGTCCCTTTCCTCCTTTTTCCTTTTTCCCGCTCTCTAGGCACTATTTGAACGGATCTCTAGGTTTGGGTAGTGTTAAAGATTATCTTTGGTTAGTTTTTACATTTACCCTCAACTTATTTAGATTTTTTTGATAAATAATTAAGAAAAATGTAACGACGTATTTCTTTGTAAATTTTTATAGATCTTAAATTTTTGTGTTGACTTTTGACTGAATATAATCGTTTACGTTATTACTGCTCTCGATGATGATGGAGTTTTAGTTGCATAATATCCCTATTCGTTATTTTGCCACCTCGGTACAAGGATGAACATTTGGGCAAGTACCATTTCCTTCGTTTGCTATTAATCACGTTTTCTCTTCCAATAAAGACATTTTATCATAAAGAGAACTCTCACACTAAATAAAATCCAAGAATTTATTTTTGTTGTAACCATTAGTATAAATAATAAATAATTGTATTGATATTCATCTTATTCTAATTATCATCATGATTCACGAACAAGCCTATAAATATATACCCTCATAAAAGATAAACGAATATAAAAACTAAAAAATTTGAGAATTCGTGCACTTTGTCGTGACATTCTTACGTAGTATAGAAAAAAGTCACTAAGGAGCCCTTGTGGATAATTGCTTAAGGCTAAAGCTATTGTGTAAAAAAAAAAAAAAAAAAAAAAAAGAAGAAGAAACAAAATACCCAAAAGATATTCATATTATTGGATAATTGGACTTTAGGAGAAAAAGGGAAATGGAAAATAATTTTTTCCACCGTGGTCTACCTTTTGGCTTTTGCTTTCTCCACCCCTTTTGTCTCCTTGATTTATTTGTCCTTAAAAGGATCCACTCAACTACGCACGTAGGAATCCAACACAAATCTTTTCGTTGCTGTTTAGTGTTCTTCACGATGTTTCAAGATTATCAAATTACGTGGATCCAACAAAATAAATGTAAAATAACGCCCTCTGGATAGAACAAGAAAGAATTTATTGCTCTTTTATTTTCTTTCTTTTTTCAGTAGCTCTCATACACTAAAATCGGATCTTATACATTTGTAGAATTTCATCTGCCGCTTTTTTATTTAAAATAATGTTCATTCAAAAAATTAACAATTCATATATATGTTTGTCCGCCAAACTCTAGCTGTATTTTTTTTATCTATTACTAACGTAATCGAATAATATTAAATTAAATTATAAAAAATAAAAATCTTATATTCTAAATATGACTCCTTGGAGAACGTGGGACAAATATACCAAAATACTTTCTTTGTATTCTCTTCATTTAACTGAAAAAGTAAAATTGAGATTCTTTCCCTTAAAAACAAACAGAACACCGGCCCCGGGGGTTACTAATGGGTTGGTGACAACTTTATGTCTCATTTCGCATTTAGCTCTTAAGGTCCGTTTGATTGCGAATGTGGAAAATGAGTGAAAAAAAATATTTTACAGGGAATTGATTTACTTAGAAATTGTTGTACTGTGAATTGTAATTAATTGTGTTTGATTGATATAATTTTCCTTGGAAAATGTTGAAAGTTTGGTGTTCGTTGGACTTCGTTTTTAATGAAAATTGTCCATTAAAATGATAATATTTTCTATAATTGGGTTTAGAATTTGTTCCAATTGCCCAAAAAAATAAAAATACCGAATACCATTCGTTTGGCTTTGTTTTGCATGAAAATTGTCAATAAAAGTGATTTTTTTTATTATTGTGTCTAGAATTTTTTTCAATTGCTAAAAAAAAAACCTGGATAATATTTACCCACCAAAATATCAAGAATTTATTTTTCTAAAAAATATGAAAAATTTGGAAAGTTGAAAAATATTTTCCCGACTACAAAACTTGGAAAATGTGTACTAACAAACGTGGCCTTAGTGCCATCTTTTATACACAGTAAGAAAATTAGTAAATATTATGTTACGATAGTCGTTATTTATTATATATGGATATGTGAAAAAAATAAAAAAAAGGATTTTTCAATAACTACTTGTGGTTCTTATTAAAGGCAAAACTCGATCTCATAAAGTTAAACATATAAAGATAATGTGATCAATTAAAGATTAATTGTAAAATTAAAATTAAAAGTTAGACTTTTGAGGCAAGACAAACGGTACAATTTTTCTTCATTTCCTTTGACTCGACATCAGTATAATTTGAATCTTCTTGAAATGAAAATTCAAGCAATTACACAGTAATTACCTGATTAGGGGTAATAATCATCAATAATTAAAGAAAATCCACTAAAAGGCAAACAAAATTACTCCCACTTGTCTGGCACTCAATCATCTCACCTGGTCCCCTATATAGCCAAAAGACAGCCTTTTTCTCTGTACAATCAGTATTTTCAAAAAGATTATGGGTAATAAATCAATGACAAGATGATGGAATTAATTGTTTCAAAAATAATTAAACTTTCGAATATGCGTTCGACGATTTAGGCGAAATTATTTAAGTGGTAGACGAAATTTACACTCGACAATGATAGAATTAGACGGAAATTTGTGCCACGTACGTATTCCGTCAGTCGAGTCAATAAATGAATTTTAACAAGATGAATATTTTGATAGGAAAATTCTATTTGTACAATCTCGGTTGACAACCTCTCACATGCGTGCGGAGTTCGCATGTTTAAATTTTTTTTTTTAAAAAAAGTGAAATTTCATGTGAGTGGTTGTCAATCGATGTTGTCAATCTCGATTATACAACTAGCATGATATTTCAATAACATTTTAAAGTTTAGCGGCGACTTGAGTCAAAGTTTAGCTATTTATAGTCCCCAAATTCATGAATAATTAATTTTTAAATACTGTATATGACGATGACAATCAGTGTTAATAGAGGGAATTTCTTGGAGTGGAGATTGACTGGAAGGACTGTAGTGTGGTGAAGTGAAGTTAGTGTGTGAAATCATCGGTTTACTGTCCAAATATTTCTGCGCCACCGGCCCTGTTTCTTGTTCCGCCGCCGCCGGGATCGGTGGGTTAGTGCAATCTAAAAGGTTTTGATCTTTTCGTCCGCCAATAGAGTTGTGTCATGGGGTGCACGGCATCGAAGCTGGACAATGAGGACACGGTGCGACGGTGCAAGGAGCGGCGCCGCTTGATGAAGGAAGCGGTCTTTGCTCGCCACCACCTCGCCGCAGCCCACTCTGATTACTGCCGCTCCCTCCGCGTCACGGGCTCTGCTCTCGTGACATTTGCTTCCGGTGAACCCCTTTCCGTTTCTGACCAGACCCCCGCAGTGCTCCTCCGCAACCCCTCCTCCGTCTCAACCACTGCCGCCACCGCTGCCGCTACCACTAAACCATCCTTTAACCCTCCTCCTGCTCATCACATCTCTTCCCCTCGCCCTTCTTCTCTCCACCCCCCTCCTCCACCTCCGTTATCCACCACCTCCACCCATCACCAGCAGCAGCCCCCACCGCGTCGCAAAAAACCCGTCAAACTTCCACACATACTCTCTGACTCAAGTTTTTCATCCTCACCTCTGCCCCAGCAATTCGACCAAAAGTTCACTGACGATGCGAGAGCTAATTCAACTTACTCCGGCACCCCTTCCCAGGCATCCTCAGTATGGAACTGGGATAATTTCTATCCTCCGCCCTCTCCTCCCGACTCCGAATACTTCCGGAAACTCCAAAATAACAAGAATTCATCTCGAATTCGGCAACAGCAAGACGATCGTTACACTAATGTTGATGATGATGATAAGGAATCAATCCTTACATCAAATTCCCAAGTTCGCGATCTGGACGATCAATTTCAAAATCCTTTTAGCAGCAGCAACGGACAATTTGATGATAAAGCATCCAATTATTCATCATATTCTCGTTATTCGGATAATAGCAGCAGTTATCCAAGAAAACCTACGAGCCTAGGTCCTGTGCCAGTGCGAAAGGAAGGACTCCATCCGAAAAGCTGGGAAAGCGAAGAAGAGGAGACGGAGAGGGAGGAGGTGCAGTGTAGTGACTGGGGTGATCATGATCATGATCATTATAGTAGTACAACAAGCTCTTCTAACGAGGATGAGGATTTGAAGTCCAGATCTAATGCTGGGACCTGGTCGAATTTCGGACCAGTGAAAGATGAGGCTCCTTCTCCTCATGTGGGGGATGCAAATGCGAATATGAATTCCAAGTTCTCGAGAAAACTGGAGAAGCTTTCATCCGGGGACGGGAAGTCATCCGTCAGTTGGGAAAATAGTGTTAATGAAGGGATGGATTCTGATAGGAGGATTGTGGTTAGGCACAAGGATTTGGCAGAGATTGTAAATGCAATCAGGGAGTATTTCGACAAGGCGGCTTCTGCAGGTGAGCAGGTTTCTGAGGTGCTTGAGGTCGGGCGGGCTCAGCTGGACCGGAGCTTTAAGCAGTTGAAAAGTGAGTTTAGTTATTGGATTCTTGAATCAAGAATGTTTGTTCTTATCAAGAGTGTTTGTTCTTTCTTAAAACTTTTTATCACTAAAAAGAATCCATCTTTTTACAGTTCAACATTAGCTTTAGCTATGATGAAACATTATTGTTTGGGTTGTCTTTGCCTTTTTAATCAAGTCTCTACTTGAAATGCTCTTAGTGATATTGAAGTTTTTGAATTGAAATGCTTTAAGTGATATTGAATTGTTGTCTTCATGTTTTGATTGATTTTCATTATTTGGCATCACAGAGACTGTCTATCATTCGAGTGGAATGTTGAGTAACCTGAGCTCTAGCTGGACATCGAAGCCTCCAATAGCCGTTAAGTACAGGTTGGATCCCAATTCGATCGACCAGCCAGGTGGTCCAAAGAGCATTTGCTCGACTTTGGAGCGGCTTTTGGCTTGGGAAAAGAAACTATATCAAGAAATAAAGGTACCAATCTAATCCATTGTTCATAACTTTAAGTTCATTTTCATTCTATTTGATTCTTTGTGTTGGCACAAAGTGATGATCTCTTTGCTGGGTTGTATATTTATGGTGAAATGACAAAACAGTCCCCTGAAAGTAAAGGAGCCTTGTAAAAATTTAGCACTTGTATCATTTTGGTTTATGCTTATCAGTAACTGCTAGTGAAAACACCTTTCTTGGGCAATCTCTTAGGATTTTACATTAGAACATGCTGGTGGGTCTGCCTTCCCAACTAACTATATCCTTGGTACTAGCTGATGTTTGCCTGTCAACAAGGAAAAACATATGAAATAATTTTAATGTTAAATGACTACCTCTGTTTTATATGCAGTTAATTTATCAGAATTTAATATTTAGCGGGTTGAGTTGCTTGATATGTCATTAAATCGTAGTGCGAGTGCAGTTAGTATTTAGCCTTTACAATATAAGGATCCAGAAATTCCTGTCAACAATTTTTGTTTTCAAGATCGAACCATAAAGATGTAAATATGCACTTAGTAAAATTTGAAGGCCTCGTATAGTCCTCACTTTTGCTTTTCTTGTAAACAATAAGCAGTTATTTAATGGTTAATTGTAAAGGCTCATAAGCATGTCTTTTAAAATGAATGTATAGTTCTTGATATTCAACTACATGTGGAACTTTAAATTATTTAGCTTTGCTTCATTCTACTGGTTTAACTGTTATTGCCTGGATGACAATGAACATAGGCTAGAGAAGGAGTAAAAATTGAGCACGAGAAAAAGTTGGCAGCACTTCAAAGTCAGGAGTACAGGGGGAATGAGGAAGCCAAGTTGGATAAAACGAAGGCGTCAATACAGAGGTTGCAATCCCTAATTTTTGTTACGTCTCAGGCTGTGTCTACAACCTCCTCTGCTATCACCTGTCTAAGAGACTCTGACCTCGTCCCGCAGCTTGTTGAACTTTGTCATGGGTAAGCACAATCTCCTTTTGTGTTTCTTGAACTAGAAAATCGATTTTCCTGAAATTCTATACAAAGATAAATTATTGTGTTAAAATTTTATTAATATTTGATGTTGATTCATTTAAAAATATGATTCTAGCTAATATTTGTATTGATAAATGAATTTAGGTTCATGTACATGTGGAAATCAATGCATCAATTTCATGATGTCCAGAATGACATTGTGCAGCAAGTGCGGGGACTTGTTAACCGAGCAACCAAAGGTGAATCAACCTCTAACTTGCACAGGCAGGCTACACGTGATCTCGAGTCAGCAGTATCAGCCTGGCACTCTAGTTTCTGCCGAATGATAACATTTCAACAGGATTTTATCCGTTCTCTACATGGCTGGTTCAAGCTTACTCTCCTTCCAGTCAACAATGCACCAACTAACGACAACTGGGAACAATCCGAGGCTTTTGCCTTCTGTGATGAGTGGAAACTTACACTCGACCGCATCCCAAATACAGTAGCATCCGAAGCCATCAAAAGCTTCATTAATGTGGTTCATTCAATCTCTTTGAAACAAACCGAGGAGCTCAAGATCAAGAAACGAACAGAAACTGCATCGAAGGAGCTTGAAAAAAAAGCTTCCTCTCTCAGGAACATTGAGAAGAAGTATTATCACTCCTACTCTGTGGTCGGCATTGGCCTACCTGAAACTGGGCCTGATAATGGGCATGCTTTGGATGCACGAGACCCGCTAGTCGATAAAAAAGCCAAGCTTGCAACTTGCCAAAGACGGGTTGAAGATGAGATGCTGAAACACTTGAAGGCAGTCGAGGTGACCCGAGCAATGACACTAAATAACATTCAGACAGGTTTACCTGGAGTTTTCCAATCTATGGCCAGTTTTTCTGCCTTGATCACAGAGGCACTTGAGGCAGTTTGCGTCCGCTCTTATGCCATTAAGTAGATGAGCATCTATAGTTTACCTTATATTGTGTTTTTTTAGCTTATTATTTGGTTTGGAGGCAATCTGAAAATAGAACGCCTCACACTTTTTTCGGTGGTGGGCTTGTTTTTTGACAGTTTATGTTAATTTGGCTTTTCAGTATGTAAATATGTGGGGATAGGAATAACTCTGTAAAAAAAAATTGCTTGCACAATTACATGAGTCCAGATATTCAGTGTTTTCCAGCAGATGATAAGTTGATTGCGCTTTTGCTTTTGTTTAAATTCTGGCACACCCCTTTCTTTTATATAATCGGTCTGTAACTGTTTAGTTTAATATATCAAACATGAATGCCTGAACGCCAATTATAGACATAGTATCGAATAGTACAAATTTATAAGAAATACCTTTTTCTTTTATAAAAATATATTTCTTTAATATTGTAGAGTACTATCAAATTGTCTCCAAGAAACACGGGGTACGTCCCCAGCTGCATGTAGCATGTTAAAAGAAAAACCATGAGAGAAGTTTTCTCAACTACCTCTTGCTGGAAGTTTAGTACTGAACTGCCAAGAAACATGGACTATCAGATTGCATGTTGGCTTGGATTGTTTCCTCAATAGCCTGTCTGAAAAACAGATTAGTGATGAACCAAATCTTTAGTCCTCTATTACAAGTTAAATAGCAGCTTCTTTATTGCTTACAGCGGTTTTCTTGGATCTGCAGCTCAAGTCTCCAACTGGGTTCTTCGGTCTAGTCAAGGGGTGGAAGGTAG
Source organism: Fraxinus pennsylvanica (assembly GCA_912172775.2). Lineage (NCBI taxonomy): Eukaryota > Viridiplantae > Streptophyta > Magnoliopsida > Lamiales > Oleaceae > Fraxinus > Fraxinus pennsylvanica. The sequence continues at coordinate 7,887,609 of OU503042.1, read as the reverse complement.
ATCCAAATAGACTAATTAAGTTGATATTTCAATATAGGTTTCAAGATTCATGAGGAGATCGAAAATCAAAACATTTAGAGCCTGTTTGGTAGGGATTTTTGGGGGAAGAATTGATTTTGAATAGTGATATGATGGGAAATGTGTGGTTGAAAAAGAAGAAAAAAGTATTGATGTGATGGAAAATATTATTTTATTGAAGAATGTGTGGTTGAAAATGAGAATTGATTTGAGAATTGATTTGAGAATCAGAAACAAACATGGCCTTAAATAAACAATCAATCAGTTTAAAATATTTCAAAATTTATGTTACCGAACGAGCCACCTGGATCATATTAAGGTAAAAGCGCACATTGGCTAAATTTGAAAATTGCAACCAAGTTACCAATATATTCTTAGGTTAGACTACCTTATTTAACAAGGTTAAATGGAATTCATGACTCAATTCTATTGTCACAAAGTACAACTGATTTTCTAATATCTACTCTTAAAATAAAAGCTACTTTTGATACCCAAATACCCATCAAAATTTAAAAATAAAATGGATATAATCCTTTTAGTAAAGCTATAAACTTTACAAAATTAATTGCAACTCGTTTAGAGTTTGATTTATCTTACTTGAAAGTAAGAGTTATTTTGATATTACTTTTAAATTAAGTTACTCAATAATTTTCATAGCAAACAAATTATTTATTTGAAAGCTTACTTATTTAATGTACATTTTTTAAGCCTCGCACTAATTTATTCCCAGCAGAGATAAATAAATGAGAATTCTACTCAAGGGAGCAAGAAAAATGACATGATTATATATAAAGATTTCCTGGACTATGATAATATCACTAAAATAAGGAAATATTATTAGAATTTTCATCCTTCAAATTCCACATAATTTTGCAGCTGAGTTCTTTAATACATATTGACACGTCAGAGTCCTCGATAAGAATGATAAAAACATGGATTTTACTATTTGTACAATCATCCATAGCAACTTTGTTGACACTGTGGTGTGTTGGCAAAAAGTTGTGGCTACAAAAGTAACTTTTTGTTAAAACTGTCGAATGACGTAATGTCACATGACATTATGTGAATAAAGTTGTCAACAAATTTGTACATCAAACATGACTTTAAAAACATACCAACTACAATTATCTAAATGGAACTGTAAAAAATGCAGCCAGATAAGTAAAAAATTATACATTAGTAAAATGTTGAGGAGCTGATTCATCTTACGCCTTCCCCCAATCTTTCTGCATTCTCTAGCAGGTTGATAACTCGGATTGAATAAAGAACAGCTTGGATGGCGTCATGAGAAGGCAAATCGCCTATCAAAATAAATGGGAAGTATCTATTTTCAAGCACATAATATACACAATCAGGCGCCGTACAAAATTTAGTTGAATTTTGTAACCTATCATATGAAGCTCAAATCGAGTCATATGAGTGGATACAAAATCAATGTGTTGAGAAAAGTTGATAAGGAACAAGAAAAACCAGCAACAAGAATTTCGTCAAAATGGAAGATTTGAACAAGATTATGAATCACTGTCTTCAAACGATATTTGCTGCCACGGTTATAAGTGCTTGAAGGCTTCATTATCAAATAGTTTGCAAAAGTAAACAAACTTTAATCCAAGTTATAATCAAGCAAAACCAATTTTGGAAATGAACTTTTACAACAAATATATAAAACTTGAATTGAACTTTTGATTTGGATATATGTGTATCAATTTGATGTTTGTGATATGTTTTTCGACATGAAAACCATCCATATATATAATACTACAACCTCCATGCACGAAAAGAACCAAAAACCAAGCCAAAAAGGTATGAAACCCTTCAAAATGACGCCATAATTCAAAACCCCATCAAGCAAAATCGAGCGCCCACCCAGTTCATCAAATTTGCCCCTGTAATTGCAACACAAGGCCGGGCGACCACCCAACCTTCGTCCATGCCATTTTTCGGCATTTAACTTATTTGTTCTCATTTTATTTTCACTTGTTTTTCTCATGGTTGACCACTTCCATTACTTACAAAATCACTCGTCATTGTTAATTTGAACAATATCCAACAATCTCCCACTTGTTCAAATATAAAATAAGTACAAACTCAAGATTAACTACACTTATTCATAGAGTATGTATATCTTTCGATTTAAATCCAACCTTAGTGTAAATCTCACAAAGTGATCATCGAAATCATAGGTAGCATAAAAGCTTTGAACCTATTATTCCTTGTGATGATACAGTATTTCACATACACAAGTATCAAGTGTTTTAAGTTCCATACAATCTCGTTTAACGCTCTTATGGCCTTGCGTTTCTCCTATTCATAAACTTTTAAGAGAAAAACGCCAACTCTCTATTACCACCTCGAAATTTGTATAGGTAAAGTTCTTATAGTATCTTTTTCACTTTTAGAGATACTTGATCCACCGATCCGAACTTTATTAAGAGTTATTGAAGTTCAAACCTTGTATTCATGACAACCAACACTTATAACCTAAGATAAGGTTTAAAGAATAATTAAGTGTTGAATCTATCCACTTATCGAATAACTTGTTGTTACTCAAGTATACTTGTTAATACAGTCAGGTAAGGTTGTCGTTATTGATGGATTTAATTACGGAGTTTTAACCCCCATCCTACTAGTTGTTATCCATACTAATTCCCTTATGAGTGATTTGGTGAACGGGTCAACCAAATTTTTATTTGACTTCACATAAGTAAGTGAAAATTATTCCATCTTTGATCAATTTTCTCAAATAATTATGTCTTAGACTCTTATGTCTAAACTTACCATTATACACTTTATTGTATGCTCTAACTAAAGTGTCTGACTATCACATAAGATGGATATTGAAGAATTATTCACTTCTCCTAATGGAACTTCATACATAAAATCCCTAAGCCATTCATCTTCTTTTTCGGTTTCAGACAATGCCACAAATTCTAATTCCATAGTTGAGTGAGTAATAAACGTTTGTTTCTTGGATTTCCAGGAGACCGCACCTCCTCTAAGGATAAATACCCAACCTAGGTTGATTTACTCTCACCAACATTAGATATCCAACTAGCATCGGTAAATCCTTCTAGAATTGCCAAAAACTTAGAATATTGGAGACCTAGATAATTGGTTTTCTTCAAATAACCAAGAACCCTTCCGATAGCCTTCCAATGCTCTTCACTTGGATTTCTAGTAAACCGACTAAATTTACTAATTGCAAATGCTATGTCGGGTCTTGTACATTGCACAATATACATTAGACTCTTGATAGCACTTGTATACTTAAGTTGTGATATAGCTCTTATGTAATTCTTTACAAGTTTTAAATTTGGATCAAATGGAATGTTAGCCTATTTAATGTTCATGTTTTTGAACTTATTAATGAAATTCTCAACATAATGTGATTGACTTAACATATAACCCCCACTTGGTTCGATGACTTCGATACCTAGTACGGTATCAACTTGATCAAAATCTTTCATTTTGAATGTGGCGCAAACATCTTTATTTTTTTTATACCTTGAATTTAATTGCTCACAATAAACATGTTATCCATGTATAAACAAATCAGCATAACTTGATTATCACAGACTATTGAATATTAAACATTTATCAACATTATTATTGTTTAAATCTAAAAAAACATTATTATTAAATCAAACTTTTCGTGTCATTTCTTTGGTGCTTGTTTTAATCCATATAAATATTTTATTAACTTGTATACTTTATCCACATTTTCAGGTAGAATAAAACCTTCTGATTGTTCCATGGACATCCTCATCGAGATCCCCATTTAAGAATATTGTTTTAACATTCATTTGATGTATATACACATTATAGATAGAAGTAAAAGAGAATATAATCATAATTGATTTTATTCGTGCAATTGGTGCATACATGTCAAAGTAATTTATTCCTTCATTTTGTCGATATCCTTCGCCCACTAACCTAGCTTTAAAGGTAATAAGAGTACATCTCCATTGTACTTCCTCCTAAATACCTATTTGTAGCTTATATATTTTGATTTAAGTGGTAAATCGACTAAATTTCAAGTGCTATTTGACATTATTGAATCAATTTAATCATTTACAACATATTTCCAAATTGTGCTACATCCAAATGACATTGCTTCTTGATAAGTTTTAGGATCGATTTTCATTTGAAGAATAAACAGAGTAGTTCTTGTGACACTTTTCTTATTTCTCTCAACTAGATAGAAAGAAATAAGTTGAGAGTCTAATTCATCTGGTCATAGCACTTTATCTTTTTGAGCTCTTTTACTTCTGCAAAGTTAACTTATTTCAGCATTCTTGAAAAGTGTTTTTATTGTGATCTTACAAAAATAGGAATCTCCACTTGAGATTTCCTTAGAGAATTATTATCTGAAGATAACATATTTTCAAAGAGCTCTACTTCACTGGATTCAATAGTAACATTGGCTTCCATGATTAATAAACAATATGCCTTGTTTTTTGAGCATATCTTACAAAAGCGCATTTGATCCCTCTAAGACTCAACTTAGTCCTTTAGGATCCATATTCTTACTATAAGCAAGACACTTCACACTTTGAAATAACCAATATTCGATTTTCTCCCTTTCTACAATTCATATGGAAAAACTTTAAATCTTTTAAAAGGAATCCTATTAATTATGTGACACGCACTTAATAAAGCTTTACCTATAAGTTAGATGACAACTTAGCTTTTAATAACATAGCATTTATCAATTCAACTAGCGTCATATTTTTTATCTCAACCAAACCATTTTGTTCAAGTGTTTTACATGCACTACATTGATGTATTATGCCATGTTGTTGACAAAAAAATGTTAAATTCACTCGAGAAGTATTCACCTCCTCTATCACTATTAAGAATTTTAATCTTTCTATTTAATTGATTTTACTTCACTTTGTATATCTTAAATATGTTATAAGGCTTCATCCTTATGTTTCATCAAGTAGATATATCAAACCTAAAATGATCATCTATGAATATTAGGAAGTATCTATTACCTCCTTTAGTCAACATTCCAGTTATTTCACAAACATCGAAATGAATTAAGTCTAGCAAATTAGATTTCGTTTTAACACCGTGAAAATGTTTCTTAATCATTTTAGACTAAACGCATAATTCTCATTTATTATGTTCTATGTTTTCATATGAAATCATTCAGATTTTAGCCCCCGTTTGGTAGATATTATTGCAAAAGAATGAATTAATTCTTTCAAATCAAAAACAGTAAATGACATCCATGTATTATCAGGCAATTGACCTTTTATCCCATTATTTCGATTTTGCCCTCCATGAAAATTGAGTAAAAAACCAATTATTTTCCATAAAAAAGTGATGATTGCACGTATGTTTCTCGTTTATTGTACGGGGAAAACATTTTTATCACGTAATACCATTCATTTGACTTTGTTTTTCATAAAAATTGCCAATAAAAGTAATAATTTTTGTACCCATCATGTCCACAATTTCATCCAATAGGAGAAAAAAAAACACAAATTAATGAACAAAAAAAAAACCTGAAAAAAAAAGACCGGCCCTCGTTTGATCTACATTATTATCTCATTAAAATGAAAAATATGACCGCTATCCATCACATCAATATTTAAATTCAAATTTTCTATCTCTTATGTGGGTCTCAATAATGGCTATATTTTTCATTCTCATTCTACAATAATTTGGCTCAAACAGGGCCCTAGATTACTTAAATCCCATCAAAATGGTGGGAATTTATTTTCATCCACACTATGGAAATATTGTAACCGTGTGAGGCCAACCAAGATAATCAATTGCAATGAACAAAATAATGGTGAGACTTTATTTTCATCAAAACCATTATGATGTTTTGAGGGTCGGGTGCACTTGATTTTCACACAACGGAATTAAAAAAAGAAAACAAACGAATCATTTCATTGTTGCTGTGCCATATAATCGCGAAATCTGTCCCACTTACTTCGATGCATTTTCGGAGCGTTAATTTTAGCATGCATTTCATCTTCAGTGGTTGGTAGCTCCACCTCGAATGCATCCTCATCCGTTTCAGCTGTAGCGAACGCCGCATCCACGACTTCAGAACAACGTAGAAAATTATGAATACCCATGTCGCAACAACAACGGCAACTTGAGTGCAAAACGAATAGCTGGGCATTCAATTGAGGATTTGCCATCTTTCTTTCCAAACACCAAACACACATTCGATTACATTCCTGCAGAACGAGTGTTTCTAGTTAAACCGCTCACGAGCATTTCGAAAACGACGATGACGACCCGTTCCATCGTCGCGAACCTCTTGAAAATGGTACAAGATATCTGATCCTTTGTAAGGTGCCATATGTTGACCCCAAAAAATGAACTTAAGAGATGTCGGGTCCACTCTTGCCACGTCAAGTGCTGATCCAGCACGTTTCTACCGGAACGAGAATGGTGGTTTGACTGTAATGAACGTGGGAGGCACTCTCCGGCGAAAGACACAAATGTTCGGGCTCCGGCGATTGGATTTGGGCAGCACTCGCGCTATCAACAAGTGCTTGATCCGTTTTCCTTAACTAAATCGCTCCCTTTGTAATGAAATATATGGAAGGATAGATATGAGAACGTATTGTGTATTGTTGGAATATTAATGTGTGTTCTTCCTTGTGTTTTGTAAGACAAAGCTAAGCGTATAAATATTTTATTTTATTTCTTGATTGCATCCCCTTTTTCAGTACAAAGAGAGGTTATTTATACTAACCTAGCCGGCATGGTGACCATCCGATAACATCCACTTGGCGACATCTCCTAGACCAAAGGCTCACATCACTGTCCATTCATCGTATTCAATGGTTGCAAAGGGTCAGCCGTGCTAGTAATAGGCTGACACACTGACATATTAAAAGCTATAGACACTTTAAAGGCTGACACACTGACATATTAAAGTTACAAACACTTTATTACAGACGTCCCATCAATCAGTTCCATGAGATCTTTGAATCTGTTGGGGGAGGGGGGCAACGTCGGCATCAGCATGTGTTGAGGTCAGTTCCTGGTTTATGGACACCTGGTGTAGTTGAGTTTCGGTGATTTAGTACTTCAGACATGAGGAGCCTCTACATTGCACGAAAGGACTTTAAGCAGGCTTTCGTGATTTGGGCTGAAGGGGGCATCAGACAACTACAGCTTCGGCACTTGCATGACTTCGGACAATGGCCTCCTCTGTCGTCCTTGACTATGTTGACTCTCCCAATGACTTTTCAACTGGCTCTGCGTTCACTTGACTGTAAGGGACGCGTGGCTGTCCATGTGGATATGCTGTGTACATGGCAGTCCACGTGGAGTGCTGACTTAGCACCTCTAATTTTGGGGGGTAACACCATATATCCCGGTTGATGTGCGAACCCCGAGTCTACCAAATAATAGTTTCCCGCTGCTGGTTCTGGGAAACAAATTTCTAGACTATGTATTGCGCGTGCCAGTATACGAGCGTTGTGCGTATTCCCAGTTGTGCCAGCAAGCACGAAAGTGAAACACAAATTAAAGTCACAAATCAACAATACATTTTGCGTTGGCACTCCTTTTCGGCCAATGAAGTTCACCCGCTCGTGACGTGGAAGTACAGTTTTCACATGCGTTCCATCTATCACACTTATGCAATCTTCGAACAATGGATGCTTATTCGGATCTGGTTTGTGGGGATCTGCACCATCGTTGTAGTTCGGTCTTGGCTGTATGAGCCGAGCAGATAACACAACGACCGCACGAAGAACCTACTTGAAGTACTGACATATTGTTTGCAATAAATGATTGAAAATTGTATTCACCTGTCGGTAACCTTTTCCATGCGCTAATATGCACAAGAACATACCGACCTTCTCATATATATCGACTTGCTGGTTACTGCGTAGGCCGTATTCATCCCTCAAGGTATGAGCAAAGTGTCGTAGTTGCTGTGGGTACATCTGGAACTCATGATAGCACATTTGTGCATTCTTTCCTCCATCGCTTCCTTCATAAACATATGACCGTTCCTAGCGAAAGGAAATCGTCGGATGGGACATTGTTGTTTGCGATAGTAGTGTGACGCGTCGCTTACTGCAATTAGACAAAACGTCATCCATTTCATGACGTTATTTGCCAGTTGGCCAATGAACTCTTCATCATCGACTTCTTCGTCGTCTTCTGATCCAGAAAGAATATCACAGTTAAAATCTAACCTGTCCATGATGTAATTATCCAAAATTATTGCTTTAGCTAGTAATTTTGCAAAAAAAATTATAAGATATTGAAGCCTTCTCTGAATGGAATGATGTGTTACTATCATAGCAATCATCCCAAGTATTTTTATATACGCAAGTTTAGACTGTTTGCACGTGAAATCATCCCAATACATGCAATACATTTATTAGTTTGATCTTCTTGCCGGACGTAAATTGTAAATCTATGCTTTCTTTACCAACAACTTTGATTGAACTTCATTCCCCATTTGAATGTGTTCATCATCTACTTCATCATATATTTTGAAAAGGGATCTATTATTGCACACATGTATGGTGGCACAAGTATTATACCACCATCCATGAACCATTCCTTTGACCGAATTCACAATGCTCACGGTAACAATAATGTTGTCAACGAAGTTTACTCTGCCTTCTTGCATTGGTTGTTTGCAATATCTACAATCTTGAGTATAATGTTTGAGTTTGCCACACACATAATAAGAAACTTTGAATTTCTTCCTATTATTTTTGTTGGGGTTTGAGGATTTGATTTTCTTGAAATTCTTGTATTATTTGTTTGGTTGATCCACGACATGGGCTTTAGAAGTGCCCTCATAAGAATATTCACGCTCATCTCGTGCCCTTGACTCTTCCTCTATGCGAAGATGCTTTTGAATCTCTTCCAAAGAATAATCTTGGGAACTGTGAAAAATTTTCTTCATCTAACTCTTCCATGAAGATGACAATTTCGCAATGATTGCACCGACTTGAAATATTTCGGGAAGATCAATCTTCACAGCCTTTATTTTATTTACAATAACTTACAACTCATATACTTGTCCTAACAATGGCAAGTTATCCAAAAATTTGAAATTAAAATATTTAGAAATCAGAAACTTTTTGTGACCATAAACTTTTTGCGACCTTCTTCCTCGACCTTGTATCTGGTTTTCAACGATTCTCATATTTCATTTTCCGAATTGTTATTTATGTAGAGATCATAGAGGCGATTGGAGAGAGAATTCAGAATGTGTCATTTACATATCAATTCATCTTATTATTCCTTTTCGCCCTTATTTTGTCGGTGTCATTTGGGGTTGGTTCCGGCAATGACGCCCAGTCTGAATCCAAGATATAAAAGATTTTCAAGGTTGTAAGAAGAAATCTCAACTTGTCCTTCCATGATGTAAAGTTTGACCTGTCGAATCTGTCAAGCCTGAGAAGATTTTGATTCATTATCTTTATCATAGTCATAGTTGTCTCGTTCTCCATGTTGAAAGTACCATTTAAGATTGTTGAGAAAAGTTGATGAAGAACAAGAAAAACCGCAACAAGAATTTCGCTAAAATAGAATCACTTTCCTTAAACGATATTTGCCGCCATCGGGATAAGTGCTTGAAGGCTTCAATAGCAAATAGTTTGCAGGACTAAAAAAACCTTAATCCAAGTTAGAATCAAACAAAACAACACTTGGAAAAGAACTTTTAAAACAAGTATATAAAACTTGATTTGATCTTTTGATTTGGATATAAGTGTATCAATTTGATATTTATGATATGTTTTTCAACATGAAAACCATCCATATATATAATACCACAATCTCCATGCATAAAAAGATACAAAAAATAAAGCCAAAAAGGTATGAAACCCTTCAAAATGACACCAGAATTCAAAACCCCAACCGGAAGGCATATTTTAAGTTGGAAAGTGCTGGATGAGATTTTGGAAATAATGTATTTTGAAATAGTAATTTTTGGGAGAATGTGAACAATATCCAACACAGTTCATCAAATTTGCCCCTATAATTGCAACACAAGTTCAGCCTTCACCGTTTTTTGTTTTCATTTTGTTTTCGCTTGTTTTCTCATGGTTGACCACTTCCATTACTTCTAAAATCACTCCTCATTATCTGATAAAAAAATAAAATTACTCATCATTATTAATTTGAACAATATCCAACACAATGTGCTAATTATCACTCCACAACAGATTTCACTATTTTGCTATGTATTGACGTTGCAACTTACAACACAGATCGATATTTTGGAAAAAGAACAAGTCTTTGAGAAGCAATTTACTGAATAGATTATCGGGCTAGTCCATTTTATCATTTGGAACTGAAATTATGTTTCATTATGAAATAGTAATCAAGCCAGCTTGCCTTAACATATATGAGCGTATCACATGAAATAGATAATGCATTCACCACGAAAATTAAGCAAAACTAATAATATTTCGTAGATCTTGTCAATCTATAGTGAAAACATCCTCTAGTGACTAAAACAGATTAGAAGACGCTTCAACAAACTCATCTACTTCCATATCTGTACAGAGAACACATGAATTACACATAATAAAAATTTAAAAAGGAAGGAATTGATCAACAATGATATGCGAATATGTGACATCTAAATTATAAAATAGCAAATCACACCACTTATAGTATGTAACACTTTGCATACTAAATTTTTTAACTATTTTTTATTCTCTAAAAATTCAATTACTGTTATAAAATAGAAAAATAAAAAGAGAGAGTAATAAAGAAGATAATAAACTTGTGTGTTTTATTAAGAACAAAAACTTCATATTTCTATGGAAAAATTAGGGATACAATGGTAATAAAAACTAGGGCTGCAAAGATATAATTGTCATTAACTAATAATCATATTATTTGTAATACCCCCTTAAATGACACATTACAGAATATCCGGCTCATTAATACCTTGTTAAGAAAAATCAATGAGACAAAATTTGAGCTAAGAAAAAAGATTAAAGTTGCTCCTTGTGATTTTAAAAAATAAAAATTCTTGTATCAAGTCATCCATGTTTTGTATGTCAATGTCTTCAATGTTGCAATTCTGGTGAAACATGTTTCGTGTTGTCTTGTTATAGCCTTAAAATAACATCATCTTCATATGAGATATTTTATCAACTTTTGATGACTGTAGTAATAGCTAGCTCTTATTGATCTCTTCGAGAGTATCATTCATATATATATATATATACA
>OU503042.1:7849344-7876299 GCA_912172775.2 Fraxinus pennsylvanica | reverse complement strand
TATATATATATATATATACATACACTTTGAGGGTAAATGTCTTTTATATTATAAATATTCATTACAAAGAATGCCTTGAATATTCATTATATAAAGAATATGCCTCGTTAAAACCTTATTAGGAAAAATCATGTAGAAAAATCTTAATAAATGAAAAATAGTACCTTTTTTTTTAAATACACTACATAAGTTGTATCGTTGAAAACTTTGCAATGAAAATCCAATGAGGCAAAACTTTAGTCAAGGAAAAATAGTACAATGCTTATTTACTCACCCTCACGATAATATCTCTTGAATTATATGATTCATGCATAATAAATCTTTCAAGGTAACATTAATAACCACGCTATATGAGTTGACTATAATCAAATTTATTATATGCATATCAAATTCTATGCACTATTTTTTTTTTTTTTTTGAAGAAAACAACCATATATTCCAAACAGCATGAAGCTGGATACAAGGAGAGAAATCTCCTACACCATGCTCTCCTCAGAGAGATTTAGTGCACCCAATGCAAAGAAAATACAACCACCAACAAGAAAACAGAGACAACAAAAACAGGAAAAAAAATAGGAATGGAATCCGGCCAATGAAGATGGAAGCTGTCTTGGAAGGAAGGAGCCATAACCGAAGCAGAGCCAGCAACACCAAATCCCTCCAGCCGATCACCAAATCCTCACAACAGCAGGGGCTTGAAAATAGTAGCTGAGAACCCACCTGAGCAAGGACAGGAGCTCGCCGGAAAAGGAGGACCTGCTCACCCGAACCCAGAGAACGCCAAAGCAATAGAAGAACTTCTGAAACCCAGGTCCAAACCCACGCCATCAGCAGAAAAGAACCGGCATCACCCAGCCATACACCGCAACCACTTACCACAGCAAACCAAACACCACCAAACCAAAATACACAAACCTCAAAACCTCAACCGGTAAGAACCGGAGAGGGAAAACCTCCACCAACCGAAGCCAGGGAGGAGACCACCTCCACCGCCCGAAGACTGGGAGAACCAACTAGGACTCCGAAGAGCCTAGAAATAAACCTCACCTATGCTACCAGAGGGAGGACAAAACCAACAAAAAGCAGGGGGCGAAAGGAAAACGGTCGGACGAGTGGCACAAGGTCACTCGCCGGAAGGAGGCGCAAACGATCGAATTTACATTCACCACATGATACTTTATCTATTTACAAAAGTTTTCGCGAAATTTATTATGTAAAGAGTCATACATTTTATATGAAGACTTTATTTTTTTTAATTTCATTTTGCATAAGTATACACCTTTAGGTATTCGGACTATAGATCCAGAAACTTCAAATTTTTCTAATGAATTCAATTTTGCAAGGACCTGTTCATTTATTTGGCCAATTATTTATTCGATCGATCTACTTCAACGAATATATTTCGATTCCTCGTTATATGATGCAATACATCATATGCAAAAATATTATCAACAACTTTTTATTTTTCGATTCTATTCTTTTCTAATAACGACATGCATCATTATGGCATGAATTGAAAAACTATATAGATGCGTGTACTGACATGCCTTTCCCAATGTATTTCAAAAGGCTGGGCAGAAAAGTTGGGTAGAAATATATATTATCAAACAATCAGGCAACCTAGTTATGATGCATACGTTTATAAGAAAAAAAAAATTAGATGTTACGAAATTAATTTTGGTACACGTGGCAGATGATTATGCTTATAAAAATTATTGCATTCTAACTAATCCATTTTGATTTTGAGATATCGTGCTGATAACATGTTATAAAATAGAGAGAAAATAGAAAATAATAAAGAAGTCAATTGACATGTGTGTTTTATTAAAAATCAAAACCCCATATTTATAGGGAAGAATTAGTGATACAATTGTAATAAAAACTAGGGCTGTATAAATGTGCTTGAAATGGCTTGGAAGCTGCAATATAGAAACACCACATTTGATCCATTCACAATTCACAAACAACTTTATATAGCAAATATTTTTGAAATACTTTTATTACTATCTTCTATTCTATTTGTGCTCCTATTCTCGAGTTGTTCATCTCCATCTTCCATCTTGGATTTCAAATTCACCTTTCCTCATGTCACCTTCTCATATATTGAACCTTATGATACCACTGTACAAACACAAATCCTTGTATCAACCACACCTCTTTATATCGGTTTCTCACTCGTTGAGAAAGCATATATAAGCACGATTTTATAAAAGGGTTTAAAAATATGATAATAGAATCGATGTCTATTTAATTGGACAGGAATCAACTTGATTGAGTTAGCGAGGATCGAAAAGAAATTATAATAAATATTATTTTTAAACCACCTATTAAAAGTAATATATATATATATTATTGATGAGAGAGAATATATTTTAAATAACAATATGATGAAAAATATGTTGTTAAAAGTAAGGAGGGAAAAATTATTAATGTAATAAAAATATTATTTTATCGAGAAATGTGTGATTGAGAATACGTTTTGAATGAAAGAATGTATTTTTGAGAGAGTATGTACCTAACAGCAAAGAATAATGCTACTTGCAGTCGCTCACTGCAGCAATCGTCCTATGTGGCATAAACATGTCAAGTGTGTATTTGATGCATTAAATGTGATTAAAAATACCATATTAATGTATCAAATAACTATATGCAACGTGTATGCCACATAAAACGACTGCTGCAGTGAGCAACTACAAGTAGCATTACTCAACAGCAAAAGTTAAAACCTCACCCTCATCCTCTCACTTCTCTCTCTCTTTCTCTTGCACTGAATGTCTGAACATTGCGGCTACTGTTTCACCAAACCCTACTTTCTCTTTCCTTTTTCGATCCTTTCTTAAAGTTCAGAGATCTGTTATTTTTGGACAGTAATAATGAATAAATAGTTCAATTAGGGGTTAATTTTTCTGACATACACGAAAGCTAGGGTTTTTGCTTTCAGTGCTGCGGGAGGAATGGCGACACTGAATCCGTTTGATTTACTGGGGGACGATGATACGGAAGACCCGTTGCAGCTGATTCAGAAGATTGAGCCGAAGAAAGCACTGGCTCCCGCTGCTAAGCAGCAGGCGCAGCAGCCGAATAAGCCAGCTTCCGCTAGACTCCCCTCAAAGCCTCTCCCACCAGCTCAGGCTGGTGAGCTCTCTGTCTCCGTCTCTGTCTGGGTGCGGCGTGTGTGAGTATCTGTACACGTGAATGCATGTATTGCCGCTAATATTTGTTTCGGAAATTTCTCTTCTTTTCTATCGAGTATTTGAATATTTTGATTCTCGAATTTTCAAAATGCGAACAATAAAAAATACAAAAAAAATTAGAAGAAATCGGTTAATGTAAGAAAATTTGCTTCTCTATTTTGTGCTGTATGGGTGGTGAATGTGCAAATTGACATCCTTTTTAACTTTTGCCTATGGGACAAGCATGATAGAGCTTTGGTTACAGATTTTTTTGTTTTTTAATTTTTTGCTCTGTACAGTAAACTGCTGAAATAACAGTTCTTCGTAGTTCCTTAATTTCACGAATGATTCCACGGCAATATTGGGGCAGTTATAGGATCTTTTTCTTAAAATTCTTTTAATGAAACAGGCTAGTCTTTTACAAGGACGTGACACTAATTAGCAACATGCAAAGAACAGTAAAAATCTCTAATTTGAAAGTATAATCTTGAACATTTTAAACGTCTCTTTCTCATGGCAATGATTTCTAGCCATTCTATTTTTGTTCAGTATATTAAATTTCAGATCTATTTTTACTGAAAACAAAGAAGAAAAAATTGAATGAATAGTGCTATGTAGCCCCCACGGATTGCAACCCAGTCTAGGTGGCGCTAAATAATAGGTTAAATGAATGGTGAAATTAAATCATTTAATGCCTCGTCAGCACTACTTAAAATGGGGTTGCAACCCCTTTGGGGGCTAAATAACATTACTCATATTGAATACAATTCTGCAATTATTATCGGTTTTGGTCTTTGCTTAAAAGTGAATTTTTGTTTATTTTGGCTTAATTTCTGCTATAATACGTCTGTCATGTTATCAATTTCCAGTTTATAGTTAACTGAGTTTTTGATAGTTTAGGCTTAAATGTGAATTATATTTTTATTTATTTTTTTCAGCTTAAGATTCTGTTATTATGTAGTTATTAATCCTCGAAATAGATAGCACCTCTCCTCTTTTTATACCCAGTTCAAGTGACTACCATTCAACACATCTCTTTGTGCATGTCAATTTTCTTTATTAACAAGATTCTGAAGTCTATATTGTTTCCCCTCTTTTATGAAATACCTAATTGATGATGAGGGGGTTTCTAATTCTCATTGAGTTGATGTCCATGTAACAAATTATAACTGTTCGTAAAGTTGTTAGCGAGGATTATTCCTATTAAAGAAGCGATCCTGCACTGCTTTTGTGCTGTTCTTCATGCACAGGTGCCTTTTTAAATATATGCTTCTATATAAATGATTGGTTTTCCAACCTCATTTATCTGGAAAACACTTAGCCCCTGTTGGAGCCCCATTTTGATAAGAAAATATATTTTGGAATAGTGATTTTTTGAAGAATGTGTGGTTAAAAAACAAGGAAAAGTTTTGGGTTTACATGTAAAATTATTTTATGGTAGAATGTGTGGCTGAAAATGAGTTTTGAAAAAATGAGTTTTTGAAAAATGGGGACCAACCATAGGCTTACTTTTTTTTTGGTATATATGTTATATTGGTCATCCAATTATACAACCGTTATTTCCTCTTCTTGTATAATATATTCGATTGTGAGATATAGAATCATTGATAAAGGTTTGACGATTAAAATGTATTTACATCAAACATATTTATTGTGTTTGTGTTCATGTGGAAGTATTGCACTGTGAAAGAGCATTTGGTTGAATTTTGATTAGAAACAAAGGTTGATACTAGTGCATAAATGCATATTCTCTATGTTATGGAGGCCTGTTCCATGTCTAGGTCATCCTGCTATTCTCTCAAATTCTTTATCAATGGGTGTGCTAACTTAATTTCACTAGTTTTTGAGTGTGTGAGAACTTTTATGCCTGTATGGTAGCATTTATTGCTGTGCAATTGTTCATTTGAGTAGTCAGGGAGGGAAAATCTGAATTTGCAAGAGGAGGCCGTGGTGGTGGACGTGGATATGGGCATGGCCGTGCTGGTGGTAGTGGGTATAACAGAGAATTAAGCAGCAGTGAGAATTTATACAAAAACAGGGATTTTTCTGGTGGAATAGTTGCAAACGAAGGGCCTGATACGGGAAAATCTTCTGAGAGGAGTGGTGGCTTTGGCAGTCCTCGTGATGCTTTTCGTGGTGGTCGCCGAGGTGGTTTCAGAAACAGCTATGTTGGGGAAGGGGAACAGGAAAGGGAACGACCTCGAAGGGTGTTTGATCGCCATAGTGGATCTGGCCGTGGGTATATATCCCATCTGTTTGCTAAATCTTTGTGTTATTGATTTTTGTGATTCAACATTCAACGTCTATTTTAAATTGCAAACTCAATTTTTATGCAGAAATGATATAAAACGTGAAGGATCTGGCCAAGGTAACTGGGGAACTCAGACTGATGAACTCACTCGGTCAGTATTTCCTTGTTGCCTTCAGCCATAATACTATTAATATGATGACTTGTTCTCTGTTTCACGTGTTTTTCTTTGATCTGTCTATGCTTGTTAATCCAGTGTTTCCTCCGTTAACTTTTCTTATTTAGAATCACTGAAGAAGTTAATGAAGGTGAGAACAATCTGAATGTTGAGAAGCCTGCTGTAGAGGAGGATGCAGTGAATGGAAACACAGAAACTCCTGCAAAAGAAGTCGAAGAGAAGGAACCTGAGAATAAGGTGAAGTAATTTACACATTAATCTTGATTCAATTATTTAAATTGTAGTTTCTACTACTTTCACGGGCCACTATTTAATCCTTCATCATTTAGAGATCTTTGACGTTGATAAAGGGTCCTAGATATGTTACAGCCAAACACACTATTAGCCTTCTTAGTTACCTCTAGTACAAACTTTTTGCCATTTAAATGAGGAACTCAGTGGCAAGCAGATTAAGAATGTCTCAAAACATAGCATATGCATTTGATCAGCGTCCAGGTGATTGAGTCCATCACATGCATCTCCAGGCTAACTGTTTTGAAAATTCAGGAGATGACACTTGAAGAGTATGAGAAGGTTCTGGAAGAGAAAAGGAAGGCTCTGCATATTCTTAAAACTGAGGAAAGGAAGGTTGACATGAAAGTATTTGAATCCATGCAACAACTTGCGAACAAGAAAAGCAGTGATGATATATTCATCAAATTGGTGAATCCGCTGACCGTCCCTGCACAATTTACTTTTGCTTAATCATTTCATAATTTATCTTCCACGTGCTTCAAGCACTGATGCGTTTATCCTCATTTTTATTGCATCCTGTAGGGATCTGAGAAGGATAAGAGGAAAGAGTTAGCTGACAAAGAAGAGAGAGCTAAAAAGGTAAGTATTGTCCATGTATACTTTCTCTACATGGAGGTGTGAGTCAATGTGTAGTCAGGAATATACTGCATATATAAATTGTTTTGCTTAAATCGGTAGGGTTACAAAAATTCTAAGTAGTCAATTTGATTTTGATCGTTGTCTATTCAGGAGGTCATGTTTGGCCAAGCTTAAAAGTTTACCTTAAGTAAATTTACTTCTAAATGATATCTAAGTTTACCTTAAGTGAATTTACTTGTAAATATAATTTAAGTTTTAACATTAATATAAACAATTTTTTTATTGGTGACAGTTTAAAATAAGAAAGTTACTTGTATTAATAGTATAGCATAAACAGAAGATTTGCCATTGAGATGGGTAATTTTATTTTACATTTTAAGGAAAAAGTTAAGTTCTTTGAACAAGTTTTACCTGAAAGTAGCTTTATCGTATTTTAGGCTTTTAGCCCAACCTGTGCATGAGATATTGCTTTCTATTGAGGGGAGTAGTGGGTGGGAACGGAAAGTTTTGACTGAACTTTTGTCTATTTGGATGGTCAGTCTGTCAGCATCAACGAATTCTTGAAGCCTGCTGAGGGTGAGAGTTACTACAGTTCTGGTGGTCGGGGTCGGGGGCGTGGTTCCCGTGGAGGCCACAGTGGAACAAGTCATATACAAGCACCTTCAATCGAAGATCCAGGCGACTTTCCTACATTGGGTGCCAAATGAGGTGCCTGCTTGCCATGCTCTTACTATTTATCTCAGTTTTCTCCCAGAGTGGCAGGATTAACTAGAATAATGGTGTATTTTATATTAAATGGTTGCTAAAGTTTATCGTTAAAAACATCTATTTTCATGCGATACCCCGTAATTTTTTCTATAATATCATGCATCTTAACTTGTTTGATATTCGGGGCATGTGAGATTAGTGTGACTGGATATTTATTACTCAGTTTTGGTTTGTATGTTGAAGTTTTTGTTTCTTTAGCATCACAATTGTTCCAGTCGTTTCTTTTTTCGTCCCTTCAATAGATGAAAATGATTTTTCTATTGCTCGAAAATATGGAATTTTTGCACAACGGTGTCACCAAAACAAAATCTGGTGGTTCCTTCACAGAAACTGGGACGAAAAGGAATTGTTGGAGGAAATTGGTTTTCTTTGTTTTTCCTTTCTTAACAAAGCGAATTAAATCTGTATCAGATATAATGTAAATAAATTAGTCAATATTTGAGCTCGTCTTAGAAATGAACATTTTTTGCATGTCTTTGAAATAAGAAAACTGACCTACAGAACTTTCGGAGGTTACTGATAACGGAGCAAGTTGTTAGAATTGTATAAAAAATACTCTTCTGAAACCCTAAATAATCCCGCCAAACATTCCTCCGTCTCCAATTTTTCTCTATTGATTAACCAACACCCACCACTAAAATCAAAGCCTGTTATGGTAGAATAAGCCACAACTACCAAATTTGAAATCCTCCACCAACGTTCCCGTCGACAATACATAAAGCAAGCTTTGATTCAGCATGGTGGGACCGAGATCATAGGAGCACAGAGGTGGAATTTGACGGTACTTAGAATGGCGTTGGCCATAGGTATGGTGAAATAAAGCTCTTATACGACGGTGACTTTCGACACCACGTAAACTTCTTAGATGGGATTTCGACCAAGAATAGATGACCGCTCTTCTGGGTGAGTGGCTTGAACTAGAAGTGCTTGGCTTTAATTTTCCTTTTGCTTGTGTTGGTGGTGCAGATTTGGTGTGTTTTTGTAGTTGTTTTGTGGTGGTGGCGGCGGCAAAGGTGACTGCAGTTTTGTGGTGGTGGTTCAATATTTACAAATTAAAGAAAGGTAACAACAATTAACCAATAACATATAGTGGAAGTCAAACACACAACATGATTTGAATGTAAATTAACATACATGGACGGACCCTTATGGGGGTATGTGCGGTCAAATGACCCCACAATTTATTATTATTTTATTTTTTTTAAAAATCTGTAAATTATCCAAACCTTGTCCATCGCCAAGCCCCCTCCTTTTTAAGAGGAAATTAAAGCATACCAGATTTTTGAACTTCCAATTTCAAAATTCAAATTTACAAGTTTTTATTTCAAAAATCAGATGATAATTAAAATTTTAAATATTATTATTATTATTATTTAAAAATTAAACTAATCCATCTCAAACCTAAAACCAATTTCAACTCTTTTCTCCATCTCTCACTTTTCTCCCTTCTCACTTTCTCTACCAACCTACCACTATCACCGCGCCGTCGCGTTGCCACCATCGTCGCCGTCTGATAGCTCAATTCTCCTCCATGTCCTCTCCTCTCCTCTGTGTGTGTGTGTGTGTGTGTGTGTGTGTGTGTATATATATATATTCTATTTTGTATCTGCCAGCTGAACCGTCCGATATGTGATAGCTCCTCTCATTCCTCTTCTTCGATGGCGTAACCTCACACCACTAATGCGATGCAGCCCATACCGCCGCTGCTCTCTCTCTCTTCCATCACCCAGTCGCTGCTCTTCCTCCCCTACCAAACACGTTGAGCATCTTGTGACTGTCGTTGCGCGTCCCTTGAAGTGGCACCGCAGCCGTAAGTGGTGGCCATCGCGTCGTCGATGAGTGGTGGTGGTGTTGGCGATGCAATGACGTGGTGTTGAAGTTGTTGGTGATGGTGGGTTTGGTGTTTGTGTTGGTGGTGGCTATTCTTGTGGCGACGGCAACGGTCATATATGGTGGTGGTTGTGACCGATTAATTGGTGGATCCGATTTGTTGGTTTTTTTGGGCGGCTGTGGTGGTGATTTTCTTGGATCTTGTTGGTGGCTGTGGTGGCGGTGGTTTGTTGGTGGTGATGGCGATTTTGGTGTTGTTTGGGCGGCGATTTTGTTGCTTGCGATTTGGTGTTTAGGCAACAATATTGGATAATGTTGGTGGCAGTGGTTTTGTTGGTGGTTGGGCGGTGATTTTATTGATTTTTGGGAGGCAATTTGGTGTTTGGGCGACAATGTTGTATCTCGTTGGTACAGTGGTGACGGTGGTTTTGTTGGTGGTTGTGGTGACAATGCAGTGGTGTTGGTGGATTTGAAGTTGAAAATTTATTGGAGGTGGTTGGCGATGATGATGGTAGGGTTGGAGATTTTTTTGAGTTGTAGGATGGGGGTGGTGGTGGTTCCAGCGACAGGGTTTCTATTGCCATGCTGTTGGTGGCAGTGGTGGGGTAGTAGTCATAAGTGTTGGTGGTGGTCATAGATTATTTGGTTGTTTGTGACCACTAAATTGATTAATTTGTGACCGATAAATTGTGACCAATGAAAAAGATAAATTGTGACTAATATGACTTAAAAAATTCTTAATTTGTGATAGATAATTTGTGACTTGTGACCTATAAATAAATCGCGATGTTTCAATTTTTGATTTGTGAACGATGAACAAATTATGACCTATAATTTTTTTGAATTGTGACCGTAATAAAATTTGTGATTTATGACCAATGAATAATATGTGACTTATTAATTTGATAGATTTGTGACCGATGAATAAATTGTGATGTATAAATTTTTGATTTGTAACCAATAAACAAATTGTGACCTGTAAAATTTTTGAATTGTGACTGTAAAATAATTTGTGACATATGAAAATTGTGATTTGTGATCAATTATATGGAATTTGTGTTATATGGAATTGGTAAAACTAAACCTCTTAGTTATGAAATCTTCCTTTTTTTAATCTTTAAATTATTCAAAGTGGAAATTACACAAAATTAGAATTTTAAAATTCCAATTTCAAATTTCAGATATAAACTTTATTTATACAAAAATAAGATATTAATTAAAAAAAATTAATATTTAATAATTAAATTATAAAATTAAATTAATATACAGCCACCATACCCAATATCCCATCCAAAACCTTAAATCATTTTCATATTCTCCTATTCCTTATCTCATTTCTCTAACATTTCATTTCTCTATTCCATATCTTTATCCCAACTGTCGAAAATTTTCGCCAGAGACCACCGCAGATTTTGCCGCTACGATGACACGTTACAGATGCCCACTACGTGAACGGAGTGTGAACGACACATCGTAGCTATCCACGGTGTGAACGGTGTTGCACTCAGTGGCCGCTGTGAATTGGGTGTGAACGGCGCTGCATTCAGCGACATCGCTGCTACAGTGCAACGTGAGCGGCGTTGCAGCAGCTGTGTGTTTTCAGTTGGTGGTGGATGGGTGTTGTGGTGGTCGGAGGTGATGGTGAGATGTTGTTGGCAATAGGTCTGTCGAGGTCGTGGTGGATCTGGCGCGACAATGTGGTGGTGTTTTTATGCGTTGTGTTGATCTGTTTGAGATGGTGTTACTGTCGAGAGGTGGTGGTGATGGTTCTAGCGGCGACGGTGGTGGTAGTGGTGTTGATGGGAGTAGTGAGGTGGTGGTCAGAAGTATAGGTTGTGGTCACAGATTATTTGGTTGTTTGTCACCATTAAATTGGTTAATATGTGACCTATAAATAATATGTGAATAATAAAAAAATAAATTGTGACCACGAAATAATTTGTGACCTAAATTTTTTTTGATTTGTGATCGATAATTTGACAATTTGTGACTGTCTACTAAGTTGTGATTTATAATATTTGTGATTTACGATCGATGAATAAGTTGTGACGTATACATTTTTTTATTTGTGACCGATGAACAAATTGTGACTTATAAAATTTCTGAATTGTGACCGTAAAATAATTTGTCTTATAAAATTTCTGATTTTTGATCGTAAAATAATTTGTGACTTATAAAATTTCTGATTTGTGGCCGATGAATAAATTGTGACATATAAAATTTTTGAATTGTGACCGTAAAATAATTTGTGACGTTTCAATTTTTATTTGTGACCAATGAACAAATTGTGACTTATAAATTTTTTGAATTGTGACCGTAAAATAATTTATGATATGTAAATTTTGTAATTTGTGTCAAATTAATAATATGTGACCAATTATATAGAATTTGTGACCAAATTATATGGAATTGTGAGCTTAATATATTTAATTAATAAAATATATATTTAATTAATTAATTAATAAAGAAAATTTTAAAAAATCTGAGATTTGAAATTTTAAACCTTAAAAAATTTGAAATTTTAAACCTTATCTCTTAAATTTGAAATGAGTGAAACTTAACCTCTTAGTTATGAAATTTTCCCTTATTCAAACCCTGTCCATTGCCAAGCCCAATTGCACAAGCCCATTTACTGCTCTTTTACTGGTGCAAGTGATAAGGTCCATTTTCTCTCCACTCCTTCACAGTAAAAAGACGTGACTTTCATTTGCATTTAGGTTTTGCCCTAAACCCCATGGAGAGAGAAGAATCGACACTGTGGTCTATGGCGAGTTTGAGACCGCCATTCATATTTTTGGATTTTCTCTGCTTGTGCTAATTTTGTGATTTTTCTTCCGTCTAGACTGTCTAGTATAGATATCAAATCATAGCCTACTTGTTTGATTTTACACGTTTTTATTCTAAAATTCATTCAAATTTGAGATTTGAGAAATATTGTCGACCACAATCCCCATTGCTTGTTATCTCGTCTGAAACTGAAAGTTTAAGTGTTTGACACAAATCGATGATTCAACCTGATGTTCATAGTTATTCAAACTTACGACCACAGGTTCTCAAAAAGTCTAGATTTTCTATGGTTTTCCTTTGCTGCGTTGTTCAATTTTTAGCTCTTTTATCTTCATATTTAAACTAAATTAGCTAAAATATTCAAATATTTATAGTTTGAAAATGACAGAAGTTGAAAACAACAATTTTGTTAGCAATAAATGCTTATAAATCATGTCATTGCGTTTAGGCTGAGGTTAGATTGTAAGTATTCGAGTTAATTAAATCACCGCATACTAAACTTTATTCATGGATATGCTCACTAAACTATTCATTAGTTTACCTATCCATCACTAAAGCTAATTCAATCTGTATAGATGGAAAAAATCTCTACGTGGCGGATGATATAGCAGACAAAATATAAATAATATACACATCATCTAAAAATATTAATTTGTAAATATATAAATAATATACATATCATCTAAAAATATTAATTTGTAAATAAGTAAAAAAAAAATTACAATCAAACCCGCGTTTCTTTCTTCTCCATTCAAAGTCCACCCAAATTCAAAATCACATTCTTCACCAATTGATCAAATGTTCATCCAAAATCACGTTCTTCGCCAAATTGTATTCCTCCCCAATTCTAATCCTAGGTAAGTTCCATCTATATCTTAAATCAACTGAAATCTTCACTAATCACATTTTACCCCCCAAATCCATCAAGAACCCTAGATTTTTCCACTTAAAACATCGCAAAACATGAATAGAAAAAAATATAGAAGTGGAAAAATCTCTTTTGCAGACCATGGAGGAGGGACCACACGGTAAATAATTTACAATAATATTGATGAATTCTTCAATTCATATTATACATGTCGGAGATATGTATTTAGTTTTTCGAAGTCATTTAATTTATTCACAAAGAACATGTGACTATTACAATGTAAATAATATCAGCATTGCGTTTATTTTCATGAATTTTATTTTTATTTGAAAAGGTAGTTGAAATTTGAAGATATTTTACCAAAAAACATGGTCTTCCAGTAAAGGAGTTCTGTAGACAATTTTTTTTCTCAATACTGAATCTTAGACCAATTTCCAAATTACACCTTTATAGTCTCGTATCTGATTTTAACCATAATTTTTGTTGCAATGCAGATGATACAGTTGAAAAAGAAAAAGAGATACCAATTGGATATCAGTTGATTGATTCAGATATTGAGGTTAACGACGATGATTTCCACTATGATAAGAATGCCACCGAACATATTGAGTTTGGATTAAATGCAGACCCTGCACTCGAACTTGAGGTTGGATGTGAAGAAGATAAAAGATGAGTTAGATTGTCCAAGTGAGGAAGAGCTGCATACTGATTATTCTTCTAGCAAAGAAAACATTTATCGCTTCTCTGTGTATGATCCCGAAAAGGAGAAGTTCAACCCACAACTTGAGGTTGGAAAGGAATTTAAAAACATTGAGGAGTTTAGGCAAGTTGTGAGGAATCATGGGATTGCTAGTAGATGTAATTTGAGGTTTAGTCCGAATAATGAGTTTAGAGCACAGGCCATATGTAAATTAGGGTGAAAGTGGAAAATATGGGGTTCTTGGAATAAAAAGAAAGGTTGTGTACCAATAAAGACAACAAATTTAGAGCATACAAGTGTATGTGACAGAACAAATATGCATTGCACTGCGAGGTATATAGCAGATAGGTATTTAGACACTTTCAAAGTTGACCTTGATTGGAAGTCTAAACTTATTAGGAAGGCTGTAAAGGATGATTTGAAGTTGACAACTAATAAAGTTATAGCATGGAAGGCTAGAAGATATGCTAGGTTATTGATACAAGGATCTGATGAGCATTAGTTTGGTATGCTTAGGTCTTTTGCAGCAGAGATTCTGAGAACCAATCCTTGGTCTACATGCATAGTTTCCATGCATGAACTAAAGTTTCAAGGTATATATATTTGTTTAGAAGCTTGCAAAAGAGGCTTCTTAACAGGTTTTAGGCAACTTTTGGGATTAGATGGGCGATTCTTGAAAGGGACATTTGGAGGTCAAATGCTTGTAGCTGTAGCATTAGATGCCAATGACTGCATTTATCTAGTAGCATATGCAATAGTAGAGAACGAGAATGCTACTACTTCGAGGGGGTTTATACAATATTTGGGTGAAGATTTGAAGATTTTGAATAGTAATGATTGGACCTTCATGACCGATAGACAAAACGGTCTATAGAATGTCATAGATGATTTGTATCCCGAGGTTGAACATTGTTATTATGTCAGACACATGTACAATAATTTCTTTAGGACTGATTTTAAGAGTTTGACTCTGAAGGACTACTTATGGAGGGCTGCCAGGCTGATTGGAATTTTCGAATCGGTGAAATTGAGAAAGAGAGCAAAGCAGCACGTTCTTGGTTAAAGAAAAGGCACCCAAGTGAATGGAGTAAGGCTTACTTTGTGACAAAGGTGAAGAGTGACATACTTTTGAACAACTTATGTAAAGTTTTCAACAACGTGGTATTGGAAGAAAGGGAAAAATCCATATGGACAATGTTAATTGACTTGCACATAAGCTTCATGAAGAAGATACAAGCAATGAGGGACAAGATGAGAAAATTAACTGGACCTTTATGCCCTAAAGTTCAACAGAAGCTCGTGAAAGGTTATGAGTTGGCAGATGGATGTGAGGTGGATTGGTCTGGTGGCGCACAATCTTATGTAAAATGTCCAAGTGGAGAATTTCTTGTTGATCTACATATTAAGATGTGTTCTTGTAGGAGATAGAAGTTATCAGGGATTCCACGTGGTCATGCAGTTGCTGCAATTCTAGATAGAAGCGAGGAACCTTGGAAATACGTGTATGAGTGCTATAGAGTGAGCACACATCTCAGTTGTTATGAGAATATCATCAATCCCATAAATGGAATGAAGTTATGGCCTTTGGTTGATGCCCTCCCAGTCAAACCACCAGGTTGGATTGTGTCTTAATGGGGAAGAAAACAAAAGAAGAGAAAGAGACGAGCACAGGAAGATGTCATCACCTATGTAGGATCCAAGGGAAAGTTGAAGAAGAAAGGTATAATAGTGATTACTTGTAGTGTTTGTGGAGGAACATGCCATAACATTAGGTATCATGAGAAGGCTGACTCACCACATGAGGTTTGTTTAGAGTTGAAATATTTTTTTATGTTCTTTTTTTGTTCAACTAATGTGGTATAATGGAAATTATTATTTATACTCATTTCAGGTTTGGTTTGACAGTGCTAGAAATCCTGTAAATGAAAACAGGTCGAGCTACGTTGAGTGATAACTCAAAGGTAATCAAAACTTTTTTTTTTTTTTCAAATTATTCAAACTTTTTGCTTTGTTTAGATGATGTCTAACCTTTTTTCAGGTCAAACTAGTTCCTAGGAGGCCACCGAGTAATATAGTAAGTGAAGTGCAACCTTCAACACCATAATCTAATTTCCAGTTCATGTCAACACCTGACATTGGTATAATAAGTGCTTCCCAGTTTAATAACTATGGTCCTCCACTTAATCAGCCATATAATTCAACAATGGAGAAAGCTCCTCCACAGATGCAAACTACAAGTATTCCACTTCAATCCTTGGTGGAGGATTTGCAAGATATAGAGAACTAAGAAAAAGCAAGGAAG
Organism: Fraxinus pennsylvanica; assembly: GCA_912172775.2. NCBI lineage: Eukaryota > Viridiplantae > Streptophyta > Magnoliopsida > Lamiales > Oleaceae > Fraxinus > Fraxinus pennsylvanica. The sequence goes on along the minus strand of OU503042.1, from coordinate 7,860,572 downwards.
AGGACAGCCATGATAAAAAATAAAGGATCGTTCAAGGGTCAGTTACATTTGCACCACAAAGGACGAAGAAAAATTCAGCTACTCAGTAGCAACTCTGCAGACTTCACAAGCCACACAAAAAAAATGTAAAATTCAGAAACTCGGTAGCAACTATCAGAATTCTATTCTAGTTTGACAATTGTGCTGTAGTTTTGTAGTGAAAGATAGTTGTATTTTTGTTTTTGTGTCAAGAAGCTGAAACTATTAATGTAAAAAAGTTCCATTTTGCTGGTGGCTTTTTACTGATGATGTAAGATTTATTACTGCTATTTTAATGGATTTTCAGCCGAATTTATCAATTCATTGGTTCTGATGAATTTTTGCTGATGTTTTTCTCCTGATGGCTTAGTACTGCTGTTTTAATGGATTTTAGTGTCTTTTACCAGCAACTACTAGCGTACCTTGTTCCTGCTTGTTTACAAGGGTGTTAATGTGTTTAGTGACAAATTATACGAGGGTGTAGATGTGTTATGTTCCTACTTGCTTCTTAGTGTTGCTTCTGCACTACAAGAGACACTAAACCAGGGAAGAATTGCATTGTTTTTTGAAGTGCACCATTGGTTAATCCCCCTGTAACAAATTTTTGCATGGTGTTACTGGAGATGCACCAAATATCTGAAATATGAGCCTTAAGCTAACAATGCAAAATCTCTAACTAAATGCTCAAGCATTTATATATTTCTAATTAATGCTCTTGTAATTCTAACAACGCTGCTTATGATTTTCATGTCCACTTCCAAAATTAGGAAAAATAACTTGCAATATATTAACAGCAATCATAAACTAGACTGTCAATTCAAACAACAAAACACCTTAAATCAAAACTTCACAAAACAGTATACCAACAAACTGCCAATTCATAAACTGGACTATTTGGCCATTCAATTACAAACTGCAATTTATAAACAAGAAGAACATCTACATCCCTACACTAATAATACTCCAACATCCTAACATCCCCACCCCTATATCCCTACATCTTTACACTAACAATATGCCAAAAAAACAAAAAAGCACTGCGATTCAAAAATCGGCATCAAGAACAACACCTCTATGTCCCTGCAACTTCCAGGTAGCGCCACCAACCTACCACCTAAAACAACCATAATTGTTCTTCAAATGTCAATTTCAAATGCCAGACTCCTTGGAAATACTACGATGAGGATGCAACTGTCCATTTTCCAATTGCAGAAATTGATTTGGAGAACAAACCAAGGGTTCGCGCTGATTTGGGACCAAATGTGAATTGCAAAAAATTATATGAATTGGGAATGTAGATGTTGAACTTCTTGGATATGGATACAAAGTAATTAGTTTGTGGAGAAACCCTAGGATTTGGGATGATTTGGGGATGAATTTGATTTCAATTTGTGGGTTTGATTAGAGAACTTTTTATTTTGATTGAAGATGTCGTGGTTTCGAGTTGGAGAAGTCGTGTTTATCTAAAACAATTTACAACCACGTGAAATGATTAATTGACTCCGTGTGCCATTTCATTTTTCCACATGGAATTTTTTGTCTATTGTATAAACGGGAAATGACCATGGTGATCGATGGGTAAATAAATGAATAGTTCAGTGAGCATTAGGTAATCTTTTATTTTTCGGTGAGCAAGTAGTAACCAAGAATAAACTTTAGTGGCCACTCATTTATTTATTTCCGGGTTGTTTGAGAAAGTTTTTCGTAAAATTTGTAGAAGAAGATTAAATTTACTTGTGTCAAACTTTTTTTCATATTTAAAACAAAATAAAATTAAAATACTAAAATCAAAGCAAGGGGTCCAACCTCATCAATGGAGAGATGAGTTATCTCAAAAATTTACTATTACATGACATGCAATTGGCACCAATTGAATATATAGATTTATTAAGTCCATGTTTGATAGCTATTATGTTCAAAGAACAATGTTTTGAATAGTGATTTTTGAAGAACTTGTGATTAAAAAATATAAAAAAGTTTTAGATTTATGAAAAGAATATTTTATTGTATAATTATATGGTTGAAAATGAACGTGTAGTAAAAATAATTTTAAATAATAATTGTGAAACGGTGCAAAAAGACCAGAACTTCCTCTATGAATTATGAAACATTAGTCAACTCTTGAAGGCATATTCATCTTTGTCAATTTGTATTGTAGTTCTTACATCTACATTCATCTTCCTTTATGGTCAAGTGCCAAACTCAAATAAAGTAAGTGTTACAATATGTTAATAATTATATAATATATTATATCTCGTGACTTAAATAACACTGTTTATAATACTTATATAATTTTGGTAGAACAAGTTAATTAATTGTAATTTTTATAAGATACGATTTTATCAACTTTTCAATCAATATTTCATCGACTTTTATCCAAATATGTTATAAAAAACTTTGTTAATTGATGCGTTTATGTTACAGCAAAATTAAAATAAGAGTTTAGAAAAAATCAAACTTGCCTTCTTTGTAATTATCCAACATCAAATAATATACGAAGCTAGATATAAGAATACATAAACCAGTGTATTTCTCAATTTTGTCTCCAACATCATATACCCCACTGTTTAATATAATACAATATCAAAAATATAATTGATAAACCAGTGTATTTCTCAATTTTTTCTCTTTACTTATTACTTATGCTGCACTCATCAAATCGACAATGGAAGTGTCTTATTGAAGCTCTCTAGTTCTCTTCAGATACTGTTAGATACAAATTCTTTAAAATTAATTTTTTTTTTTCAAATCATTTTCAAAAATACATTTTTTTAATAAAATTATTTTCCACGTGAATCCATAATTTCTTCCTAATTTTTAACCATACATTCCAAAAATCTACGTCAAAGCCCTTGTATAGTATTCAATAGTAAATAGTAACTCATGCTGTAATTCCATGTTAATATAACATCGTAACAATGTAAGAATTTATAATTGTATATAAATTTGTAACTTAAATTAAAGAGAAAATTACCTAAAATAAGGTATTTAAGTTTTCAAATTCAAAAATCAGGTGTTAATTAAATTAATAATTAAAACCTCATTTTCAATCCCGTCTCTTGTTTATCTCTATCTCCGAATCGTCTCTTCCCACCCCCTCTCTCGCATCTCTCTCTCTCTGTTGTCCTTCCTTGCGCCATCATTGGCGACCACCGACGCTCCTGTGAACGCCGGCAGACAGTCGAGCTGGGTTCATTTTGGCTGGAACAATTTTATTGGCTGAAATATTCGAAAGGCTTGAGATTGAGGAGATGGAGGTATCTGGATATGCATTAGGGGAGGGTATAATTACAGAGATGTTAGGACAAGTTTTTGAGGGATTTGATCTGAATACGAATGCTNAGGACAAGTTTTTGAGGGATTTGATCTGAATGCGAATGCTCGGTGGAGGTCGGTGGTCAGGCTGGCATCGAGATTTAGTAATAAGAAAAGGATGAAGGCTACTGCTACATGTGCGGGCATTGCACGGGTATGGATGTTCTAAACATTTTTATGGATTTGTGGTTGGAACATGTGCCATTGTTTATTAAGTTGGTTTCTGCAAGAGATGTTTGAAGGCTTAAGAAAATGGAATGAGCTTCAGTGGCGACGCGCGAGATACAGGGAGAGAAAACTGCAGATTTCGGCGCCGTCCGACCTACCCACGATGGCGGACCACCTGGGCTTTGTTCCTCTTCACCTGGCGCACCTTGCCCAGGCATGGATCATGCTCAATTTAGCCTAGAATTTGACGAATTTATAGTAGCAGCTAGAGCCCTATGCGAGAAATCCAGCACTTATGAATTTGATGAACCTGTGCTACTACAACTGTTCAATTCGACCAAGCAAAAATTCAATTGACACTGGTAAATCTATGGGTAATCAGCCAATTGTATCAATTAAAACTTCACACTTCGAATTCAATCAGCTCAAATCCATCCGCGGAAGGCTCTGTTTCAGCTCCAATCGATGATTCTATTGATATTATTGTTACAAATTCTGCGCAAATCCATCCGCCCAATTGTTTGAGTTTCAGTAGTAGTTAGAGTTGTTAGGATTGTGTTGGTGGTAAGGTTAGTTGCTTTCTCAATCGTTTGATTGTGACCGATTGTGATCGATTTTGTGTTGATTGTGATCGATTGTGACTTAAGATTGACCTGGTCACAGACAGTCACACTCAACACAAATTTGATCACAGTTAGTCACATTGAATACACACTTGGTCACAATTAGTCATATACAGTCACACTGAACACAATTTTTTTTTTTTTTTTTTTGTCAATTTTTTAGGAGGTGGAGGCAGGGATGGGGTGGTGGTAGGTGGATCCATGGGGGTGGGGGTGTGATTTTCAATTTTTAATTTTCTGGAAATATTCGAGTCATCGGAGCGGCCGCCAGAACAGTTACTGGAGTGACCGTCGGAGCAGTCGCTGAGTGGTTGCCAAAGAAGTCGCCGGAGAGGCTGCCGAAGCTAATGGCCATCTCCGATGGAGAGGTGGAGGGAAGGTGGTGTAATAGGGTCATAGAATGTGGTAGGTGAGGTGACATGAATAGAAATAATTAATGTATATTATATTATATTTAATATTTAATAAATTTATTTATCACCTGATTTTTGAAATATTCTAATGAGTTTGTTTCAGTGTCCCTATTAACGACAAACAACAATAAGTTCTTCATCAAGTGCAATGATACATCAAAAAAAAAAAAAAAAAATTGAGGTACTAAGGTATAGAACAGCAAAACAGTGTAAATGAGCATTTTAGCTCAATCAACAGTCACTTGGAGACATGGTCACAAAGGTACTATGGTATGGAACACCAAACATAAGAAACAGGTTTCTTCCACCAAGTCGCCAACATTGTTAAACCCCATTCTCTCTTCAAGCAACGGTACAAAAATTTCCAAAACCCGACTACGGACCCCTTTGTAACCAAACTAATATAAGGCAAACCACTGGAGCTCATACTAGCAAATGATTATAATGTATAAACTACCAAAGGATAGATAATAGAGAAGAAACAAACTGAGCTCGGTTTGATAACTTATATGGGCATTTTCTTGAATGTGGGCATCCCTGGAAACTTGGTAAACTGCCTACACCATATAAAACTTGGGTATCACATCAACTTTTGTAAAGTAGATCATTGGCCAAGAAGCTTTACCATCCATGCTCCACCCAAATAAAGACTCGTAAGGGGGCCAGCCAGCAGCAGTTGAGTAAGAGGATCTGTTGATGGTGTGAGTATAGCAGCAGCTATCACTGCACCTGCCACTACATATCTCCAAACAGAGAGCATCTGTTCTGATGACACAAGCCCAGTTGCCCAAGAAGCAGCTGTATTACTGGAACCTGTAGAGGACGACAAAAAGACGAGACATCAATCAATTTGTTAAGAAGAAATATTGATCCGAGATTTAAACAATTTGATCCAATCGAGCTGTTCAAACTTTTTTTGCATCTTTCAAACATTATTATCTTTTTGCACCTATTTCTTCCAATCAGATAATTAGATGGTGTTCCTCAACCTTCAAAACTTCTTATCCATTCCTATCAAATCGACCAACTGTTCCTCTCTGCAAGGAGCAGAATGGTGCCACATAATTACATCACCAGAGAAACATTAGCCTGTAAACAATACACTCATTCAAATGCCACATTTGAAATTGTACTTGAGCACAAACAGAGACTGATTTAGATAGCAATATTGTAAAAACCAAACCGTTCTTTCCAACCCAAACATGACGTAGCTTTATTAGTTTATGAAGGAAATGACTTCCATAACCTTTGAGAAATAGTCCAAGCAATCTTTGTGGATAGAATAGTCATTTCACCACTATAGAAGACAAAAGAAAATTTATAATGGAAGGTCAGCGATCAGCACTATTTAAGTATAAACATCAAAATATTCAAAAAGCAGTGAGAATACATCAGTAATTTTACACAAATATAACTAGATGTAGTAAACACAGAGGAGTTTAATTCAAACTAGAATGTAGGTAATCAACAAAATAAACAACAGAAAAGGGGTAAACTGCAATTAACACTGTGATTAATACTTACAACCATATCTAGCAAGTCACAATAATATTATTGAAACATAATATTCTGAATGAAAGAGATAATGCAGATAAAGAATAAACTTTACCTGGAAAGATAATCCAGTGCTAAACATGAGCACAAGGACAAATTCAAAGTACTGATCAATAGACCACAGTGATTCAACAACCCCTTCTGCGTAACTAACAAAAACGCTGCTGGAGTGAGAACGTAATAAGAGAAGATTAGGCCAGCATAAAAAAGAACTGAGGACCCTAGGACAACTGGCCCCAAGAATCTTCTCTCTTCCTTTGTTAAACCCGGAAGAACAAACGATATCATCTCATAGAGAATCACAGTGCTTCCTAATAGGAGGCCACAATATCCTGAAACCTGCATCAAATATGAAATTGTTTATTCTGTACAACAAAAAGTAAAAAAGAAACAAAAACAGTCATCCCAACACTTCTGATTTACNAAAAAAAAAAAAAAAAAAAAAACTATTGCTATGAAGGGGCTACTGACTGGACATACTGTAAGTGTTCCTTTTCAGCAGATGTTCAAAGTTTGCCGAGACTATGAAGGGAATAACTTGAATTTTCATAAAATAAGAAATACTCTGTTTTTCTAAGATGAATTAAAATATGAAACCCATTCTTAAAGAAGGATTAGATCTAAACTTCAACCCTGGACATGAAGGATTATATCTTGAACTTCAACGAGAGCATGAGTGACACTTCCTGACGTAGATAAACTATGTAATTGCTAACAGCTTTTGAAGTAGAATAAACTGTTTATTTTCAGATTGCACACTAATTTTTGACTCAAAAGAGTGATTAGTTATATCAGAAAGTTAAACATCTAATCCAATTATGAATAAAAAGGCTACTCGAATATAATTATATTCCGCAACCTGCCAAAACTATACACAGATCTTAAATTGAAATTAGTGAAACCTTGAAAGGGCATAAGATAAGAGGTGAAGCAATGTAGAGAAGAAAACATTAGTCCTGTCATATGAATCACTCACTTATTAAACTTTTGCCAACAATGGCCGTTACCTAAGATAAATAGAAAGTGGAATGACAAAAGCACTTGTGTCACTCCCTTGTTTGGAAACAGAACCAAGGCACAATCTAACTGCAGTCGTCAAGTTGAGCACCCTTTTTGACAATATATCTACTCTAATTAGAAACTATCACTAACAAGGGATAGATTTCATGCAGAAAACACATATGCTAATATGTCATGTCTAAGATCAAGAAAAACTTTACCTCTAGATTAGGTTCCACGAAAGGTTCATTTAATCCCAGCTGTACATGTATAACTTCAGGGGCTAAATGGGAGCTTTGGAATTCCCATTACAGGTAATAGACACAGATAAGAAAGTACAACTAGAGATAGAAGCTGAAGTTTTAGATGACCAGAAGTCCGAATGGCAACAATAATTAAGTGATAAATTTTACTTAATCCAAATGAAAAGAGAACTACAGATTCACTTATGGAACAAAGAGATATCGATGACAAAAATATCTGCCTTTAGAGATGTGAAGAAGAACTCTGAAGGAGTTAGTTGCAAAAATCGAACACCTTGTGTGCTAATTGGAGCTTCAAGGAATATAATAAGTTCCTTTGAGAATGCAAAACAACCAAGCATAGCAGCTCCAACGGCGAAAACTGACTTGAAAATTCTCTGTCTCAACTCTTCTAAATGATCATATATACTCATATCCAGGGATGTAGCTAGTATTTCAATCTTGCGGGGGCCCCGAAAATTTTTTTAGCTAAGAGGATTGAAAACGACGATTTTGAGTACCAAAATAGGAAAATTAGTTTGACTGGCCAAAAATACAATCAGTTTGTCGATACAAAAACAATATGTTTATCTATGTGTCTAACGCTATACAAATTGAAAACATGAANACAAAAACAATATGTCAATCTATGTGTAACGTTATAAAAATTGAAAACATGAACGTTAGATGGACATCAAAAAGACAAAAAGTAAACTACCTATCTATACAACAGATGGTAGAGATGGCTTGGACATCCGAAATTGGTTTCTCCTTATCCTCATCACTTCAAACTCGTCAATAAGAGAATATAATGGAAAAGTATCATCAATCTCTTTCTCTATATACACAAGTATGGTACTGGACAAAAAATCATCTTCCATTCTATTACGCAATCTTGTCTTAATAACACTCATAGCTGAAAATGCACGTTCTGTAGTCGTTGTTGAAATTGGAAGAGTCAAGACAAGACGAATCAATCTATCAACAAGATTATAACTCATTCATTTTCTTATCAATGCCAACAGTTGGCACACATCTATTGGATCTGGGCTATTTATTTATTTAAGTAACTATTTGATTTTTTGTTTAGGTTTAAAATTTTTGTATGGTTGANCTTGTAGCCGTCTCTAGGATCTAATGATGAGCTAAGAATAAGCAATTCCACCACATCTTCATTAAATCTATCTCTTAACTCCTGAACTTGAAAATCAACTACTGCAAGAAACAAGTCAATTTTGTAATGATATTGCAAAGTGATAGAATCTTTTTGCTTAGAAATCCTCCCTCGACCTGCTCTATATAAAGAAATCATATATGGGTCATTTGCTTTTGGATTGGACTTGAGCTATTTATTTATTTAAGTAACTATTAGATCTTTTGTTTAGGTCTAAAATTTTTGATTGGTTGAATTTTAAAGTGTAATTTATTAGGTCAATATTTATTAATGGAAAAAAAAATTTCGAAATTTTGTGGGGGCGAAACTAAAAAATACATTACAAATTAACTAGGAATAGTGGACCAGCGGACAATGCCCCCCACCCCCACCCCCACCCCCACCCCCCGGTCTCTGCTCATATCTTTATCATCAGGAAGGAGCTCTTTACTAGGATAAAGAAAATTGTAAATAGGATTCCCATCATCATCTGTATCGCGGTTCTGAAGAGGAGTTTTTGCACCATCACTAGAATCTTAAAAATATGATTTCAGAATCTGAGCGAATTACAGAACTCTTATACTGAAATAATGATAATGATCGTTCAGAATAAATGTCAGCAACTAAAGAAAGAGAAAATGGAAAATTTTCTCAAAGTAAAGCACAGATTATGGTATGCCTAAAACACAGGAAGTTACAACCACGTCCATACTCTTTTAAGTGATGAAAGAGGCTCATAGAAATAGGATACAAACATAACATGAAAAATCGAGTAAATAAACAGATCAAGAAACCACAGCGTGTAGGGACCCAAACAAGCAAGATCAATAAGACAGGACCTCCAGGGAAGAAATCTAGAAAATGAATGGGTGTCCTTCGAGCTCCTCAGACAGACTTAATCAAATCTACAAAATTTATATCCTATATCCAGTAAACGTGTGTGATATACAAGTCCAAATATTTATGCCCAAAATCATAGTGAGATTGCAAATTTGCAAATCAACTACCAAATTCATTTATTTTACAGTAAAGGGGCATGTTAATGGAATTAAACAACAGAATTTCAACTCACAGATTAAAAAAACTCTTGCCCCAGTTGATATTTACAAATTTATGCAGCACGATCATATAAAAGAATCACACCTATCCAGTTCTCATAGATCGACAAGCCACGCTCTTAAGAGTTTTGAGGATGGAAGGAAATTTGATACTACTGAACCACTTTTTTCCTATGTGATTTATGACTGATAACAAACTCAGCAGCCTTGCCTTTCCCTGTTTACAACCAAATGATACTGCTAAGAGGTAATAAATTACGTTGGATACAAGAAGAACTTCCTTATTAGCCAAAAACTACAAATAGACAAAATTCTTCTATGTACAGGAAGAAGTGTTACAGGAGAAGTGTACGTTTTAAAGATGGTCTTTTCTTTTGATTTGTTTCAGCATTTCTCTGATCATCAGCCTTCAACTGTGGTGTCGAGGTGCGTAAGTTGGACAATCCATAAACCTAAGGTCTTATAAAGCTCGTGATGAGATCAATTTACTGGCAAGTCATGGTAACAACTTCCCCAAGATTGGAGGAAAACTTGTTTTTCATTTCTTAGCAACCAGCTGAAGTATTTAGCGACACTCATCTGGTTGAATTAATAAATGGATCAGCTCAAATGCTTCTTACATTTGGGTATGCTTGTTGGATGTATTGTATTTTAAGATTTTGGATTCCATCTTAAAAGGTCAACCTTCTTAAGAGGAATAGTCCAAACACTTATAAGTTGGTCTATGTTTTCATCTTTATTCGATATTGAATTTTATCCCTTAACGTAACTGCAAGACGGTGGCTCGTTCGAGCAGTCCAATCTTGAAATCCGTGTGCTCAATTTTCGTCTTGTCTTTATCGGATCGAATTGCTCGTTTGAGCTTAATGAGCTCTGATACCATGTTAAGATTTGATGTTCCATCTTAAAATGTCAACCTTATTAAGAGAAATAACCAAAACTCTTATAAATTGATCTATATTTTAATTTTTATTCGATGTGAGATTTTATCTCTTAACACTATTTAACCTCAATGTCGATCGGTCATCAATGATGTCACAACAAGAAAATAATTGTTACGTACTAATGAGAGGAACAAATATATGATATTAGCTCTTATTATTCTTGATCTTACTGGATAGAGTTGGAGGTTAATTAAAGTTAATTCTACGTGCATTGACATGTCCTGTATGAAATTATAGGAAAGCTGCTTTCTACCAAATGCAAATTCTGGCAGATGAACCAATGACAATATTTTATATATGCCAGAGAGAGACACAGGGGCGGACCCACATGGGGTCATGTGGGGTCAAATGACCCTATAATTTTTTTTTGTTTTCAAGTTTTTTTTTTAATTATTGTAACTGGCCCAAGATAATGGCCCAACTTCCCGACCCAAACTTCAAACAAAAACACTCCACCCAGGCCCAACACCGCATCCGCTCATTTCCAGACCAAATCCTGCCTTGAATCATTACCATCGACTTCAATCTCTCACCTCCGCGACCGCGTCTCCCCATTTGAAGCGAAATCACCCTTTCCTCGAGTTCAAGCTTGAACTCTGCCTCTCCAGCCGGCAGCCAGCCTTCGGTCGGTTGCAGCTCGGTGCTTGCCTGCCTTGGACTCCACTTCAAGCTTCATCATCCGCTCGCGAATTGCCTCTGTCTGTAACTTGTAAGTCGCCCACTCGCCCGCCGTCTGCTATT
>OU503042.1:7833049-7847950 GCA_912172775.2 Fraxinus pennsylvanica | reverse complement strand
GGTTTAAGATTTAATTCTGTTTTATGGATTTTTCTAAATTTTTCCCAATTAAATTTTGTTTTTAAAGCATATCCTTCTATTCCTTCATATATTTCGGTTTCTAAATCCTCAGTGTTTTCAATTACCATGATCTCTATGACTCTGATACCAATAATGGGGATTTGTGTAAAGAAACAAAATTATTTAAAATCAAATCGAACAATTATGAATCAAATCAAATTTTTTAAGACCAAAATGAAATCTATTTTGTATTAGAATGATTTGTTTGAAATTGAGGGTATTTTGGGTACTTTTAAAATTTAAAATGGTCCAAGGGTATTTTGAAAAGGGTATCCTAAAATTTTGGCATTTTCATTAATTTCCCATGTCAAGGACCGGACACAGGACTTTGAGCACTCAAAAATGAAAAAACTGAAGAACAATATAGCCTATCCAATTATGAAATTAGCATCTATGGCGCTTGTTCTCCACAAAGGTCACAAGCTAACTTATTTATAACTAAAATATTAAAAACACTACCTCGATACACCGTGATGAAGAAATTATGCTCCACATGCAAACATACATGAAGCCGAGACTGCCTCTATTTCAACCTTTCTATCTTCAACTGCTAAGTAAGCTCCGTTGAGACTGCCCTACTCAATTCTTGCTGCTTCTCGGTGGCATCTTCAACCGCTGAGCAAACTATCCTTGCAAATTGCTTAGAATTCCTTTTATTCCAGAAGCTCGATAGTTTGGGTTTTTTGGTGTTGATGTGCGAAGATGTTTTAGGAACTGGGGTCGAATGTAAGAATTTGAAGCAAAATGGGTTATTTTTGACGTGTACGCTGTTGATCAGAGCACCTGGGATTTCCATTTCTTTTTAATGGTCTGTGGGTATGTGAGAAGAAGGCGCTAATTTGAGCTTGCAATAACACACTTGTCGAATGACTCGAATCTATGGAGAATGGGCAAAAGGGGTTAAAGGACTGGTCCAAGGGAGCCTGACGATACGAACACGACTTCTTTCGGCGAATTTGTTGCTTCGGTGGATGAATAGTATCTCAGATAATTATACAAAAAGTTGGTATTTGAGTGACTGAATTTTCCAAATATTTTCCCAATTTGTTGAACTTTAAAGTTCTTTGAAAGTGGTCCATAAAGAATGTGTTATTAAAAAATAATGCTCGAACTATTTATTAATTTAGCCATTGTTTTGTGGAGATTAAAATCAAAATTTTCAATACCAAACAAAGCTTAAATGAATCTTTACCATAAATGAGTGGAGTCCTAGATTTGAATCAGTGCCAAACAGGGCTTAGAAGAATCTTTAACATAAATGAATCGAGTCCAACTTCTCATCGAGTTAATTAAATCACCGCCTACTAAACTTTATCAATGGTTACTACTTGCTCACTGAAATATAAATGGTTACCGAATGCTCACTAAACTATTCATTAGTTTTCCCATCCATCACTAAAGCCAATTCCATCTATACGGCTGGAAAAAATCTATACGTGGCGGATGATATGGCAGACAAAATATGAATAATATACACATCATCTAAAAATATTAATTTGTAAATAAGTGAAAAAAAAAATTACAATCAAACCCACGTTTCTTTCTTCTCCATTCACGATCCACCCAAATTCAAAATCACATTCGTCACCAATTGATCAAATGTTCATCCAAAATCACGTTCTCCCCCAAATTGCATTCCTCCCCAATTCTAATTCTAGGCAAGTTCCATTTACATCTTCAATCAATTGAAATCTTCGATAATCACATTTTACTCCCAAATCCATCAAGAACCCTAGATTTTTCCACTTAAAACATAGCCAAACATGAATCGAAAAAAATATAGTAGTGGAAAAATCTCTTTTGCAGACCATGAAGGAGGGACCATAAGGTAAATTATTTACAATAATATTGATGAATTCTTCAATTTCATATTATACATGTCGGAGATATGTATTTAGTTTGTCAAATTCAGTTAATTTCTTCACAAAGCACGTGTGAATGTTGCAATGTAAATAATGTCAGCATTGAGTTTATTTTCATGAATTTTATTTTTATTTGAAAAGTTAGTTGAAATTTGAAGATATTTTACCAAAACATGGTCTTCCAGTAAAGGAGCTCTGTAGACCAATTTTTTTTTCTCAATACTGAATGTTAGACCAATTTCCAAATATACACCTTTATAGTCTCCTATCTAATTTTAACCATGATTTTTGTTGCAATGCTGATGATACAGTTGAAGAAGATGAAGATATACCAATTGATATCAGTTGATTGATTCAGATAATGAGATTAACAATGATGATTTCCACTATGATAAGAATGCCACCGAGCATATTGAGTTTGGATTACATGCAAACCTACACTCGAACTTGAGGTTGGAGGTGAAGAAGATAAAAGTTCTAATGAGTTAGATTGCCCAAGTAAGGAGGAGTTGCATACTGATTATTCTTCTTGCGAAGAAAATATTTATCACTTCCCTATGTATGATCCCGAAAAGGAGAAGTTCAACCCACAACTTGAGGTTGGAAAGGAATTTAAAAACATCGAGGAGTTTAGGCAAGCTGTGAGGAATCATGGGATTGCTAGTAGATTTAATTTGAGGTTTAGACCGAATGATGAGGTTAGAGTGCATGCCATATGTAAATTATGGTGCAAGTGGAAAATATGGGCTTCTTGGAATAAAAAGAATCTTTGCGTACAAATAAAGACAGCAAATTTAGAGCATACATGTGTAACGGACAGAACAAATAGGCATTGCACTGCGAGATATATAGCAAATATGTATTTAGACACTTTCAAAGTTGACACTGATTGGAATTCTAAACTTATTAGGAAGGCTGTAAAGGATGATTTGAAGTTGACATATTGCACTGCAACATATATAGCAAATAGGTATTTAGACACTTTCAAAGTTAACCCTGATTGGAAGTCTAAACTTATTTTGAAGGCTGTAAAGGATGATTTGAAGTTGACAATTAATAAAGTTACAGCATGGAGGGCTAGAAGATATGCTAGGTTATTGATACAAGGATCTGATGAACATCAGTTTGGTATGCTTAGGTCTTTTGCAGTAGAGATTCTGAGAACCAATCCTGGGTCTACATGCATAGTTGCCATGCATGAACTAAAGTTTCAAGGTATATATATTTGTTTAGAAGCTTACAAAAGAGGCTTTTTGTCAGGTTGTAGGCAACTTTTGGGATTAGATGGGTGTTTCTTGAAAGGGACATTTGGAGGTCAGATGCTTGTAGCTGTGGCATTAGATGCCAATGACTGCATTTATCCAGTAGCATATGCAATAGTAGAGAGTGAGAATACTACTACTTGGAGGTGGTTTATACAATACTTGGGTGAAGATTTGAAGATTTTGAATAATAATGATTGGACCTTCATGATCGATAGACAAAAGGGTCTACAGAATGTCATAGATGATTTGTATCCTGAAAGAGGGCAAAGCAGCACATTCTTGGTTAAAGAAAAGGCACCCAAGTGAATGGAGTAAGGCTTACTTTATGACAAAGGTGAAGAGTGGCATACTTTTGAACAACTTATGTGAAGTTTTCAATAATGTAGTATTGGAAGAAAGGGAAAAATTCATATGGACAATGTTAATTGACTTGCACATAAGTTTCATGAAGAGGATACAAGCAAGGAAGGACAAGATGAGAAAAGTAACTGGACCTTTATGCCCTAAAGTCCAATAGAAGCACGCGAAAAGTTATGAGTTGGCAGATGGATGTGAGGTGGATTGGTCTGGTGGCGCACAATCTTATGTGAAATGTCCAAGTGGAGAATTTGTTGTCGATCTACATAATAAGATGTGTGCTTGTAGAAGATGGAAGTTATCAGAGATTCCATGTGGTCATGCAGTTGTTGCAATTCTAGATAGAAGGAAGGAACCTTGGAAATACATGCATGAGTGCTATAGAGTGAGCACGTATTTCAGTTGTTATGAAAATATCATCAATCCCATCAATGGAATGAAGTTATGGCCTTCGGTTGATGCCCTCCCAGTCAAACCACCAGGTTGGGTTGTGTCTAAACGGGGAAGAAAACAAAAGAAGAGAAAGAGACAAGCAGAGGAAGATGTCATCACCTATGTAGGATCCAAGGGAAAGTTGAAGAAGAAATGTATAATAGTAATTACTTGTAGTGTTTGTGAATGAACACGCCACCACATGAGGTATGATCAGAAGGCTGACTCACCACATGAGGTTTGTTTAGAGTTGAAATATGTTTTTTATGTTCTTTTTTTGTTCAACTAATTTGGTAGAATGGAAATTATTTATACTCATTTCAGGTTTGTTTTGATAGTGCTATAAATCATGTAAATGAAGATAGGTCGAACTACGTTGTGAGCGATAACTTTCAGGTAATCAAAACTAATCAAATATATAAATTTTTTTTCAAATTATTCAAACCTTTTGCTTTGTTTAGATGATGTCTAACCTTTTTTCAGGTCAAACTAGTTCCTAGGAGGCCACAGAATAATATAGTAAGTGAAGTGCAACCATCAACAGCAAAATCTAATTTCTAGTTCATGCCAACACCTCGTATTGGTATAAGCAGTGCTTCCCAGTTTAATAACTATGGTCCTCTACTTAATCAGCCAGACAGTTCAACAATGGAGAAAGCTCCTCCATAGATGCAAACTACAAGTATTCCACTTCAATCTTGGTAGAGGATTTGCAAGATATAGAGAACCAAAAAAAAGCAAGGAAGAGGGCAGCCATGATAACAAATAAAAGGGTCGTTCAAGGGTGAGTTACATTTGCACCACCAAGGATGAAGAAAAATCCAGCTACTCAGTAGCAACTCTGCAGACTTCACAAGCCACACAAAAAATGCAAGATTCAGCAACTCAGTAGCAACTATCAAAATTCTATTCTAGTTTGACAATTGTGCTGTAGTTTTGTCGTAGAAGATAGTTGTATTTTTGTTTTTGTGTCAAGAAGCTGAAACTATTAATGTAAAAAAGTTCAATTTTGCTGGTGGATTTTTGCTGATGATGTAAGACTTATTACTGCCATTTTAATGGATTTTCAGCTGAATTTATCAATTCATTGGTTCTAATGAATTTTTGCTGATATTTTTCTCCTGATGGCTTAGTACTGCTGTTTTAATGGATTTTTCAGCTTCCATTATGTCTTCTACATGCAACTACTAGCGTATTTTGTTCCTGCTTGTTTATAAGGGTGTTAATATGTCATGTGACAAATTTTACGAGGGTGTAGATGTGTCATGTTCCTACTTGCTTCTTAGTGTTTGCTTATGCACTACAAGAGACACTAAACCGTGAAGAATTGTATTGTTTCTTGAAGTGCATCAATGGTTAATCCCCTTGTAACAAATATTTGCATGATCTTACTGGAGATGCACCAAATACCTGAAATATGAGCCTTAAGCGAACAATGCAAAATCTTTAACTGAATGCTCAATCATTTAGGCGCTGTTTGATGCGCCAAATTTTCCAGGGAACTAGGAAAATATTTTCCACTTTCCACTTTTTTGGCTGTTTGATAGGCGAAATTTTTCACGGAAAATATTTTCCTTCTACTCTCCACACGTGTGCATTTTCCGATTTTTTGATGAGGTGGGAAAAAATTTTCCAGGCTGGCTGGAAAAAAAATCTTTTTTTTTTTTTTTTGCAATGGAAACAAATGTTATAACCAATGGTAAAATTTTTTTCACTTTAATGGATAATTTCCANTAACCAATTATGGAAAAAAATATCACTTTAATAGACAATTTCCATATAAAATAAAGCCAAACGAATAGAAAATTTAAAAATTTTTCGGGTGGAAAATTATACCAATCAAACACACTTGAAATCATTTTCCTTGCAAAACATTTTCTAGGCAATTCTTTCCACCCATTTTCCACCATTGCAATCAAACGCACCCTTATATATTTCTAATTAATACTCTTGTAATTTTAATAACGCTGCTTATGATTTTCATATCCACTTCCAAAATTAGGAAAAATAACTTACAATATATTCACAGCAATCATAAACTAGACTACTAATTCAAACAACAAAACACCATAAATCAAAACTTCACAAAATAGTTCATGAACTGGAATATTTGGCCATTCAATTAAAAACTGTAATTTATAAAGAAGAACAAGATCTACATCCCTACACTCATAATAATCCAACATTCTAACATCCCTACACATATATCCCTACATCTTTACACTAACAATATGTCGAAAAAAAAAAAATACTACGATTCAAAAATCAGCATCAAGAACTACACCTATGTCCCTGCAACTTCTAGACAGCACCACCAACCTACCACCTAAAATAACCATAATTGTTCTTCAAATGTCAATTTCAAATGCCAGACTTCTTGGAAATACTTTGATGAGGATGCAACTGTCCATTTCCCAATTGTAGAAATTGATTTGGAGAACAAACCAAGAGTTCGCGCTGATTTGGGACAAAATGTGAATTGCAGAAATTTCTATTAATTGGGAATGTAGATGTTGAACTTCTTGGATGTGGATACAAAGTAATTGGTTTGTGGAGAAATCCTAGGATTTGGGATGATTTGGGGATGAATTTGATTTCAATTTGTGGGTTTGATGAGAGAATTTTTTATTTTGATTGAAGATGTCGTGGTTTCAAATTGCAGAAGTCGTGTTTAACTAAAATAATTTACAACCACGTGGAGTGATTAACTGATTCCGTGTGCCACATGGAATTTTTTGCCTATTGTATAAATGGGAAATGACCATGGTGATCGATGTGTAAATAAATGAATTGTTCAGTGAGCATTTGGTAACGTTTTATTTTTCAATGAGCAAGTAGTAACCAAGTATAAAATTTAGTGGCCACTTATTTAATTAACTCTAAGTATTCTGATTTCTGAGGTAATTAGCGTAATCGGGTAAAATGTGTTATGTGTTTTATGTTTAAGTGTATTCATTAAAATGTTAAAATGTTGTTTGGAAGTCGAAGAAGATATGAAATTTTGATGTGTTATGAGATTGGACAATGTGTTTTAACCTCCACTTGTATATTTTCGTTGACAAGTGATTGCGGGGATACGTTGCTTGATCAAAAGAAATTATTATCAATTTTAAGTTCAGACTTCATTCTCAATTTCAAGTAAGCAATGGCTTTCTCTAACTTGATGATCTAGAATTGTTCATGAAATTAATTGTTATCTATTATGATTTATGAATTTCATGTTGTCTTTTTGATGAAAAATGAAAAATTGTATTTATTTATTTATGTATTGACTTTGGTTTTGTAACAGTCATGGATAAATATTTTAATGAAAATTTGTATTTTCGAGTGGAGAGCAAAGTGTAGTTGAATCGAGTGTTCAAGATAAAATAGATTGTCGGGAAGAATCAGATATTGTGGGTAAAAGAGACGTTCAGGATAAAATTGATTTGCTACAACATCCTTCAGATCCCGGATTAAGAATTCCAGTTGTGAACTATAATTTTAATGTCCAGGATGAAATTCGAAGAGCAAATGCATAATGTCAGCCTCGAAATCACATGTGTCCACAGAAAGAATTTGGAGATTCGTCATTAAGGCGATTTAAAATTCTTGGCTTAATGACTTTCCCTGATTGGTTAGAATACAATATAGGAAAGGATGCTCTATTTTACTTTTATTGTTATCTTTTCAAACCATATAGTGAAGAACATGGTGATGGTGATTTTTTTGTTGATTGAGGGTTCTCAAATTGGAAAAAGAAAAGAAAGCTTTAAACTCGTGTTGGGAAAAGTGGTAGTGCACACAGTTAAGTATGGATTAAGTATAAGGCTTTTGTGAATCAAAAACGAAATATTGATTGTGTTCTCTTTAAAAAGTCGAAAAGAACAAAAGAGAGTATTCAGATTTGTCTGAATGTGTCAATTGATTGTATTCGATTGCTTATATGGCAATGGCTTTCATTTCGTGGAAATGACGAATCTAAAGATTCAAGAAACCAAGGAAATTTTCTTGAACTATTCAAGTAGTGGTTATATGATCTGAGATTATCGCCGTTTCTTTGAAGAATGCTCCAAAAAATCTTCAATTAACATCACCTAGTATTCAAAAGGATATTGTGAGTGCTATTGCATTTGAAACACTTGATATTATTACGATAGATATTGGTGATGGGTTGTTTTCTATTTTTGTTGATGAATCTTGTGACGTTTCAATGAAGGAGCAAGTGTTAATTGTTTTGCGTTAATGAATAAGAAAAGACAAGTAATTGAATGTTTTATCGATCTTGAATATGTGTTTAGTACCACAACTCTCTCACTTGAGGGTGCTATTGATCACTTACTCTCTAGATTTGACTCAAGTATATCTATTACCAGAGGTCAAGACTATGATGAGGTAAGTAATATGCGAGGAGAGTACAATGATCTTAAAGCATTTATTTTGAAAGAGAATTCGAGTGTTTTCTATATTCATTGTTTTGCTCATCAGCTGCAACTATTCTCAAGATTTAACTTAAGTATATCTAGTTTAAGAAGTCAAGAATATGATGGGGCAAGCAATATGCGAGGTAAGTACAATGGTCTCAAAGCACTTATTTTGAAAGAGAATTCAAGTGGTTTCTATATTCATTGTTTTGCTCATCAGCTGCAACTAGCTCTTGTAGCTGTGGCAAACAAACATGCAAATATTGAAACATTCTTTACGTTAGTCAATAAAGTGGTGAATGTCGTTGGAGGATCGGCTAAGCGGTGCAATATTCTTCAAGAGAGGAAGAGGCTTGAAGTTGTTGAATAATTGAATCTTGGTGAAATCTGAAGTGGAAAGAGCCTTAATCAAGAAACTACTCTTAAGCGACCCTGTGATACTAGTTGGGGCTTTCACTATAGTTCTTTACTCAACTTGATTCTCTTGTTTTCTACTGTAGTTGATGTCATTGAGATGATTGCCATTGATGATGTTAATTATGCAAAGAGAAGTGAAGCGCGTATTTTGTTGGGATTTATGTTGACATTTGACTTTGTATTAAGTCTACATCTCATGAAAAAGGTATTGGGTATGTAGTTGAATTTTCAAAATCATTATAAAGAAGAGATCAAGACATTTTTAATGCTATGAAATTAGTGAAAATATGTAGAGAACGACTCCAAACAACGAGGGACAATGCATGTGAATCATTTTTAAGAACAATTCTTGTTTTTGAGAAAGGTACAATATTGATGTTCCAAATATGAATAATATGTTTATACCTCTAGGTCGCTTACTGCATAACACTCAAGGAATGGAAAATCCTTTGATGCTTTAGTTAATACTTTAAACCTGGAGGCCCTATGGCAGACTGGTGGTGATCAGACTTTAAGACCTGAGAGGGATGATGTTTATCACTCAGATTCAGATACTCCAGATATCTGAGCCAATAACCATCGTAATAGGAAGTTCAGTTCGATCTTTGACCAGGTGGTCAGAGATAACCCTCAACAATTTATCCGATGAGTGCATTCATTATATGGAATGCTAGGGGGTTGGCAATGCAACAACAATCCGTCGCCTTAAATTTATTCATAGAAAGTATAATATTGCGTTTTTAGCCATTCTTGAACCTATGTTACCTTTTAACAAAGCTTCTCATTTTGCCAAAAAGTTAGGGCTCTCCCAGGCCTGTTCCAATGACAGTGAAGGATGAAAGGTTTGGCTATGTCTCCCTGGCAATCGTAGCTTAACATTGCTGGGAGCTACTAATCAATTTCTAGCAGTTACATTGGATTGGAAGGGAGTCACTGTTGTGTTGGTGGTTGTGTATGCTAAATGTGATTGTTGAGGAGAACTCTTTGGTCTTCCCTTTCGCCAATTCTATCTACTAATTTGTCTATCATGTTGCTAGGGATTTTAACATTGTAAAAACTGATGAGGAGAAACTTGGAGGTGGTCCAGTTTTGCGTGTTGCTAAACAAGATTTTGTACAATTTATTGATACAAATTCGTTGTATGATGTTCCTTTCACAGGTTCTCGGTTTACATGGCATCGTAACAAGAATGGTTCATTATTATGGGAACGTCTTGACAAGGCTCTTGTCAACCATAACTGGATGGTTGCTTTTCCAGACTCTATGGTAGTGTATCTTGAGTGAAACCATTTTGATCATGCACCCTTTCTACTACGCACAGAGGAAAATTATAACAAGCGGCTCGTGAACTTTAGATTTCAAAGGATGTGGCTTCAACACTCAGCTTTTCTCCCTATGGTGACAGAATCCTGGATGAGGCCTTGCTCTTTTTTTGGTATAGCTCGGGTGTCTTATAAACTGAAGAGATTAAAGGCTGATTTAAAACTTTGGAACAAAGTTGTCTTTGGGAATATTTTTCAGAAAATCAACGAAAATGACAGATTACAGGGAGATGATATCTCTTATATCAAGTTTAGTTGGTTACTTTAGAAAACATCTCAAAGATGATGATACTTCTACAACAGATTACAGGGAGATGATATCTCTTATATCAAGTTTAGTTATTCCATCTGATAATGATATGCTTTTGATGGAAGTTTATGATGTAGAAGTACTTGCTGCAGTTAAGGATATCTCTGAAGATTCTACTTCGGGATCTAATGGTTTTACTTCTTCTATTTTTATTTATGCTTGGCCAGTGGTAGCTGAAGATGTTACGACAGTTCGAGAATTTTTTGGGGGCAAAGAACTGAATGATGCAGTGGGGGCTTCTATCATTGCTTTGGTGCCTAAAACTGAAGATCCCAAGACATTTCAGGATTATAGACCTATAAGTTTATGTAAGGTATTCTACAAAATCATATCCAAAGTGGTAGCCAACCGTTTGATTTTGATTTTACCTAAATTAATTTCTATGAATTAAGGTGGCTTTGTTACTGGTAGAATGATCTCTGAAAATGTTGCGTTGGCTCAGGAGTTAGTTCAAAATCTGAATAAGTGTTACCAAGGCGCCAATGTGATCATGAAAGTAGATATGGCAAAGGCTTTTGATAGAGTCTCTTGGGGCTACTTTTTAGAAGTGTTAAAGGCATTTGGTTTTGCAGATACTTGGCTCTCCCTTATTAAAAATGCTATTTCTTCACCGCGGGTTTCAGTTAAAATTAATGGTGTTTTAGCTGGATTTTTCACTCCATCTCGTGGCCTTTGGCAAGGCGATTCATTATCTCCATTGTTATTCATCCTCAGCAAAGAACCTCTCAGTAGGGGCCTAACAAAACTTCAGGAAGATGGTAGTACCGCTCCATATCAGGTGCCTGTTACATGTTCTCCCATATCACACTTCCTCTATGCAGATGATTTCTTGGTGTTTCTAATAATGGCACTCGATGTAGCCTTAATAATTTAATGGGATTTCTCCGACGTTATGAAATGATATCTAGGCAGTTAATTAATGTGGCTAAGAGTTCTTTTATAGTACACAAGCGAGTTACAATGTCTAGAAAGCATATCATTGCAACCATTGCAGGATTCAAAGAAAACTCCCTCCCGTTTACTTATCTTGGAGCCGCTTTTCATTACGGCAAACCCATCTCCGCCATGTTAACCCCGGTGCTTGATGAAATCAGGAAAAAATTAGCGGGTTAGAAAGGAAAGCTTCTGTCCATGGGTGGTAAGCTCACTTTGATAAAATCAGTATTAAGTTCCATACCTATCTATTTATTTTCTGTAATCACCCTTCCCATAAAAGTCGTTAAAGAGATACAAGCTCTTTTTGCCAACTTTTTTTGGGGAAAATCTGAAGATGGATTTAAACGTCATTGGGTCTCTTGGAATAACATCTGTTATCTACAAAAGGAAGGAGGTTTGGGTATTCGCAGTCTGTTTGATGTGATCAAGTCGCTTCAATGTAAAATGGCATGGAGAATTATTTCTTCGCACTCTCTCTAGGCTGATTTCTTGCGACAAAAGTATCTCAATCATCACCTTGACTTGGCCAACATTTCTATAAGTATTAAAGATTCATCTATATGGAAACATCTTTCACATCACTTCCCATTCATTTTAGAACATAGTAGATGGTTGATCCGAGATGGTCGTGCTCTTTTTTGGTAAGGAAATTGGAGGGGTTCGGGTAGTTTTTCTGCACTTGGTTGGACTACCAACTCTCCAAATTTAAGACTTCATGACGTAGTTTTAAATGGCAACTGGAACTTGGATAAGCTTTTTTTTTGGGTGGTTCGGCTTTAGTGGAGGATATTCAACGTTCATGAGTCCAACTCCCCAGAGGTAATGATGAATTAATTTGGTGCCCTTGTAGCAATGGTTTATTCTCTACAAGCTCAGGTTGGTCTCTTATCGTATCTACTAAATCTTCTGCTCTTCCGTGTAAGATCATTTGGAACTCTAACATGCCACCAAAAATCTCTATTTTTTGTTGGCACCTTTGGCTTAATGTGGTTCCAGTGGATGAAGTTGTTATGCGTTGTGGGGTTCCTATTGTTTCCAAATGTCAATGCTGTTCACAGGGACATGAAGAAACAATAGACCATATTTTCCCCACCAGTCCTATTGCTCTTCAAGCATGGCAATATTTTGGAAATTTATTTAGGGTTCGCATGCCTACAAATATTTCTTGGCAATCTATAATGTTACTTTGGAATACTCATTTTGGCGGGTCAACACAAGAACATCTTTTAGCACTTCTTGTCCCACCACTTCTTTCATGGGAGCTGTGGTTGGCCAGAAATTCTACAAGATTTAAGGATGAGATAGTTAACTTGCACAAAATTTGTACTAAAGTTAAACGTTGGCTACACGAATTAAATGGTTTTCTTAAACCAAAAAAAAAATGTCACTTTCCTCCTATTTCTCACAGATATTGCACATTCATACGATTCCAATACGAGTAAAAACTCCATTCCTAGTTAAATGGTACCCTCCTCAACATGGTTGTTATAAACTTAATATTGATGGTGCAAGTACTGGAAATCCAGGCCTGGCTGGTTGTGGTGGATTGCTTCGGGATTGGAAAAGGAAGGTTATTTTTAGGTTCTATCACTCTCTGGGGGTTGGAACCAACACTTTAGTAGAGGTATCCGATCTGAGAATAGGCCTTCAATTATGCTACGTCTTGGGCATAGAAAGGATTGCAATAGAAACAGATTCTAATGTGGTGGTACATTGGTTTCATCATCAAGTTAATATACCTTGGTCTATTCGTCGTATTTGGGAGGATATTTTGGAGCTTGCTCATGTTATGTCTATTGATGTATCACATATTTATCGAGAAGCTAACCAGGTGGCAGACTCACTAGCGTGACTTGGAGATCAAGGTAGTTCAGACTTCTTAGAATCAATCTCCAGTTTTCCTGTTTATACTATTGGTTGCATCCGCTTGGATAATTGTAACTTGCATTTTTTTCATTTTCAGTAATTGTAATGAGGTTTTATTGTAAGGGAAGTAGTACTTCATTTTTTACTGCTTTACTTTATTTCCGCTATAAGGGAAATAGTACTTCCCAATTTATAGCTTTGTTTCATTTCAATTGTAACCACGGTATTCATCCGCCACAAGTGATGACATATTAATAAATTCTCGTAGGTACCGCCCTCCTTCCTTTAAAAAACACACACACACACATGATTCTCTTTATCAAAATAAAACATTTGACATTTCCTATTGCTTTTGATTTACTTCTGAAGTTATCGCGTCCTTTAGGACCTTTACTTTTACTCCTTCCTCTGTTCTCTGCAATAAGAGCATGTACATCATTTCTACCTAAGTTTTTCCTTCTTATTTCTTCATTGAACAAGCTGTCTTTAGCTAGAGTAAGTCCAAGCACACCATTCAGAGCAGAGTTACTAAATGATACCACCAAAGCCTCCCAACTATCAGACAATGAACTTAGAAGTAATAGTACTTGCATCTCATCATCTATCACTATTTTCATTGTTGTCAATTGATTTACCAAGTCTTAGAATTCACTCAAATGCTCAGCAGCTGATTTACCATCAGATTTACAAGCTTTCTAATAGAAAAAGCTTTATTTTGAGCGATCTTCCTCTCATAGAGATTCTCTAGTTTTTCCCAAATGCTATGAGCATCTATCTCTCGAGATATATGATGGAATACATTAAGATCAACCCACTGTCTAATATATCAAATGGCTTTCCTGTTCATCTTTTTCCAGTTACCGTCATTTATATTGCTTGACTTAGCACTATCAACTTCAATAAGTTCATGTAAATCCTTACAATAAAAGATATCCTTCATCATAGGCTTCCAAATAGAATAATTTGAAGTCGATAATTTAATCATAGTGCCCAAAGTATTCTCTATTTATTCCGACATAGAACTTAAGCTCTGATACCACTTTGTTGGGCAATTAATCAAGTTTATGCCTAAAACTAGAATTCTCAACAAATTGAGAAAACAACGATAAATAATCTCTAAGACAACAAATAATCTCACCACAAACCACCAATTTAATTAAACATGTGAGATACTCACTTTGAATACTACACCTCTAGAATGCCCAAAATACACGATTTAGAGAAGTCCCTAATTTGTATTGTGTGGAGAAATACTTTTACGAATCTACATCTAGATAATATTGAAAGAAAAAAAACATTTTACCCCTTTCCTTTCTCTCCTCAAAGTAGTGTTTAATTCTTTGCCTTTCCTCTTGTGTAAGACAAAATCGGCCACTGTTTTTCAATATGTGTAGCCTCTGTTTTCAACTCACAGTGAAAGCCACGGTTAGAAGAAGCAATATATACCATATGTAGGGCTGGGCAAAATATCCGAACCGAACCGAACCGAACTGAACGGGTTTTCCTAAATTAAAAACCCGAACGGGTATCTGAATCGAGAACCGATGAGTTTGGTTCGATTCTCGGTTCTAGACCCAGAACCGAATAAAAATCGAATTTTTTTTTTTGATAAATCAATTTATTTTATTTTTTTCTAAACAAATTAACAATTTTTTGTTTTAACTATTTGAC
>OU503042.1:7822284-7832407 GCA_912172775.2 Fraxinus pennsylvanica | reverse complement strand
TTGTAAACTAGCATTTAAGATCATTCTTCTAATTTCTAACATTTTCTTATGGGAAAAATTCATATATAAGATATTAAGTATGACACATTTCAAAATTAAGAAACAAAGTTTAAAACTTCAAAAATCAGATTTTTTTTTTAAATTTTATTTATAAATTAATTAATTAAACATATATTTTATTAATTAGATATATTAAGGACACAATTTTATATTATTTGGTTACAAATTATAAATTAATTGGTCATAATTTATTCATCGATCACAAATTTATCAAATTTATAGATCACATATTATTTATTGATCATAAATCACAGATTTTACAAGTCACAACTTGTTTGATGGTCACAAAATATCTAATTAATTAGTCACAAATTAATTTTCGGTCCCAATTTTCAGGTTACACATTATTTATTGGTCACATATTGTTTATTGGTTACACATTAACTAATTTATTGGTCACAAACAATCAAATCATTTGTGACTACCACCTCATCACTGCCACCAGCCATCAAAACCACCACAACCATCTTTCGACAGCAAAATCATCATCTCAAACACCACAACCAAACACCACCATCACCCGCCTACCACTCCACAATCACAACCCCAAAAAAATCCCTAAATCCGTCGCTGAGTACTACTACCATCGCCTGTATCAACAATAACCACCACCGCAATTATCGCTGCATCAACCATAACACCACCACCTCACTGCCACACTACTGTCGCCGCCACCAACACCTTACAATCCGATATAGAAACAAAAATAAAACAACCCCAAAACCACAACCACCCCGACACGACACGAAACAACCACCAACACCACCACAACACCCAAACTACCACTAGATTTCTCCACTCCAGCGGAGAAGATGCCTCTATACAGCAGCTCTGACTAAGCAGATCAAATTGGAGGAGAAAGAATCACCCTTAAAAAAACTCCATCCTCAAATTTTCTCTTCTACCGACGACCAAATTACCCCAAACCCTTCCCCAAATTTTTCTGCTACAGTGGCGGGCTAGAAACACTGTTGCGAGTTGCAGTATTCTCAACGCTGTTTGATGCCACTACGAACGACCAAGCTCATAGCGTTGCGAGCATAGCATCGCTGCTATAGGGCGTCATTGTGCAACGGCCTACTAGATCCGCGCATAGCGGCATCGCCATGCTGCTAAGTGACGTCTTTCCGGTGGCGCTTCCTCGTCTTTCGGTGGGATTGTTGAATGAGTGAGAAAATAGATAGAGAATGAGACAAGAGAGAAGGAAGAGGGCTGAGGGAGGAAAAAAAATAAAGAAAAATGATTAGGGTTTGAAAATGAAAGGGTTAGATTAAATTTGATTTTATAATATTTTTATTAATATTTAAAAGATCATCTGATATTTGAACAACAATTCTTTAATCTGATTTTTAAATTAAGCATTTTAAAACTTTGGATAGATGTAATTTTCACATTTCTTATTATGCTTAGGTGTCGGGCCACGGTATAGGGGACTATTTTTCTTTCTACTTTTATTTTTTCATAAATATTTCGTCACTGAAATTAATTTTGTTTTTCTCATTTAGCCAGTTTAGTAACTATATTTTAGGACAAAATCGGGGACGAATCCTTTTGCCACGTAAGGAAATTATTGTGTCTATCTGTTATAATAAAGTTAATGAAGAATAATTTCAACCGTTGAAAATTCGTTTTGAAATGAAACACAATTCTTATAAAGAGAAGGGGACAAGATTAAGACAAGACCCACAGAATATACAATCATGAATTCACCAAGTCGACTTTAAAACCTGATTGAAATGCAGGTCATTATTATTGCATGGAATTCAGTAATCTCTTTCCATTGCAAGGTTATTTATATTATTTAAACTGATAAATAAATAAATAAAAATTAATTTTACACGTTGATTCATAATTTTTTTCTTACTTTTTAACCGTACATTCTTAAAAAAATTATTTTTCACGAAATCTATTTAATAAAATCTACATAGACAGACCCTTGATCACCACACTTTCATTTCCCATTTCCTATTTTTATACTTGCCACAAACTATTCTATACGGTATCAACTTCTCCAAGTCTTAACAGGTGTATCGATCGACAAAGATTTTGAAGCGGGATCAGAAGCAAGTGGTGCTACTTGAATCGTAGCGGTTTATCGTTAAATTATAAAGGCCTAGAAAGTGAACTTAAGAAAAAGCAAACATAAAAACTTTTAGCACATGTTGATTTTGTTAAAAATAAAATTTTTAGTAGATTTTGATAAAAATAATTATGAAATGTGTGATCGGAAATTTGATAAAAGTTATGGATCCTATAAAATGTGTAGTTAAAATTAATTATTAACTTTTATTTAAAATCTTATCATTTTATTTTTTTAACTAAACTATTGAACGAAATACTACTTCAAGTGGACCAAAAAGGAAAGTTGAATTTTTTGCACCGTATTACAGAGAATAATATTCTCAAAATACTAAAATATTTCTTTATTTCGTGTAACAAAATGTCTCAATCAATTGATGCCCACGTGAGACTAGGGACCTTGAGATGCTTATTATTCAAATATTTTTTTTAAAGAAAACNGGGGGGGGGGGGGGGGGGGGGGGGGGGGGGGGGGGGGGGGGGGGGGGGGGGGGGGGGGGGGGGGGGGGGGTAAAAACCAATGGATTGGATTCCATTTCTCATTATTAGAAAAACAAAGCTTTGCGCACCTTCTGAAATTGCCAAAAAATGAAATTATGTCACTCCTCCAATCCAGAAATTATAGATATGCACATATGATGCCTGCTTTACTAATAATTATATATTCCTTCAAGATATTGTACTTCCTCTCAGCCTGTTTTAGCAGAAAGGTTAGTCTCTTTGAGTTGAAAATTTGACCAGTGCACACACGCTTGATTATACTAGCTACCCAATTTTCTGCATAACCTACTCCATACCCTTTGCTTTATCTGGCAAATCTCCTAAAAACAAGAAGGAAGATATCTTGTTTGTATAATAAGAATTTGGGATTTTAGTCCAGCCATTATTTGGTTAAAATAATATTTTGAATAATGATTTTTAGAAGAATATATGACTAATAAGTCGAGAAATTTTTTGAATTTACATATAAAATATTTTATTGTGTGAATGATGATTAAAAATGAGTATGTAAAAAAAAAAAAAAGAATTTTCAAATAATGGTTGTCAAATAGGGGCAAAATATTTTACTCCTTTCTTAATCACACATTTTTCCCAAAAATAACTATTCAAAACATTGTTTTGATCAAATAATGATCATCAAAACAACGGCTAAAAGGGCTGTATTAAGAGGAAAAAGTCATGAGTACAGAAAAATATTGACAGAATTCGTACCGACATTGACGTCTCTCTCTCTCTCTCTCTCTCCATCTTCCAATTATTCAACGCCATCTGTTATTGTCTGTTAAAATTTCCTATACTTATAGCATGATTGGTATCAAGATTGTAGGACGAGTGTCTCTATTGCTGTAAAAAATGTGTGTCTACTTGCTCGAGTTTCAACCCGCCTCTCATGTGTAAAGTGGATTACTTTTTCATGAAAACGTGAAAAGAACAAAATTTTCATAAATAATGACACACAAAACCTGAACACAAGTCTAAGGTCTTTTCAAAAGAATCAAAGAATGTGGATCAAGTAATGGGTGAAAATAAGTGGAAGACCAAGAGAAACACAAATAGAGATGGACAATGAAAGGAAATGTAGGAGTTATGATAGTTTTTTCTTCTTTTTGCAGGGAAGGGTGGTCTGAGTAGACAATTGCATATATTGGAATCAGATTTGGCTGGATTTTGGAGGGCAGAGGATTATCATTTCATTTTCTTTCATCTTCCATTGACATATTTGACATGGATGGAAACCTCATAGACCCCACTGATCATTTCTTGCAAGAATATTTCATGTACTAGGTCAATATTTTCTTCTACATATTCATTAACATGCGAATTCGCTTTTAAAATCATATTGTAAGAGGAGAGTGCTCAAATAAGTAGAAACTCGCAAGCCATACCTTAACTCAGCAAGTGCTCAAATTAAAGTCATTACTATTTCCCATTCATTTAAAACCAATGTTCACGGTGCATACTCCAAGTTTTCATGTATATGGAATGATTTAGGGTATTTACTCGGATACCATTTACTACAACTATATTGGGTAGAACATAATCTTAAAACTGACTACCCCCACGGGCATGGTATAGTGGTAAAGTAGAAGGATTCTCTACGGAGCATCGAATGTTCGAATCCCCGCGACAGCTAGAAGGCAACATTCAAATGTTGGAAGGTAGAGGTCCACAAAGAGGAGAACCGCCGAATGTCCGACCCAAGTGTGTATAAGTTGTGCCTGTGAACACATCCGGATTAACCAGAGTGACGAACCAGGGGAGAAGGCCGCCACTCCTCAGGATTAGTTGGGCAAAGTTTGGACACTTGAGTCATAAAAAAAAAAAAAAANCACCACCAAAAAAAAAAAAAAAAAAAAACCGACTTAGAAGAAAATATGATGATTGTAAACCTAAAAATCAAGTCTTAATTAAGCGATATGAATTTAAAGTTCAATAGTTAAGTGTTTTTTTTTTTAATTGCTATATCAATGAATAACGTCAATTTGGATGCGTTAATTATTATTTCTATGTATAATTCAAGGTTTTGCCATGTTTTTAAGAGAAAAATCTATCAAATTAGTTTGGATTATTTAACAAAAAGAATCCAATAAGTGCATAGTCCAAAAGGCATTTAGCTTTACAATCCAACCCACCGAAAGGCCGAGATATATTCTACTTTCTTTGCAATTATTGAGATTTGATTCGTAGTCTATCCCCTCTTCGCCTTAATCTTTATACTATCTAAGAAAACAATTTAAAGTTCCATAATTTTCAATGTTTTTGTATATAGTCCATTCTCTTGCCAATATCTCCATGAATGTAACCAAATGTGTCTCCGCTTATTCTGAATATGTAAGAAGAATAAGTTATTGGCTTTTGCCCTAAGTACAGGTCTGGAATTCAGTGTCAACGGATGAGATCATCTTGGTTAAGCGTACAATTTCTAACCCATGTTACTCATATTTTCGTGGATTCAGACATAATTGTATTATTGAGTGCAAGCAACTTGCTAGCAGTCAATGGGCTAGTCTATAGTTGAATTATTGGTAACACCATATTTTAATTAACTAGTGATTTTCACATTTCCATTCCTATATATATATACACACACATACATCAAGTAAAATATACTACCTGTCTCTCATTCTTAAAACAAGTAAAAGTAATTTTGTAAATCCTACCCTCGACATGTTCCTCGGTATACTGAATTCAATCTTCTACCAAAATCTGCAAAATTTTTATTGAATGGATGAAAGCGAAATTTGAACCTAAATATTTTGCATGGCTCCAATACCATGCCAACCATCACATTTAACTTAATCCGTTGAGCATGTGTTACATGAGGAAGGAGATTATTTCTTCCAAAACTATCGACAACAGATGAAACATAGCCTCTGTTTGTCTCTCATTCTTTTTAAAATATTTTTTTAACATGCTCATTTTTAATCATATATTCACATAATAAAATAATTTACAAGTAAACTCAATTTTTTTTCACTTTTTTAACTGCATAGTCTCCAAAAAATCACGGTTTAAAACAATGTTTTTCCCAAAAAAATCTACCAACAGGGGGGCATAATAGAATTATAATCTTGAAGCAATGAACAATATTCCAACTAGAATTTACTTGTTGACTGAAAGTACATTGCAGTGAAGAAGGTCGTGAATACTGTTCTTGAAACGAGGTCCCACACTTTGTACTCTGAGCATGCAATAAATTCACCCATTAAAAAAGAAGAAGAATAAAGTCCATGATATATTCTTCAATCCATCATCAATAACTCATCGAAAATTAAATCAAGAATGGAAGGAGAAATAGGGTTACCGTCCAATTATGATCATCTGCAGCAGGAGCTCTCTTTTTCTGTTTCTCATGAAATGGGGTTTGTACAGTTTGAGGATCATAATCAAGCCATCACCCTTTTGGAGGCACCCTCACAATCTTCTCCGGTGCCACGGCCTCTTCACTGTGGTGGTGGAGGCAGCATTATTAAGCCAACCACCAACAGCAGTGGTGGCTCTCTAGGGTTCAGCCATAATGAACTTCTGAATCGACCTTCGTGGGCTAACGTCGACCAGGTATTTGAATGTATAAACAGTCTGAATTCTTCTTCGTCCTGTATGCATTGAACTACTGCATTCTTTTTAGTTACTTAATATTTTTTACTTTGTTTCACTAATTAATATTTTCGATTTTTTGGATTAATGATCAATGGTGAAAAAATACTAATAGGTAGGCACAGCGGATCCCAAGGCTGTTAATGATGAAAACTGCAGTGGTAATGCCAACGAGGATCGGAATTCATGGTATGCTTCTTAACTCTCTTAAATCCCTTGGAACCCTCCACTCACAGCCACCCCAAACACACATAGATAAACCCTAGCCCTATAAACTGATGGGAAGCGTCGGAAAACAAAGATTAACAGGCGACCAGTGAATCATTGATTTTATAAAAATACAGATTTGGATCAGAAGAATTTCTTTCTTTTTTTTTTTTATTGTTCCGTGCATTAGAGATCCTTTTATGGATCACCGAGTCATTGTTTGACCCCCCATTTTGGAGAATTTTTAAATTTTGAAATAATGATTGATGAGAGAATGTGTAGTTGAAAAATAATGAAAAATTTTAGATACATGTATAATATTATCTTATTTGGAAAATGTATGGTTAAAATTAAGAAAGATAAAAATTTTAATGGGGCCAAACAAGGGGTGAATCAGAAACATCTTGACTCTTCTCTTCCCCGCTGTTGCAGAGCTCACTGGCAAATCTTAGGTTCTACGGGCCAAAAGGTGACCCGATCCCATAGTAAACAAGCTTCCAGGATAAGGGCTTTTCTTCCCTGCCTTTTTGTTGTGCTTGTGTAGTGTGGGTGTTATGTGAAATCCTAGAGTGCTTCTTTATGCTTTAGGTCATATTCTAAAAAGATCCTTCTCACAGCTGGTGCACACTCA
Organism: Fraxinus pennsylvanica; assembly: GCA_912172775.2. Lineage (NCBI taxonomy): Eukaryota > Viridiplantae > Streptophyta > Magnoliopsida > Lamiales > Oleaceae > Fraxinus > Fraxinus pennsylvanica. The sequence continues at coordinate 7,825,332 of OU503042.1, read as the reverse complement.
TGTGCATGTTCATAGTGCGAAGAAGTCCGAGGTCAAGTGCTAGACCCACTATATCACTGTGTCTCGTCCGTGACACAGACTCATTCTTCGGGAAAACTTTATTCAGAAGGCTTATTCTTTTTGGGAAACCAACCCCCACCGAAGTCACCCCTAGATGCTCTTATTCTATAATCAAATCCATACATTAGTGATCACACTGCCTATGACCATCTCTTTTAATGCTAATTAAAGAAAGTTGTACAGGAATGAACACACATCCATACATACATAAGTAACATAACATAAAAATTCGAATATATGGAGCAGGTGGAGTTCATCCTTAGAGAAGAGAAAGGGCAAGTTAAGGAGAAAGCTGAGAGAGCCAAGGTTCTGTTTCCAGACAAGGAGTGATATCGATGTGCTTGATGATGGTTACAAATGGAGAAAATATGGCCAGAAGGTCGTCAAGAACAGCCTTCATCCCAGGTATAAGTTTTTTTTTTTTCAGGTATATATATCCTTATTTACTATAAAATTCACTGCACACACACACAGACATACATACATACAGGGGCGGAGCCAGAAAATATAGACATACATACATACAGGGGCGGAGCCAGAAAATATATTAGGCTGGGCTGAATTTTTTTTTTTTCAATGAACTTGTACACTAAAAGATGTTCTAAATCATACCATAAAACAAAAACTGGACCCAAAATCGGGCAAAATCATGCCTAGCTAACTCATTATGACAAAACCGCTCAAAACCCATTGAATCTGCCGGTTCAACCGTAAACCGATGAACTAGTCACAGTTTGGTGGTTTTCCTTTTTTTTTTTCCTTTCTTTTTTTAGTTTAAAAAATTTTAACTTCATGAATGGACCTCATAGATTATAATTCAAAGGCTCATAGAAAACTATTGGATGTCATGCTCATATTATAGATGTACTTATCTCAAATGGTTTCATAAACTTCTAATGTGAGATAATATCTTTTATAGATACTCTTCTCTCCAATGATTTCATAATCTTCCAATGTGGGATAGTGACATAATTAAAAAAATGTTAAAATGTCCATCAAAAATCATTTTCCAAATGTATGTCTAATTGACTAATTTGATTTTGAATTCAAACTAATTAAATTGTAATATTCACTTTCATCCTTTCATTTATTTAATTTTCAAATTTAACTTAAATCGCACATTCGCACTTGATTTTTAATATATTAATGTTATATATCATTTTCTATAAGTTTAAAACATTGGTCATAATATATTCTAGAAGCAAATTCATGGTGAAAAAAAAAAAAAAAAAGTAAAATTTGTCGAGCCCAAATATTAATTTTAGCCCAATTAATTTTATTTACAACCCGTGTAAAACTGAAATGATACACAATTAACCAAATATTTTTTAAAAAAATTGCTTTTGGGCTGGGGTAGGGCTGGGCTATAGCCCACCCCTCCCTCCGCCCCTGCATACATACACATACATACATACATACATATATATATATGTGTGTGTGTGTGTGTATTAATTTTCTGGTTTATTAATTTTCTGTTTATCCAACAATTTAAATCCTAAATTGTGCATAATTTTGTATCAATAAATGGGATGTGCGAATTTTCAGGTAACTTTTTTTTTTTTGGTTTTTTGAGTGCGCAAGGTTTTTGTGACGGTGGTCTTAATATTTGTTAAAATATTGGTAATAAATAAGACTCGTAGTTATGGCGTTCTAATGTTACTTACAATGTCATTTCTATAGAAATAACACTGCATTTACAAGCAAACAACAAACAAAAATTTGTCTTGATTACCAAACTTTGGAAGTTTGCAAAATTGAATTTCATCACAAACCAACTTGGAATTAATATTTCTTATTCCTTTCCACCAACAATTATAGAAGAATGAAGACAATTTGTTTCTTCAAACTATTCCTTTTTCCAGCATTAATTTCTTGATATTAATGATGAAATGAACTGTCAAGTACAGATAGAACATGGTTTATAGTATCTAGTCTTATGTGACACTCATTAGTTATATATTTTCTTTGGTGACATATAATTACTAAGAATCTCATGAGTTCTGGTGCTTTTCTATGTTACTCTGCTGTTTAGAAACAGGTCTTTTGTTTATTTATTTATTTTTCACTGCATTATTTATTGCTGAGAAAGATAGAAGATGATGTAACTAAAGAGTCCTTTACATTTGAACCCTCTTTTTTTTCAGAAGTTATTACCGATGCACATATAGTAATTGTCGAGTCAAGAAAAGGGTTGAAAGGCTGTCTGAGGATCGTCGAATGGTAATAACAACGTACGAAGGTAGACACAACCATTCTCCTTGCGATGACTCAAACTCATCTGAAAATGAGTGTTTCACCTCATTCTAATTATTCGATTAAAGATGCAAACAGCGTTGCTTAAAGTTTCATATGGTGAGCTTGCATGAAAGCTTGGATGGCTTTAGTTACGTTTACTAGCTATGCTTGATTTGTTTAAATCATTTAACATATATATGAGTAACTATTAAAGTTTTGGCATGTAAAATTGATTGCTTGAAGCATGAGTTCTCACCAAAGTGAAAATCAAATCAGAAAGATTTCCTCTTAATTATTTAGGATGTGATTACAAAAGGCATCAAATCCAACCCCTTCATTTGATTACATTGACATAAAAAGTGGTTAATACTTTCGCTGTAATTGTCTAGTATGGTTGTGTCTTGAAACTATCTAAAAAGACACAAGTCTTCTCGTCGTCCTTCTATAGAAAGGGGAGTGGATGCGAAGCTCGGCAACGTGACCCTTAAATCCATATGGAGGATCGACAGATTTTCTTGGCTAGGAATGATAGAAAACTTATAAGTGATTATCGATCTAAAACATCAATAATCAAACATTACCGAATTAACCATCCACGTTGAAATCAATGAGAACATCAAAATAAAAGCGGAAACATACCTTAGATCCATAAATATGATTCTTTGCATGATAGGGTTAGATCTTCCAATTGATTCATGGTCTCCTCTACAACCTTTTGATCTCCATTGATGGGGAACATAGAGAATCTAGAAG